>JAZKJV010001544.1:477561-957607 GCA_037367405.1 Ottelia alismoides
TACCGCATTTTCGACAGTACTGTGATCCGCCACCACTCCCATTTCATTCATCTCCGTCCTTCGAACACACCACCCACTCCACTCACCCAAAATGCTATCGGATTTGGACCTTAGCCGTCCTTTCTCCGCCCTACGACGGAGGGCTCCTCCCAACCACCTCCCTCGCCTATTCCCCCTTTCTGGAGTTGGCCTGAGGTCCGCCATTTTTTACGACTAACCCCTGTGCATGACTGAGCCCAAGGAATAGCTGGAGGGGATTTTGAAGCTCGCTCCGGTTTAAGAAGCTCTCGAGCTTCTTCGACCTAGTAGGCGACCTCCGGCCATCATCGGACCCTTTTGCCACCCCCAACAGATAGAGGACCCCCCGTAGGAGCACGTCTGGGCCTTTTGGAGCTTCAAGGACTGTCGAAGAAGGGAGTTCGGGCTTGGAGAACCTTACTGCAATGAGTCTTGTACCATATTTCTCCATCGATCTTCTCCGTCGTAGGGTCAAGAACAACCACCCATATACTACAGCAGTCGTTCGATCATCGTCCGCCTCAACCGTTGATCTTATCTGAGCAATCTAATCTGGACCAGCACAGTGTAAAGCATCATCGCCTCCTCCTATCACGTCACATGGCGAGTGAGGCATGTATCCGTCGTCCGATCGCGTAAGGTTTGGGTATTTTGCATCTTGGCCTAGCCATTTTTTGTAATTTATTAATTAATATTAAAATCTTCACATATTGTTATTTATATTTTGTAATAATTGCGATCAACACCTCGAACTTTTTTATAATTACGTTCAGGTCCTCTGCCACGTCACCTCACGTTTTTGTGCGCGTAAGGTGTTGGTAATTTTGCACTGGGGCCCTAACAAGTGGTGAATTTTGTATTTGATCCTAGAACTTGTTATTCCCATGTTATATTTTTGTAAAAATTGCAAGAAGGCACCGTGCTTTTATGCTATTACATTTATGCCCCCATTAGTAATGTAGTTTCGCTGTAAACCTAGCTTCCACTAACCCCCATTGCCTTGCACGCCATCACCCTTCCTTTTCCCCAAAAGCTCATGCCTATAAATAAACTAAGCGGACTCCTTTTGTGATTTTGATCCCATTTTCTCCCATAACCCCAATAGGAACCATAGACTTGATCGACCTTGGTGACATCAAGATCGTCTCCTCCTTGTCAGCGTGGGATAAGCAATGAAATCAGTGTGATCTAGGTTCGTCGGAGCCTCTCCGACGACCTTCTTCTGCTCCTTGGCTCCAATCAGGTAGAGATGTAAGTTTTAAGTTACTTTTATTACATCTCCTTCGTACAACATAGTGTAGCGTTTAATTCCAGTATTTAATCCAGATCTTAGCTTAATTTCTAAGATTTTAGGTTGTCTAGAGCTTCAGCTTCGATTTCACTGTGCCATCAATCGTATTCCGACCCATTTCCACCTCCACTATCGAACCTCATTGTATTCTCCAGAAAAGATCCATCTTTACCCCTTGATTTTGCAAGAATCAAGGTTCAATCGAGTCTCTTTTTCCACCATCGCCTGAGGCTCCTTCATCCCTCCATTCCCCTGTGAATCCATCTACAAATTGGACAAGGATCTTCGCCTCAAGACGAGGTACACTTTTGTGCAGGTGACACAACTAGAAGCTCACAGGAATGAATAATCGAAGGAAGATTAGACTTCTATGGTGCTTTGAGCAGCTAGAGACCTGGGTCAGTTTCGAGGGGACCTGGATCCCTTTAGAGCATCACCTGCATATGCGGCATGCTTCAAGGAAGCCAGAGCACCCGTCGGAGGAGGAAATGGTGGCTGGGATGTGAAGATCTTACCAATTGAAGGAGCCCCATGCTCGTGTTCTTGATGTTCTTTCATTGGCCCCCAAAACCGTTCGATGAAGGGGCACCTCCAGATCTAATCTTAACCTTCAAATTCGAGGCCTAACGAATCCCTCCGCAGATGTTGATCTGTTCAAGTGGCATCGATGTGGCATCATCCCAATACCGCATCGTGTGTTTATTCGGTAAATTACACAGACCTCCAGCCGCTCTTTGTTATTACTAGGTGGATACCCGTGCTTCGCGGCGGAAGAAAAAATTGGTGACTATATTTTGCGAGTTAAAATATGAGGTTACGATCATTACTGAATAGATAACTTTCTTGGAAATCATTCATTTTTTCAAGAAATATATAGATGAAATAAGTTAAAATTGAACCATGAAAAAATAGACATGTTCTATTTGACGGAGCAGGCACTAACATTGGTATTTTATTTTGCCGATAATAATGTAGATAGCTTAAAAATCACAATCCATAAATTATACAATTTTAAAAAATTTTGCTCTGTTCGGTTATGGAACACATAACTATATAAATAGCACATGCAGAGCAAAATATAAGGGCACTTCTTTCAAGGAAAAATTGTAAAAATGTAAGTGAGAAGAAAAGGCATCAAAGAACATATCTGAGCTGAAGTTATTGCAGCAAGTGGAAAGAATTTCTCAGGTAGTAATATTATTTCACCTCTCATTGATCCCTGAAAATAAAATAAGAAAGTTAATTTATAGAAATTCAAGTTGGTGATATATGTCATCATTTGTTTGTGTACAAATTTAAAATAACAACTTACCTTGAAAGCGATATAAAAGGATTGTGTAGGCAAAACAGAATATAATATGAGGGAGAATTCAAATGTATTGCATGTTTTTACTGTTTTCAAATGATGAGCAGGGGAAAATATTAGCTGAATATTACCACCATACAAAATTTACACATCAAATGATGTTGAGCAAACACATCACTCAAATAGTATATGTTATTTTACATATATATTTCAACAGAAAATAATTTCACTATGTATATTGTGAAATCCCTCTCATATCGATAAAGAACATACCCTCTAGACGTACATTAAATGGTTAAATATGATCATCAATATTGCAAATCTCATCGGCAATACTAAAAATTGCAAAAAAATGGATGTTATGACTTACTCCATTCAATCCATTCAATCAAAGAAGTATTTCGATTAATTTGAAAGGGTAAAACACAAATGGGGAAACATCATTCACACGACAATGGATGATAGGGCAGAACTGAAAAACCACCATGCATCCCTCTAAAAAAACACGATAAGTAAGAAGTTTTTTTGACCAATGTGAAAAGGGAGGAAAAACCACGATGAAAGTAGACGGTAAAAATAGTGAAATTTAGAGCAAATAGTATATCGAATTTGATGACAGGGCAGAAAGAAACGACCTACCATGCATCATTCCAAAAAAACAAACAATATAAATTTAAACATCCAAACAAAGAAGATTTTTGACCAATGTGAAAGGGGAAAAAGCACAGTGAAAGTAGATAATCAGAATATTGAAACTTGTAGCAAATATTATACCAAGTTACATTACACAAATGTTATGATTTTCTTCATTCAATCAAAGAAAGATTTTGATTAATATAACATAGAAAACCCCAGATAGACAAAACATCATTCACACGGCAACGTATGATAAAGAAGAACAGAAACAAACCAGCATGCATCATTAAAAAACACGATGAATTTAAACGTCCAAACGAAGAAGGTTTCTCGCCGATGTGAGGGAAAAAGCAAAACAGATTAGATACATCCATGTTAGTAATTATAACGGCAAGACCAAAAACAGTTAAAAAGAATAGATGTTATGAATTGCTCCACTCAATCAAAGAATGATTTTAATTAATATTAAAAGGGGAAAACCGAAGTGGAGAAAACACCATTCATATGCCAATGGAAAATAGGTCAGAACAAAGACACACCAGCACGCATCATTCTAAAAAGATCACGATAAATTAAACGTCCAAATGGAGAAGTTTTTTGGCCAATGTGAAAGGAAAAAAATAAAATAGAGAAGACATCACAATTACAGTCGTGGATGCTCCAACAGTAGAGTAACAAACCACTAAGCATCATAATCACAATAACAACCACAATCAAATTGAAAATACGATAAATAAATAAAGATAAAAAAACAACTTCCCACAATCAAATACAAAATGTGATAAATAATTTTTGAAAAAAAAAACTTCCGGAAAACCCTCCATCAATAATGAAAATTCCGGAGGGGGGAGGGGTTACGAACATACCTTGTACACCAGATGCTTAGGATGAAGATGGAGGCGTTCAATCGAGATCATAAACAATGTGTGTAACTGGCAAGACACCTTGATCATACAATAGAAAAAAGGATTAGTAAAAAGAAGTTACGCAACCCTCAATCTCTCAAATGAAGAAAATGTTCCTCATATCTTCGCGGGGAGGAAAGTTGATGGTAGAAAAGAGAGGATGGAATAACGATGGGGAATGAAGATCATCTGAGAATAGAGGGAAAGAAAGAAACCAACTGAGAAGAGAGGAGAGGGGATTAGAAAGTGACCGACCCCGAGAAGGAGGGAGGAAGATTCCAGCAATGAAAATGGGGAAAATGGACAAAAAGTAAGAGAGAAAATCGACAGCTGGAACGCATGTGGTGACGTTGATATTGAAAACGACATTAATTCGGAGGAGTAGAGGAGTGACAAAAGAGGAGAAATAGGTTGAGGCATCCCATGTTGCCACGTGTCGGCCCAAGGATGAAAAACCCACTTTTAAAGTAGGTATATAGATTTACCTTGTAAACATTTAAGGTAGTTTAAATATTTGTGTGTAATTTGCAAGGACCCCCTAGGACTTCTTTAATATTGCATACATGTCTTGAGTTAGGTCACATGGGCATTTTGCACATTAGCCCTCATGACTTTTGTTTATTTATTTCCAATCTTCAAAATTTTAAAAGTAGTGTAAACTTTTAGAGTAATTTACATGCTAGACCATGTACTTTATTTTTATTGTAAAGATACCCCTGCTAGGATGTTTATTGTTTCTTTGCATTTCTATTTTTTTTTCTAAAATAGCCCCGTGTTCTTTAATTGATGAGAAATTTATGTTAGGTGCCATGTGACTTGTTTATTCAGGCTATATTTTATATAATAAAAATATATATCATAAAAATATTAAAAATCACAAAACTCTAAAAGTTTCTATAAAAAATCTATTTTGATGTTGTCAATCCAATCGAAGGACTTGTATTTCATTACATCTAGCATACAAAAATACAACCATTGAAATGATGATTTCCTTTATCAATTTTTACACTTTCTAGAGCTAGTCCATCTCCTAAAGATTGATTTTTTCGTAGGATTTACTCGAATTTCTCCTAAATTAATCTATTTTGATGCTCCTTAGGGAATCAATTCCATTAATTAATAGATTTGGAATCTCTCCCCAATCTAATTTGATAGAGTTCCTATCCAATTTAATTGAGTCAAGGAACATCACATGAGATGGGATTGCCTAATTTAACTTATCCTCATAAGTGGTATTAACAATGCATCCCATCTCAAAGTGAAAATATCCATAATGGTCCTAAAGAAATGGCAGCGAGGTTTTAGGCCCCGCCTTTCTCTCTCATCTCCTCTGTGAAACCGCGGGCTTCTTCTTATCTACCCCCGCTTCGTTGTCGTCGTCTAGGGTTTTAGGGGAACAGAAGGGGGGAGAGCAGAAGGATCGGACGAAGATGGACAGGTACCAGAGGGTGGAGCGGCCTCGCCCGGAGTCCGCCATTAACCGAGAACGAGATCCGCATCACCACGCAGGGACTCATCCGTAACTACATCGCCTATGCCAACACCCTCCTTCAGGTTCGGTTCTCCATCCAGCCGGATCTCTCATCCATCTTGCCTTGTCCGTCGCTACTTACACTTAAAGTTGCGATCTTTTCCTTTTTCTGTGATTGGATGAACGATTCGGTGATGTATTGAGCGTTTACTTTGATCTGCGGTTCTGGAATGCTTCATGTTGTGTTATTTTGGAGTACATTAGAGATCTTAGATTCAATTTGGAAAAATCTTTTTTCCCCTTCTTTGAGGGGTTGGTAGTTATCGCCCGCTGATGAGTAGTTGCTGTTTTGAATATCAACCGGTGAGACTTATGAGAAACTTTTAATGTGGTTGAATGTTTGCATTGCGGTTTAACTTTAATATCTGAGAAAGTCGCGACTCTGGGGATTTCGTACTGGTATCTCCTTGAACTTGAAGTTAAAGCCTCGGAAGGCTGAGCGAACAACTCTGTTTATCAGTTCCCTGATGACACTTTCATAACAAACTTGCAATCCTTATTGGGGCTTCTAATTTTCTTGTAGGTTTAAGAATTTCTTGACCATTTTTATTATAGGTTTGATTTTGGTGATTGTTTTAATTGTCTTTGAACAAATGAAGTGAATTTCTGCCTATTCCCCGCTGGCATGATGAAGGTCCTTGTCTGTTGTTTGTCATCTATGCCGTTGTGTTGCTTCATACTCAACTGTCATTATCGGCATCACACTCAAAGTAATACTTGATGTTGCATCTCTTCACATCATAGCAACAGCCACCATGGACCACTGAACTTACCATGATTCCATAGTAGTGGCTATCCTGGGCCAAAACCAGGCTGTGTGTTAATAGTCCAATGACATGGAACTGATATGATAGTATGCAGCACAAGACAAAATTTTAACAGTCCATGGAAATATGAAGACATAGTTCTTGCGTAATCCCTGTATTGATTAGCTAATGCGGTTCTTCCAGAGATGTGATGCTCTGGCTGACGGTTTTTTGTTTGCTAGATCTGAGTGAGCAAGAACTCAATGGGCCTGGCCTTCTTGTTTTATTTGTTCACATAAAAATCTCCACATGCAACAGGAAAGTTTTCCTTTATCATCTCAGATGGCTCGCAGTGGTCCCGTAGAAATACCCATTTTTCACTAGATGTGCCCTCCATGTAAATTTGATTAGCCACCGATCAGGTTTCCAGGAGTTTTGAAAAATAGTTCTCTATGAAGAGAGATAACTGGGATCTGCCTATTCACATATACCAAGAATCACGGCTGTGAGAATGGCTCATTTTCTATTATGCAATTTCTGCAATGGCTCATTTTTCTATTACACAGTTTCTGCACAATCCATTAATACACTTGGATGCAAATCTGGGAGCTTTTTCTCCTCTCTTCGAAGTAGGTCGTAACTCGTAAGGAGACACGTAGACAATCATGGGAATACATGAAAGCAATGGAAATAGAGGGCACAATGTGAGATTTCCCATGAAGCACTGGAGAATTACACAACAAAGCAATCCCAGGAAAAACAATAACGGATTCAAATACACATTCTAGATACTATCAAGAAGTTCTATTCAATATTGAGCTTATTTCACTATTAAGAGGACACAGAAATGGTCGTGAAATTTAGATATTCATTAGTACAACTATAAGTCTATAAAAGCAAAATTAGATAGATAAACATAATTTGTCAATCTTGTTATGGGGTTGATCTTATCTTGATTGTTTATTGCTGTTTACATGGTCTTGGTTTTTGCTTGTTTTTAGGAGAAACATGCTAGAGAGATTGTCTTAAAGGCTATGGGACAAGCCATCAGCAAAGCTGTAGCTATTGCAGAGATCATAAAGGTTATGATTACTCGGATTTAATATATCCTTGAAACTTGTATTTAACTTTCTCGGTTGACCCTTTTCTGTTTGATTATTTTTATTGATGTTTATATAGCATAAATTTTATCTCTTCTTTTGATTATTTAAAATGTTAATGAGGCTGGTTTTTATCAGTTTATTTCCTTTGACTTGTCTTCGACAAATTTGATATAATATAGTTGCCAATTCATTTTCCAGGCAAGCTTCTGTTGAAGCTAAATTAATTTTTCTTCTAGTTTATTTCTTTATACTATTATTACTTAATGTGGGAAAAGGCTTTGTTGTTGTTGTATTTCTCTATATTGTTACTCTTAGCTGGATGGACTTTTCTTGTGTTTCCACATTACTCAGTTAACTTGTTATGCTGGAAACAGAAGAGGACTGCGGGTTTGCATCAAGATACTGCAATTAGTTCGACTAGTATCACAGATGTTTGGGAACCTATAGAGGAGGGGCTTTTACCGTAAGTCACTCTACTTTTTTCTATAAGACGTGTTTGTTTTGTTCTTGTTCTCAATATATTTAATATTTACATGTCTACAGTTTGGAGATGACACGACATGTTTCTATGATATCAATCTCGTTGTCGACCAGAGAATTAAATAAGAATTCTCCAGGGTTGTTAAAGTCCTCTTCTCTCACTTTTCAAAATTTACATTCATATTGCCCCCATTATCATTTTTTTATTAAGTGTTCTGAGATGCTGACTCCCTCTGGGCAGATACCAGCCTCCGTTGTTTGTGGAACAGCCAAGGCCACAGAGACAGTACCAGCAACAACAACAACAATTTCAAGCTAAACAAGCACCGGACCCTAGTGCTGAAGGTATGCATCGTTGTTCTTCTGTAACGTGACACAGCATTTGGCACATAGCTCAGATTTTAACAGAGCATGGAATTTTCTTATTCCTAACAGATACATATGGTCCAGCAAGGGGTCGAGGTAGGGGGAGGGGAAGGGGGAGAGTTTGGGGTGGCCGAGGTGGCTATGGTGGTGGGGGCTATGGAGGTGGCGGCTATGGAAGCGGATATGGTGGAGGTTATGGTGGTGGATATGATGGTGGTTATGGTGGTGGGTATGATGGCGGCTATGGAGGAGGGTATAGTTATGGCGGTGGCTATGGAAACAACCAAGGTAATAATGTTGCCTCCTTCAGCACAATATTGAATTTGCAAAGAGTTGTAAGAACTGATGGTTTTTTTGTCTTGGGGGGGATTTTATCTCTCTAAATGGGAGCTTCTACTATATGGCAGTTATTCTTGATAATGTATATATGGCTTGTGTGTTATATTTAGTGTCAGAAAATAAATAATGCTCATTATAGTATATCACTTATGACATGGGCTAACTTTGGCGATTGAATGATGTTGTATTTACCTTATGCATTTGTAATGTATCAACTGCCTGAAGTTTTTGTCTTGACAAAAAATTACCTGAAGTTTGGATGTCTCTGGCAATAAAAAAATTTGGACACTCTATAACTTAAGATTGTAAATAGTATAAATAAAATGGGATACGCTATTTCCCTTTTAAAGCAGCATTTTTTTAAACAATAAATGAATCAGGCAACTGACGATATGTTAGTTAACGAATTCTTAACATTGAAATTTTCGTTTAGATACTTCGTTAACATGGGATTTGATTCTTAAAGCAAAGATTCCCATTCCGCCAACTGCGTCTGAGTAAAGGGCTTATTGATAGGTGAAGATATAAGGTGTGTGAGACCGAAAAGACTATCTAACAGAGGTGAGAGAGAATGCTGATTCTTTGAACAGGCTGGGTTCTTGGGTGTCTGCAATCAACGATCGAGAGCAGTGACAATTGCAGAAAGGAAGGTCTAGCATCTAAAGTGGCCAACGAATTCGAGCTGAATAGGCTTCCTTTCCATATATGGTTAGTCCATATGGTCTTGAAGAGAGCTCTCTACCTCACAGACTCAAAGTACCTTGCAGGGTATGAATTTGTACAACATTGCCGGGGAAGATGAGGATATTGGGTCTAAGGATTCATTCTCCAGTACTGCAAGAGGTTGGAATTTACAATAATACATAGATTTTTCGTCCTATTCTAGGATATTGGGTCTAGGAATTCATTCTCCAGTACTGGAGTAGATTGGAGTTTTTAATAGTGCATAGATTTTTCCTCCTATTCTCTTTAAACCAATGAGATCGTCCGGTTTAGTTGGTCCAACATCTGCTCTGCTTCCTCAGTGTCCAAACCTAGTAGTAAAACATGTCTTCCTTTGTCTCTGCCCCATCTTTCTTTTTCTTATTACTGTCGCTGACTACGCCTTTAAGCTGTGCAAATGCAGGGTAGGGATGTAAACTGTAGTCCTCAGCGTGAGGCTATGTTTCATGCTCCACAAATAGTAGTTATGCACCAGGCTGCTCCTTCATATCCCATTTCATGCATGTGTGCACATTCCTCCGGTCCTTCAAATTTTAACTGTTTATCCTTCTGCATGTAACAGAGAATGGTGGATGGAACTACAACAGTTGGAATCGGGGTGGTGGAAGGAGTCGAGGTTGGGGATACCGCGGTAAGATGGTTTCACGTGTATTAGGATAGCACATGATTACTTTGTCTTCCTAAATAATTTTATCGACCTACCACTGATGCTTTTTTTCATGCATCCTGACTACCAAAATTCCATTTGAGGTACTTTATACTCTTGCTTCAGGTGCAGGATATGAAAGAGGACGTGGCAATGGTGGGGGAAGGGGATATCCACGAGGTCGAGGTGGCAGGATGGTCAACAGAGGGAGAGGGATTTAGGGTTAGCTTAGTCTTGCAGTAGATTAAAGTGCGCTTCTGGACATTGATTTTTTTATTCTCGCGAGTATCCAATCTGAGCATTAGGTGTTTGATTAGTCAAGGGCATGACGAAATGCCACCCTGTGGGGATTTTCGCTCTATGCCCCCTGCAGGAGTGTGTTTCTTCCAGGTATTGCTTTTTAGTCGTTTGTCTATCTGGGATTTTCTTGTATTTGTCTCTTATCTCCTTCCCATGCATTTTCTATTCATGTTTGTATTTGTAAATCAATTTTCCCATTTTGCTTGACAGTATATTTTAGCCTTTCTTCCTTACTGTGTTGAATTTTTGTAGTTTTCTTTGGAGCTCCATTAACATAATGTTCATTATTGTCGGAAAACATTAAAATTCTTTCCTGCCAGTTGTATATGCAGAATAAACCAACTGTTCCGTCTTAAACTGGAATGCTTAATCAATCAGCAAAGCCTAAACTCCGAGCTTCGTGCTCCCCCTGACAATGGGGAGTGATATGGTATCTACTGGCTTCAGTACATGTTTACATTGCCAGATTAATTCTTATTTGTACTTGACTAACCTGCCTGAGGATTATAAAAAAAGAATCAAGGAGGGTATGGTTTGAGGCTCACTAATTTTGTTAGCATGAGAATAATTATTTCAGCGAGGAGTCCCTGTTTTTTCTTTGGAACTTGGAATTTTCAATCTTTCATGTGGATTACATTTGTTGTTAGGCTCGTGTTTATCGGATGTGATGCGTATGCACTGCAACGCGTTTGCAGATGCACCTGTTCTTACATAATAAAAGCATGTGCACCTTAGATGGAGAGATTAAAGTCCTCTCCAATGTATATGCATACGACTGAAGGCCTATAAGTATTGTTTGAATCCACCGCATTGAAAAACTGTTTATTCTGCAAAAATATAGGGTATATGTGCAATGGTGTATGCACGTGCTTGTAACAGTAATGTGTGGTGTAAATCATTGGTCAAACAGAAAATGTGATGGTTTTTCGAAATTAAGAAGATAGCATCTTGTTGAAGAGTGCTCGTAGTACCCAGCTGATTTTATATCTAGGCAGATCGATGGGTTGCTTTGCTTACGTATTCCATCACTGGAAAGAGAAGGGGCACACTATAGCCTTTATCGGTGAAGGGAAGAAGGGCCTAAACATGCACTCTGACTTGAGGGGGGAATATAACTCGACATATAGGCCCCACTTTTCTTTCTTTTGGAGTTGGTGAGTTGTGTGACGGGAAACCTTCATGCATGGTTCGGAGAGCATAAGAGGTTTACTACCACATCATTGCAAGGGGAGCTCACTTGATTTGTCGTTCTACTCGTTCTGACCTTGTGTTTAAGAGTTCGATTGTAGTAATGTTAATTGTGGTTACATTTATAAGTACCTTGGTCCATCTTTATAACATTTCATATATGTACGAGGATTTGCATATCCCTCGATTTATGTGCTATGTTTCCATTTCTACTTATTTTATGTCAATGTTGGTGACGAGAGATAACTCTCTTCAATTATTCTTGAGATGCATGCATGCATGTAACATTCAAGTATTCGGGTTTCCACAACCACATTGTTTGCAATTGTCACATTCGTGGAGAAGACCATTAGCCCATTTCCCATTCCTCTCTCCAAATGTCCCAAACTATTGTTGCGAACATGATGGTAAATCGTTGTTGGAACGACGCAAAATTGCAACTTTTGATCCATGCCAATGTATTTGCAAGGTGAAGACATGCATGCACTGTTAGTCCTGAATGCAAAACAGACTATTGAGCAGGCTTCGAATGCAATGTATTAATCTAATAAGATATGGTTTCTAATTTCCAAATTGTTGTGGTGGAGATAGTAAGAGGCGTGAGCTGCGATCAAAAATGGAGAGCCTGTCTGCAGTGGGTAGGTGGTTTAGTATGGCCCTTTAAATATGGAGAGCCTGTCTGCAAAGGCCTTGTTTGGTTGGAGAATAAGTCCTGAAATAAGGGGCTAATTCTCCTCCTGACATGGTTCCCAGTGGTACGACTATTTCTCATTATTCCATCTTATTTCACTCTTATTCTTATCTTTATCTTACCTTACTTTTATTTCACTTTATTCTCTTTATTTCTATCCTCCATCCGAATAAAGAATAGACCCTTATTCTCCATCCTTATTCCTGAACCGAACGGACCCTAAGATAAATATGATAATTGAAGTAAGAAGTGAGATTGCAGTCTGTGCAGAACAGAGCAAGCTACCTCAATTTCAAGCACAATTTGGTCAAGGCATTGCCGTCACCATTGATTTGCGAGACGTGCCTTCAAAAGTAGGAAGAAGTAACTCCAACATAATTATGTACAGCTAAGTCTCTTCCTTGGATTTCCATTTTATTCTTAAAGTCTGCACTGCATGGCCTTTGATGTATCATTCGGTCTTATTGTTCTCATCTGTATTTACTCGAAACTGTCTTTCTTTTTTTTCTGGTGCGAAAAATAGAATAAATTTCGAATACCTTCTCAGGAATCCTACTGACGTTTGTCGATGACGTATGTTGATGTATTTTACTGAGATGTCCGTTGTGCAGTTGCTAAATGATGATAATTAAATTCAACTTTGTGAATTGTAGCACAGAAACACTGAAAACGATGTTTGACATCTCGGCCCTCCATGTATTGTCCAATAACATCATGATCCCTTCAATCTTTGTATTCACAGAACCGCATTTTTAAATTACGCCATGATCCTCATAGTCTTACTAATCCTACATCAGACCCTTGAACAGTGGAATATGCGAGATTACGGGAGTCATGTCGTAGTTACAAAGATTATGGAGGTCACGATATAAGTAAATATTTTTAGGGGCCATGTTGTAAACATTTCTTTTAAAAACCTTTCCCCTACAAAAGTGGCAGAATGGGCCCCCGCCAAAATAATTAGAAGCTAGTTGGCACGGAGGCATGTGGCTGTCCAGAGGACACTTGCGCTTAATATACACTAGGATGTTCGTGCGCTTTCGCAGCCGTATTGAATTCAATTTTTTTAATGTGAATTTCAAGATAATTGGAAAAAAATTAATAGAAATTAAATTATTAATTGATTAAGAGTATCATTTTTTCGTAATATTGGAAATATCATTACTTTGAAAGTCTGATGTATTCATCACAATTGATGTATAATGTTAGTAACATTAATTATTATTAGATAAAAATATAAATATATGAAAACATAATATACAATAGTCAAACAGTGAAGAAATTCAAATATTTGATTGAGGTTCAAATATTGGGATGGTAATGTATTTTCATTTAATGCTAAAATATGGAAAATAAATTCCATTAACAAATCTAAATTACCAAACCATCTCAACTAAATATTTTTTAAATGGTATAAATGAATATATTTATCATTAATATATATTTTTTAACCTTTTAAGCAAACTATACTATATCTTAATTATAATATGCGTAAGCTGTGTCAAGGTATATTTTTGAAATGTAAGTACATGTCATATCATGAGGGAAAAAATATAATGAACTGGGTAAGCGGAAAAAATAAAATTGACTGGTAGTTTGGATTAGTTAGTTTGTTGCCAGCACAATATCGAGGGAAAAGTTAAACTTGATGTATATAGACATTGAAAGAAATGAAATTTAAATCGTACTCAATTTGAAAAATAGTGACTTTAAGGAAACTCAAATTTTATTTTTATTATTTTTCGAAAAATATTATGCCTAAAGTAAAATTATAACTTTTTATTTTTTAGAAGATTTTATTAGCTTCAAATAGAGGTATTACTAGTATTTTCTAGGATTTTATATAATGTTTTTAATATATTCGTAATATTTGAATTTTTATAAAGCACCATGGGGGTAGGAATGAGCATGGGCCGGGCTAGGCCGAGCCCTGAAGGGCCCAGGCCCAAGCCCACTTAAAAACTTCGGGCCTTGGGCCGGGCTTAGGCTGCAAAATTTTTTTGGTTCGGCCCAAGCCCAGGCCCGACCCAATTCCTATGGGCCGGGCTTGGACCGGGCCGACCCATCTTAACTCGTTATATTATTAACTTTGAGTTTGTGTTTAAAGTCAATCTCGATTCAAGTTAGACGAGGTAAAAATATTTAAAACATATGCCATAATATTTGTGAAATAACTAAAACTCAATTCTACCGGAGATGATTTCTCATTTTATACAAGTCCACTCAATGTTATATACCATAAATATCTCTCGTTACAGAAATTGAAAGAGTGAACCAAGTTTACACATTTAATAACAACAGATGCACCATGCACTACATGTTAAAAAAATGGGCATAATGCTCATATTGGGTAAAAGTTCAATAATAGAAAATATTCTAATGGAAAAAATAAATACTGAAAAATTCAAGAATAACCACCAGAATCTAAGACATAAATTAATTGAGAAAAATTAATTCTGAAGTGAAATACAATGATCATCAACTCATATGTCCCACAACTGACTTTCTTGATTTATAAACATTGTATGAAGATAGGATACATGAACAGAGTGTGCATGACAGGTGAGTGTTTCCATACATGTAGGATATGGGAAGGGTTCGGGTCCTCTTCGGGTTGGGCCCGTGGGCCGGGTTAGGCTGGGCCAAGCCAAGCCCGAGCCCGACCCAAAAAAATTTCGGGTTTAAAAGTTAGGCCCAAGCCCAGCCCAATGTTCGTTTGGGCTTGGGCCGGGTCGGGTTTTTTGGGCTGGGCTTCGGGCTGGGCCGGGCTTCGTGAGTGGGGGCAAATAGAGAGAGAGAGAGAGAGGCGTTGAGGTGAATTGAGTTGAGATGAGAGTGAGATGTTGAGAGAGAGAGAGAAGGTGTATTATTTCATCGAGATTCCAATTCTGATGTTATTTTCTTGTTCTTGAATGGGCCTTTAAATTTTTTTAGGTTCATGTTCTACTCCGGGTAAAGATTCGCCCGAATTCTACAGAACCGTACATGCGATTTTCACCTCATACGACTCCTCGTTCAATTCTTTCCAAGTAATTGGACCCTTTTCCTCCTTGCAAAGTCTCCTTCCTTCGTCCACTCCGTCACGAAGAGTAACTAAGACCAATTCAGTCATGTTTTCATGGCAATTGAACTCTTTCCATTCTGGATTATAATCAAAAGAGAATATTATTCTTTTTACCAAACATATACCTACTACAGGCCAAGCAGTTAGGAAAATGTGTCAAGAACGAGAGTTGTTGAAACGGAAGATCAATCAACCAAAATCACCATGATGTTATCAGTTTCTTCCTCTTGACTGAATCTGTAACCTGCATTAGCAGACTCGTTTTCAGGGTTTCCCTGATCAAAGTAAAAGTGACTAAGGAACCATGCATAGCACTAAATAGGGAGCCGCCGAATACACCAACTAAGCCTAACATGTTCAGTGGATGCTTAAGGATATTGTGTTCCGTCTGGAATACTATCATCAAGTTGAAAGTACCAGATATTTCCAGAGGGTAGATAAATTTCTTTGATCAATAGGGTAGATCAAGAAAACAGCAGTAGCAGTTGCAACAGGAGCAAAATATGCAACAACAATCCAAGGGCGCATACCCAAACGGAAACCTCCTTAGGCCTCTACCTGTAAATGGATTAAATTGATAATTGGGGAGCTATCCACGTAAGGGTCAGAGTCAGGAGTCCGTCAGAGATAGAGTTGGGTAGTCCAGCTTTTAATATAATTAATTATTAATTAATAGTAGTGAGGGCGCATGGGGGAATGCAACAATAAATGGAGAAGTGGGGAGCTATCTGCGTGTCAGACGTACTGTGAAAAACCCAGTTTTAAATAGTTATATAGATGTTATCGATTTTATTAATAATGCATACATATAATAATACCAGTCGACTCTGGATCAAGTTTTTGAATCAGACACCGAATCGAAAATGTTACTGAAATGATCGGATCGAGTTGAATTATGTAATCAAACTGGTTCAACCGGATGATGCCGTCATCATTATTTAAAATCGGATTAAATCGGATCGGTGAAAAAAAGTAGTTGAACAGACTAATCAAATCAAAATGAAATAATATATATACACGCTTAAATATACGTGAAAATATAATACATAGATAATATATATATTTCACACTATACATGAAGTATTTTTCTTATACACTATTAAATATCATACATATCATATATATATATATATATATATATATATATGGAGTGGACACTCTATAACATGATAATAGTTTAATTATATTTAAAACTCAATAATACAAAGAAAAAGTTGTGTTAGTACTTAGTATAGTTGGTTAGAAGTTTGAAATAGGTAACCAATTGTTCATCTCCAACTACCAACAAAATTTTTAAATAATTTAAAATTTAAATACGGTTGAACTTCGGTTAAATCTGATTAAATCAGATAAAAAAATAAGTTGAACTAGACGGATTAATTAAATTTTGAATAATCGAACTGAATCGACATAAACTGATTAACCGGACCGGTCCAGTCTCGATTCACCGATCGATCGGGTCTGATTTTCAAAACACTTCTCCGGAAAATGAAACGACGATGAGTACACACGTTTCAAAAATAATAACTAATTGATATATGAATAGGTTTATTTTTGGACAAAGAACATAATAAATAAATTAATATATAAACTCCTGATATACATAAAAAGAAAAAAAACAGAATATAATTAGTTGTCCTGCGGCTCCACCACACCGCAAAATCGGGAAAACTTGAAACCCCGAGACGGGCACTCGACGGGATCCCGTCCAGATTCCTTTCATTGTATGATCGCATCCATAACCTCCACGTACTTATATAATATATACATGTGGACAATTAATTATAGTTAATTAGCTCCTCCAGAGTCTCGAGGTGTTAATCTGGCGAGAGTTAATTATGTCTACTCTCTCTAAGTTTATATCTCATTACCTAACAGATATATGCCTACTTATGTGTGCTTCCTAATCTATGCATGCAGTAATTCTCCCGCTGTATATCCTTACTACTAGATAAAATCTGTTTCCCTTCCATTTTAGTTAGCAATTAAATCCCACAGACTAGTGTTTACATCGCAAGTATATATTTTTGCGAGTATTGATTATTATTTTAATCAGGAAGGCCTCGCATTGTCGTCGGAATTTTTAAATTAATGGTCACTTTCGTCATAAAGTTATGCAAGCCCATGACTATGTGTTAGCGATAATGATGTTTTATACATCTTAGTTGACGTTTGATACGTGAAACGCAGAAATATCTCCAAGTAAATATCCGTATTAAAATTGCAGTATATATTAATTTTTAAGGGCCGAGTAGGAGTTAATCTGTTATTTGAGAATTTCCAAATACACATAACAACAACAACAAAATTCCTCTACACTAATACATATTTTGAAATCTATTTTTATCCGATATATCTTCAGATATATACTGTCACAAAATATGTAACATTAAATATTATCTAGTACATGGAATCATTATTTATGGCTGAAATTGACGATGAATTGCATATTCGTTGCTACATTGTTGAGATTGTTCATGCAGGTAACGATCATCCATTACATTGTATCGTCAAAACTTATAGTAATTTTTGCTTACGGTAACAACGAGCAGTGCAATTTTAGATGAGGCAGATGACACATAAACATAAGCTATTTTGATCACTCGTTATTATATTATTGGGTTTTTATCACTTGTGCCCTTCCGAGATATTGCAATTTCAGTTATGTCCCTATATTTTTGGTAATATCAGTTGTGCCCCTCACTTCTTCCTAATCTATCACTTGTGCCCCTCGGATTAGTGACCGTCCGTCCACAGTGCAAACGGACGTTAACTTTGACGACATAAGCGGAATTAATTTTAAAAAATGGTTATATGGTCATTTTACACCCTCTTCCTCATCACCTTCTTCTTCCTCCTCTTCCCCCATCCTCTTCCTCCTCCTCCAACCTCCTCCTCCCCAGCCCTCCCCAGCCCGCACCTCCTCCCAGCTCCGCCCCGAGCTAACTCCTCCCCAGCCCGCACGGCCTCCCAGCTCCGCCCCGAGCTCCCAGCAAATCCTCCCAGCTCCGCACCTCCTCCCAGCATGGCGCCGCCCCCTGCTCCCCCTCACCCTGCCCCGCACCGCCCCCTCCCCCTATCCCGCACGGCGCAGCTCCTGCTCCCCCTCCTCCTGCCATACACCGCCCCCACCCCCTGCCCCGCACGACGCCGCCCTCTACTCCCCCTACCTCACTCCGCCGAGTCCGCCTTCGCCGCCACGCCAGGCGACCCAGCTCCGCCCCGCGTCCGTCACTCCAGCCACTCGCCAGGCGGCCTAGCCCTCCGTCATCCTCAGCAATGCCCTCGCATCCTCGCCGCCTTCACGCGACCCCCATCGCATGCGGATTGCGCTGCTCACGAGCAACAGCCCGCTCCTTGCCCTTTCGCCCTGACTTGCGCTCCATCATCGCAGCTTCGCCACCAGCGATGGAGCATCGCCCAACCCACATCCGAAGACACACCACCTGTGCCCTCCGATCGCCTCAAAGTCGATCGATCTCCGCGACCACCGTCATTGCTCTGCACGCAGTTGCCATCGCGCTACCGCGCATTCTCCTCCGTGCACCGCCGAAGTCCTCCAGAGGCGGCGGCTCCCCCCTCCCCTTGCTCCGCACCGCCCCGAGCTCCTCCCTCGAGCTCCTCCTCCGTCCCTGATTTTATTCTGACCATAATACCTTTTTTAACCACACCATGATTTGAATAAACCATGGTTATTTAAATTTTTTGACGGTCAATCTGACGGAAGGGCACAAGTGATAATGGAGAAAGAAGTGAGGGGCACAACTGATATTACCAAAAAGATAGGGGCATAACTGAAATTGTGATATCTCAGAGGAGCACAAGTGATAAAAATCCTATATTATTTGAATCGTTGCTAGTGAGATAACGAACAATACGTCATTCATCGCAAATTTCAAGTAAAAAAGTACCCTAAAACCAACAAGATAATGTCAGGACTATATATGGCAACTTTGAGTTAAAACCTACCATAATTGGATTGTTATATATCACTTAATACATATGTACAACTTCATCATGATTTGTGACTTAAATAAATATGCAAGCCGATATGGATATACTCGTACTCGGTATCCGATCAGCAGCCTCGGTATCTATTTATATAAAATTTTGACATCTATATGTCTTCGATTTAAAATAAATACGAATATAAATTTTACTTTGAAGATCATGCTATCAGCCAGGATGGTTTCCTCACACAGCAAAAGCCAACGATGAATTTTGCATGTTAAACGATCCTTGCCGATAGCATGATCGGATAGAGAATCCTTTGCTTGAGAATTTCCAAACGACAGAGTCCTATGTATTTTAAATTCGAGTTGAATGGAATGGAATTTCCATGGAAAAAGTGTGCTGTGATAAAAAAAAGTATGCTGTGATCAGCTTAATAACGAAGGCCATAGGTGTTGTAAGTATTGTTGAAGCTCTCAAGGTCCATCATTCCCCACCTATCATTTTCTGCAATTTTTTTCATAGTCGCCGTGTCTTTTTTTTACAAATTTCTGATCGTTAGTTTAATGATTAAATAGTTGGGAAGGTAGATGACTCGTTAGAGGAGTTGAGCAAGAATTAACAGGTGAGATTCTTGCAGGTAACCTCGTAATTTAAGCACGAATTTCTCAGTTAAAGGCTGCTACTGCTAGTCGCCCATTTTCGGCATATTCGGTGATAAGGACATATATATTTATCGAGAGGGCGACAGTTTTTTTAGAGTTCCATAATCCACTCTATATATTTTGAGTATATGATAAAGTCTCATTTAAGGGTATCAAATGCTTCAGGAAATTGATTTCGATGGTAGCCCACAATTTCTGCAAGCCAAACAGAAGAAGCAGTCATGCGTAGAACGATTTGCGCGTTGCATTTAGGGAATAATATTGTGTAGCTTTTGAGATGATTTGATCAGCGTGTTATTAAGAGTAATAGGTATAAAGTTTTCAATCTTCTCCTAATTTGTAGATTAGGGAAATGGCGGTCTCAATCATTAGAGTACATATAATGCAAAAGCTCCATAAAATCATTTATATAGCAATCATAACGGACAAAAGAAAAGTTTACATCGAAGAGAAACTACTTTCTTTTCCTCCTATTAACATCCGAACCTCAAAGCATTTATCATCCTTATTGTGCAATCTCACTCATTGAAACAAAATGAGATCAAATGGAAAGAGAAGTAATTTTTGGCTCAGATCAGAAATCGTTGCAATGTAGATAACAAAAACTACTCAAAAGATGCAGGGAGGACATCCCTCATCCCATCCGCTGCAGCAATGATAAGATGAAGAGATCTATTTACCACAACTATAGAAAAAACTAAGACCGGCATCGACGAAAGAATCAACAAGGAGAGATGAGTAATATGCATAGGAAGACCGGCTTCGGTGAAGCATCAATGAGCAGGCATGAGAAGAAGAGAAATGCACTAGAAAAATTTAGATGGAGAAAATGCAAGACAGAAACATCAAAAGAGCAGACAAGAGTTAACTCATTCACAATATAGCAGGGGAAAACCACAGCAAGAGTCCCCAGGATCCCAAATCTATATTTGTAACTGACCGCTATCGCTATATATCAGCAAACATGTAAGCCAAAATAATGAACAAAGTTTACTCTTTCATGGCATTTTAAGATCCACCGCAAGTTCGTCCTCGTGCATGTTCAGCATTTGAAGCCGTGGCAAACCGAGAGGACGATGATAAGGATGAGAGCAATTATAATACCCAGGACGATTAACTTGATTTTCATGTTCTGTAGCCACATCTTCCTCCTTATCTTGGTTCCCTGTTGCTTGAAGTCTTGTGCCTGTGGTTAATATAGATGGTCAATGGAGTAATCATTTGACATGATTTTAAAGGTTAAAGATAGTTTACATTCCTTGTAATAAGCAGACTTTATTGACCTGTAAATTTTGGCATCTAAAAAAACATATTTGAGAGAAAAGAAAACCTGAGAGCGAAGATTCTCTGTTTTGTCTACAAGAAGTTCAATTTTCTCTCCACGCTCAAGAACCTACAAAACCCCCCGGATTATTTTCTCCAAACACTAACATTTTACAATTTTCTTAAAGGACCAGTTCAGTCAAGAAATCATTTACCTTTTCAATGTTCTCCATCATGACACCTTTGACTTCTGAAACCTGAGCTTTCACCTTTACCAGCTGGCTGATCGCCTCGGGATGATCCACACAGTACTGCATATGATCCTTGAGTTTTGGCCTGAAAAATTGATATAATTAAGAATTTGTATACAAGACAGAAAACCAACTTGGCTTTTTTAGGAAACAGACCCAAATTCGCGATTAAGACTGTTCGCAACAGCAGTTGCAGCCTTTCCTCCCCCATATCTCTTAACAAAATCCTCCTTAATCCTCTCCAAGAAAGCGATTGGGACCTGCCTGCCAGCTGACTCAACGGCTACTACACAATATGCTGCAAAAATTCCAGACAGAAATATTAGAGCATAGCTAGAGGTATGGTGAATCCATTTGAGCAGGTAGTTGCCCATCCAATGTATCCTTCAACCTTAAAAGTCAACCAACATAGCTAGGTCCAACAGACAAAAGCCCTATCACATGTTCCTCACACTAATCGAACAATGATAGCCATTTTAATAAAAAAAATATTAGAACATCCAACATTCTGGTTCAAAAACAAAAGATGTTAAATAGAGAAAATTAAATACGCATTAGCATAAAGAAACAAAGCACGAATATGATACCCCAGGATCTAATATGCTATTGAATTTCTACCATTTATCAACCAAAACACATATCGCTCTCCATAAGAAATTCACCATACACATCCTCTGCTACAAAATCATGCAGCCATAAGGTGAAAGGAAATAAGTTAACCAATGGCTCGGATACCATACCATGAGTTACAGAAAGGCGGAACATTATTATTTGAAAGGCATTAAATTACAGCCATTTTAATAACAGAATTATTCTTGCCGATATTTCTTTTTTGCATGTTTGCTTTATTGACCAAAAGATAGCAACCAAATAAACATTCTATCATCAAGATAGTAACTCAATACACATTCTTCCTTTCAGTATACCATCAAGACAGAGCTTTAAAAAATGTGCCACCCAATATCATCTATATCTCTGTAACACAATCCAATAATTAAAAACATACAGCTCCTCCTGACAAGTAATGCATTTTTTTCAGTAGTCTCAAGAAACAGATTTCGTAGTCATTATAGAAGTCATATGTGAAATCAAACGGTCTTTTTAATTGTAAGAAAACCCGAAGTCATCACTCTAAAGGATGAAAAGATCTCTAGACAAGGAAACATGCCTCTCCACGTAACTAGAAATAAATTTAATCAGCATTTTCTGTCCCCAATATTCATGCCTTGTTTTTTTCATCCAATTTAACTAAAGAACCACATGCAACCCTTTTTGACCTAAAGAAAAGAAAATCTATCATTCACCAGTCACCACAAGAGCATTCATTTAACATCTTCGGTTATTAAACAATTCTTATTTTCAAACTAATTGGTGCAATAATGTGCAGCTAGTTAAGGGCAATCTCTTGACCATGTATCATTAGGATAAAAACCGCCCACCAATCTTCACCAGAAAAACACGAAAAACGTAATCCAAATATAAAAAAATGGCCTTCTCCTACTATAAGTAGGATAGGCTACAAGGATTCTTGCTCAAATCCATGTTGAAAGATTCGACTATTTTTTACGTTGTCTGTCGACTACCTAACGCAACCCCTGCAAGAGTGGGATTTGAATCCTGATCTTTTGTGTGGTAGATACACTATACTACCACTAGACCATTAAGTGGGCACTTTGACTAATTATACGGAACATTGCCACTTTAGGAATGCAGAGTCAATTAATGAGATCGCCAAAATTGAATAAGCCAATTCTTCTACTGATTACATGTTTAGAGTTTGACTAGTTTAGAACGTTTATTGCACATCACCACTCTAGAACTTCTATAGCTTGAATTAGCATCAATCCCTGCCCCCCATTGGTAAGAATGTGCTAAAAATAGTCAATGCATAAATAAGCACAAGGTATAAAAAAAGATAATGGAATTTCTCCATTGCACCAACTTTAACAGACTGTCGTAGCTTGATTTAGCATCAATATATTTTCCTTGTTTTGGATTTGGTCAGGGTGGAGGGAGGGTTCTAGCATCAAGAACCATAGATACAAGAACGTGCGACAAAACAAAGGCCAGTCAATGCATAAATTAGCAGAAGTATAAAAGTAAAATAAAAGATAATGAAAAGTCTCCATTGCACCAACAATAGCGCAAACACCACAAAGTTTTGAAAATTACCATAACAGGTTCTCCCGAATAATGCGATGCTCTAATTATATTGAATAAAATTCTTTATAACCATTTGGCACTACTTTTGTTTTGTCAATAGCATCACACATTTATGCTACCAATTAATGATTTAAAATTATGATGGAAGTATACAAAAAATTCTAAAAAACTATATACCCCCATTCATTTAAAACAATACATGTATAAACAAGGCACTCGAAAAGGTGCATCTTCATGGCAAAACAAGGTGCACTGAGCCTTTACGATGTGTACTGTTTTGAAAGTCAGATACTTAAATATACCACCAAAGATGATGAAAAGTCTCCATTGCACTAACAATAAAGCAAACACCACAAAGTTTTGAAAATAACCATAACAAGTTCTCTCGAATAATGTGATACTGCAATTATTATATATGGCAAAGCCTTCTCCCACTATAAGTAGGGTCGGTTACATGGATTCTTACTCAAATCTATGTTGAAAGATTCGACTATTTTTTACGCTAGTTGTCGACTGCCTAACACAGCCCCCGCAAGGGAGGGATATGAACCCTGGTCTTTTGGGAGGTAGGCACATTGCACTACCACCAAACCATTTAAGTGGGTCAATAGCATTATATTGAATAGAATTCTTGATAGCCATTTGGCACTACTTTTGTTTTGTCAATAGCATCACAAATTTTATACTACCAATTAATGATTTAAAATTATGACGGAAGTATACAAAAAAAATCTAAAAAATTGTATATGCCCATTCATTGAAAAAAAATAAATGTACAAACAAGGCATTTGAAAAGGTGTACCTTCATGGCAACACAAGGTGCACTGAGCTTTTACGATGTGTACTGTTTTGAAGGTCAGGTACTTAAATATACCACCAAAAAACAATTTCCCCTACTTATAAACCTCAAATACTTTTTGAATGACAAGACTGGAAAAATGTTTAGGTGATGCAAGTACTTATTCGTTAACCAAACTAAAACAAAAAACAGCCATTTTCCGATGTTAAATAATGAAGGTTGTTTTCTTTATTTGGACTAACTTGTATTTATTTCATGTGGAGTTGTGAAAACAAAACAACAACAAAGCCTTTTCCCACATTAAGTAGGGTCGGTTACATGGATTCTTTGCCTCCATTCAGATCTATCTTAGACTATTCTCGAGCTTAGATCCAAAAAACTAAGATCCCTTCATATAGTCACATTCCAACACTTCTCGAGCCTTCCTCACCCCCTCTTAGCCGGCTCAACATCCCAAAACTCGAATCTCCTAACCGGTGCATCAACCGACCTCCTTTGCAAATGGCCAAACCACCTTAAGCGATTTTCTCGCATCTTATCTTTGATCGGAGCTACATCAACTCTCATTTTGATTGCATCATTCTGAATCCGATCTTTACGTGTGTGTCCACACATCCACCTTAGTATTTTCACTTACGCTACTACCATTCTCATGTCTATGTTTCACAGGTCAACATTCAGATCCATAGAGCATAGCAGGCCTCGTTGCTGCTTTGTAGAACTTTCCTTTGATTTTCAAGAATTTTCTAATCACAAAGATTAGCAGAGGCTCTTCACTTTAGCCAGCCTGCATTTATTCTATTAGTAACATCTCCATCAATTTCCCCATTATGTTGCAAAATAGATCCTAGGTATCTAAAAGAATCTCTCTTCCAAATGTAATCGTCACCAATCTTTACCTCAATTCATTCATCATTGCTTCCATCAAAAGTGTAATCCATATATTCAGTCTTGGCCCTACTTATACGCAATCCTTTAGTCTCCAATGCATGCCTCCAAATCCCAAGTTCCTCATTCACTTCATTTCTAGTCTCATAAGTCAACACTATCATCAGCAAATAACATACACCAAGATATCTCATCCTGAATGTGGCTTGTCAATTCGTCCATAATCAAAGTAAAAAGAAATGGACTCAAAGTTGAACCTTAATGTAAACCAATGATGTCAAAATAGCCAATCTTCCAAGACTGGATCCTTACACAAGATAAAACACCGTCATACATATCTTTTATGAGGTTAATGTATAAGACAGGTACGTGTCTCTTGTCCAAAACTCTCCACAATATCTTACATGAGACAGAACCATAAGCCTTCTCCAAATCAATAAAAAACATATGGAGGTTTTTCCTTTTAGCTCTATAAATCTCCATTGTTCTCCTCACAACAGATGGCTTCAATGGTTGAGCGACTATGGCATGAATCCGAATTGATTTTCTTTTATTTTGGGAATTTGCATCAACCTTCTCTCGATCACACGTTCTCAAATTTTTCATAGTGTGACTCATCAACTTGATACCTCTGTAATTTGAAGAATTTTGAATGTCCCCTTTGTTCTTATAAAGATGCATCACGATACTTCTCCAATCTTTAGGCATTTTCTTGTTTTGCCAAATAGCATTGAATAAATTTGTAAGCCAAGTCAAATCACGTTCACCTACAACTCTTCGTAATTCTATAGGAATGTCATCCGGTCCTACACCTTTCCCAGATCTCTTAACCTTCAAAGCCTCATCTACTTCCTTTCTTTATATTTGTCTATAGCTTGCATGATTCAAGAAACTTTTACTAATAGCTAGATCACTCAAAATGATCTCTCTATTTCCTTTCCCAATGAAAAGCTTATGGAAATACTGCTTCCTTTCTTTGCATCTAGTATCCCTGCTTATGGTGTTGTAAACAAATAAAATATTAAAAAATACATGGATAGAAAAATAACACAGCTCCCTACCAAGGTAACATAAGTTCAATTCAAAATACTTCCACACTTAAGATCAAAATACTTCCATACTTAAGAAGACTAGGATATCAATTGTATTGTCTGCTAACTATTGTGTGTACTTTCTTTCATCAAAACATGAAAACCAATTGTTGACATAACGATGTCATCTAATCCTTCTTTAAAAAAACATCAACTGTTGAATCACTGGTAGTCAACAATAATTCTAAATAAAATAAAAGGTTAACTTTAATAGAGTCATGGAATAAAGATATCCAAAACATAAAATGTACTTTTTTGGAATCATTTGGTTACTGGATTGGGTTAGAGTAACCTCCTGTGAATAGTAACCGTTTAGATGGTTAGGAGGGTTGGAATGAGAAATGTGATGTGATGTCACATTAATTATGTGATGGAATTTCAATCCAGGATTGCAGGGGGGATGCCACAGTACCATGGGGTAACTTGGCAACCAAACGAGCCCTTAGATTTAAGTCCAACTATGTGCCAAATTTGATTTGTTTTGAAGCAACAAACCCATGTAATCAATTTCTTGACTTGGGAAAAGGTATGGTGGTTGTTTATGTATTTATTATTAGAATATTTATCAGTTCTACTCCTCTGAGATATTACAATATCGATATACCCCTCTCTTTTTTAGAATACCAATTCAGCCCATGACTTCTTCCACAATGATCACTTGTAACTCTCGAGTTAGTTGCCATTTATCCCCAACACAATGGACGTTAACTTTGAGGACAAAAGAAGAATTAAATTAAAAAGGGGTTGAAAGATCTTTCCACCCACTCCCCCTCCTCATCCTTCCCCTCTCCAGTCTTCTTCTTCGCCCCCCTCCTCCAACGCCCCATCCTCCTCCTTCACCCCACTCCTCTAGCATCTCATCCTCCTCCTCCACCCCATGCTCCTCCTCCAATGCCCCCTCTTTCTCCTTCGTCCCCCTCCTCCAACGCCCCCTTCCTCCTTCACCCCTTGCTCCCCCAACACCGCCACCTAGACATCGAAGCAACAAAGACTCCTCGTCGTTCCACCACATGCAATCGACCCACCAACGAGAACCTCGACCCCATCTGCAGCTAATGTCGACGAAGCTCCGTGTACCGATGAGGACAACGAAGGAGGAGGTCGGAGGGCGTGGGACGGAGGAGGAGGTTAGGTAGGGGACATAACCATGAATGAAAAAATCATGGTTAAGCTCAACTCATTGACGACTAAATTAACAAAGGGGCACAAGTAATAGAATAGCAAGAAATCGATGGTACAACGGATATTCCGAAGGGAGGGATATAACTGATATTGCCATGTCTCGGGAGGGCAAAAACTGATAAAAATCCTTATTATTAATATATCAGAAACTGGGATTTTAAGCTATCATAAACAGACTGGATCCACAATCAAATATTAGAGAAACAGTTTGTCCAAGACCGTTCCAGGATACAATGAAGAAAAAAGCACCTGAATTGGTTTCAATGCATTACGAAGAAAAATAACAAGTAGTCTAAAAAGGCCACAAAAAAATCCGATTCAAACATGGTAAATGAAGGTAATTTTCTTTTAAAGCATGAGAATTTAGGTGGTGAGGCCTACAAAATTGGTCAACCAAAAGACTGTTTTACATTATATTTAATGCTGTATTTGTATAAAAATCCATGTGATATATTGGTGTTTTATAATAGGAAAAACATCTTCACCAAAAAATCAATATTCATTCACATATAAGCGATGATTTGGTATTGTAATAAGTCTACAGAGAGAGCAATCCGGTAAACAGAAATTGAAAAGAGTTGAAGATAACATATAAAATAAGTAATCAATGTACAGATCAACGAAGTGAAAGGATCAATTCACTTAAATCAGAAAACAATCAACCACAGTGATAAGAAGCCATCCAACTGATGAAAGAGACATTTATACGAAAAATTCAAACATCCAAGCACTCACCTAAAAATGAACTTTTATTTGTTAAGGGTCCCTAATGATATAATGGCCTTTATCAATGCATTTGCTTGTAATATGTCAATACATGTCCAATAACCCACCCGCCTAGGGATGAAAACGGATCGGAAATGGATAGAATATGCCTATTTTCATATCCATATTCATTTCATCTCTATCGGATACGAATACGGATACGGATATGATTTCGATATGCATTAAGAAAACCATACCTTTAAAATACAGATACGGATCCGAATCGGATATTTATCCAATCCGAATATGAATAGAATAAAGAGCGGTCCTGAATATGTATTGAATAAAGAGCTAATTCAAATATGAATCCAATAAAGAGTGAAATCCAAATATGGATCCAATAAACTGGAATCTGAATACGTATTGAAAAAAGACTACATATGAATATGAATTGAATTTTTATTAAAGTTCATAATGATTTTAAAAAATGACAATGAAAAATAAGTTGTATCATGCCAAGAGGGAGCGTCAAGGTGACTTGCGTTCTTGACCGGAAGCAAAAAGGACATGATTTCATAACTTTTGTTTGTGCCCACCCCAAACAAATAGAAGTTTATTAATATCCTTAATATATTGTAATTTATAATGTATAATACTAATACAATAACACAGGGTTGTGGCTTATATTATATTAACTAATATATAAAATATTATTAAATATTGTATTCGGATATCCGGATCCGGATATTCAAGCCATTACCATATCTGTATCCAAAAAAATTTTACAATCCATATCCATATTCGATCTGTATTCGATTAATATTTGGATGCAGATATCTGTATACGGTAATTTTTCGAATACGGGAAGCGGATATTCGGATATATCCGTGTCCGTTTACATCTCTACCGCCAATCTCATTACAAAGAAACATACAATATAAGAATATAATCTGTCGCATTTCCCTTGGTATAATATACATATTAACGGTAGCAAATGGAAATTTCCGGTAGAGATAAATAATAAAATAAGGAGATGAATAAGCCAAAGGTTCTTATTCAGAAATATTATGGACCATTCATGTCATGTTTTAGTTGGTTCTACACAAATTGATAATACAACATCGTTGGTAACTGGGATTATTCACTGTTACAGTATTCTGTTAGTATTACACAATCAAGATTGGAAGCTGTTTCTCCAAGGTTCGGAGTACATCGGTATATTTTTTTATGTCCTCATAACTTTCTACATATGCAAACCGTAAAACCTCAGTTTTAATCCACAAAATTAACATATTTCCTAGAAATAATCACAAATTCCAACATTTCCCCAAAATTATCATCAATAGGAAGAATTGCCACCTACTTCAATCACTAAAAATAAAAAAGTATACATCTAAAATCGCCACCTCACTCTTGCTCATGGTTTAGAAAAACGTGCATCGATGTGCAAAGAAGCTCGAGGCAAAGCGAGGAAGAAGGAAAGAGCCTCGAGGTGAGAGCCTCGGACCACCTGGCCAAGGCGAGCGCCTCGGATGACCGAGGCAGTCGAGGCAAGGCGGTGAGGCAGGGCGAGGCGCAAGGTAAGGCGTTAGGGATTATTTCAAGCAGTTTTTAAGAAAATAATTAGTCCGATTGGTATTTTCATATGTTTATAAAGGCTAGTTATTGAGTATATATTTATGCAAGATGAATGCTTAAATTTGACCTCTTTCATATTCATATTTACCATTAACATGTCCAATTATTTGAGTAAACTCTTTCTACTACACCCTTAAACATATAAGAAACTCTATGTGAGTTCGAATACCCATATATAAAAAAATTGGGACGGGGATGCTACCCCCTGGAACCCCGCAAGGGGGGCAGTCTTGGCCCCCTAGCCCCCCTAGGCTCGCTGACCAGGCAGCGAGACCCCCATACTGGTAGGGTATGGTGGCACAGGGAGACATTGGACCGTTCTTCAACTGGGTTCAACATACGATTACGATTCAAATCATATGATTTCGGATCAATATCTCGGATATCTTTAATGACAACTATAACCAATGACTCCCTTTTTTGATAAAATATTTTATTGGTCGTTAATTTCGTTTTTTGATTGGGTAGAAATTTAGTAAAAAGGTTTATGAAATATAGAATTGACATATCTTTTTTCGTGTTCTTATCTTCATAATTTCATCATATATTACAATGCTATATATTATATGTATGCCATATGAGATTATTTCATCAATAAATATATAAATTATACTTTTTATAATTATTTTCTTATACAAACTGAGGATTATGCGTTACTGAACTATCATGATGTTGAGATATAAATACAGGATGAGATGACCTTAAATTAACAATTGTACAATCAACTTGTATATTAAATGGAAAGAAAAATGCGTGCATCAATACATTAAATGGCCTTGACATCTTTCAAAATTTTAGATATGAGATCTTATCAATGCTTGAAATAGGTATATATCACAACAATCATTACTTATAAATATTTTTCAAAAAATATGGACTAAATTTTTTAAAAGCCAAATTAAGCAACAGTTGGTTAGCAAAGATCCCTAGTGCGAAACATTCTCTTGACAGCAGCAGAAAAACAAAGCTATTTTGTGCATTTTTTGTAGCCCTATCGGGTAACATGGCCTTTGCTGAGAAAATAAGACCAACGTCCAGTGCAGCAACTATTGAATACAATCTTGCAATCAATCATACGACAAAATCACAGAACATTGAAATTTACATCCAATCTATTGTTTAAGAAGCTAGAAAACCACGTGCTAGAATTTTGCTTTGAAAAATAGATATATCATAGATCAGTTTTTTACATAAAAACTTATTTATGATTACCAGTTGCAATGCAAGTTATGCATTTGCTAAAACAAAATGAAATTCTATAGATAAGATACGAGACACTAAATGTACACAAAAAAATATGACATAATGCTGATTGCTTCGACTAACACAAAAATAAGCATGATGAATGATGATTGCTTCGACAAGCACTAATTAGGAACAATATTCAAATGAACTAAATAGCAGATACACAGTCATCCATAGAAGGAAACAATATGGAACTGCAAGCCATTTGCTAGCTCAAATAGTAAGCACAAGCATAATATCAATTTTAAAACATAGATTCCTTTTGAGTTAAAATAATAATAAATAAAACCAGAGTTCACCCACACGAGAAAAAAAAACCAGAGTTCGCCCACACGTCTAAACAAACTTTCCAAAAAAATCAAGTCCGTCAGGCATCAAGATATTCAGATGCAGGTATCAAACCATACTCCAGTTCAAGTCAACAAACAAAATAACACATAGCACCTACCAGGGCATCCCAGAACTCGAAACATAATCCCAGATCTAATTTGCGATCGAAGCACAGCACAGCACACACACATCACTAGATCCAGATCTAAAACCCCACGGATCATAACAAAAAAGCGCGAATACTCCCTAGAACCCTAAATCTCATCAAATTCGAAAAATCCCGCAATCGGGTCATCCACAAACCAAATCGAGCGGTCAGCTGCATAAATTCGTGAAAAAAAAGGGATTTGATGAGAAAAAAACTCACTGTAGCCGTCCTCGACGAGGTAGTTGAAGGTGTGATTGTCGCAGTTGTAGGTGAACTTGTTGTTGGTGGCGGGGAGCTTCGCGAGGCACTGAGATGCGATGCTGGTGAAGTTCCCCGTGAACTCCGTGAACTCGGCGAGGATCACCGTCCCACGCGCCACGAAGCTGTAGATCAACGTCTGCTGCCCCATCGCCCCGAAACCCTAACCCTGGAAGGAGCGATCGCCGGCAGGGGAGGACGGAGGGAGGTGAGGTGAGCGAGATTTGGGAAACGGAGATCTCTCTCTCTCTCCCTCCCTTCTCTTTCTTTTGAAACTTAAGTCCCCCTTTTTCTTTGCCTCCGTCGTCGGCTGGAAGCGAGTCGATGATGCGGAGCGGGTGTAAATTGGGGAGAAATAGCGCTGGAGAACAGCGGGTGGATTTGTCGTGTAAAGTGGTTTTTTATGATAATGACCCTGTAGATTATGCCTGTTTTTGCAAGAGTCTCTTCACGAGTTTTGCGGCTAGTCTTAAAATTATAGGAAATGTATTTCCGCATCTGTGCCTTCTGTTTTGAGTAATTTATAAAAAGGGATTTTCACACCATGACGCCTACAATCTTGTTCAATTATATCATAACCACTATAATATTTGTGATTACACCACCACCCCCGTAATCTTGCTATATTCAGCACATATGAGAATAAGGAATATTACAATAATCATTGTGTGATTTATAAAGGTTGTGAGATATATAAAGGATTTAACGTATGATTATATTAATGTTTAGGGATATGGCGGAAAAATGTCATTTGTATCAAGGGTTTCCAATGGTGATTTTTTTGGCAATTTGTACGTGAACTCATCTCCACCATGTGGTCGACTAAGGATCCATATATGGCGTGCAAAGGAGGTAGATCGTGATATTGTAAATAGAAATCTCATATAGTGTCATGAAATAAATTCATGTCCTTAATTGCATGTCGATTGTGCCCATCTTCTTCAAGCAAAAATTAGGTCAATGTCAACGTGGAGATTGTAATATGGATGAATTGCGAAAAAGGACTACAGTCGGGAAGATTTGGTTCTGATTTAGCACTCATTACTATAGCCGGGAAGACATATGACTATCTTCCATTTTTCTTCGACAACGGGGCAAATTTGTAAAACACATCTTCACTAACCACATCCCAAAACTCTCTTCATAAAATCAATACAAGAAACCAACTCGAGTGATCAGCTCTAATTAACCTCATGTATTAATCATATGACTGAAAGAATATATGACCCTCATTGATTTGTGTAAACAAGTTAATGATCTTTCAATGATGCGAAGCCTAACCCACAAACTCTATGAGTAAGAATATATGACTGCCCCCTTATTCCCCTTCAAGAAAAAGTAAGAATGCATGATTAATTCCATGTCAAAGAGATAGATATAAAATAAAAATAACATGTCAAAAATAATGCAAACAATATCAAAAAGAAATATTTTAGCCTAAATGGTATATAATCAACTTAACAAAATATTAAATCTAATTAATTATATCAATGAAGCTATATCACTGGCAATGGTACTATTTGATTAAACTGTATGTTAATGTGTACTCGTTGTAATACATCCAATTAACAACTTATCAGAACCAAGTCTGAAGAATCTGAGAAGAGAACTTGGCTAAAATTTATCTTGGATAAGTAGATGGTCAAACACAAAAAGATACGAGTACCAACATAATTAACTAAGTATTGGTATCCATGTTAAGTGATTAGTGATTCTGTCTAGGTCAAAAGAATGCAGTGCAATACATAATGACAGAGAATGTATGCATGTTAAATTATCAACATAATGAACAAAATGAAACTAAATAGAAACATGCGTATATATACACTTAATTCTTTGCCCTTAAATTACGTGCAAATCTTGAGCAATATTTAATAATCAATATCACGGTCTATTTATAAATTACGCAAGAGCTACTGTACATTTAATATGAAGAATATCAACTATGTTATTTCTGATAAATTAATCATTAATTAAATTTCAAATCAGAGAATAAATCATGTCATCGTAAATATAATGAGACGATCTTCACAATGCAATTTAAATTATCTAAATTAGGATTCACATGCAAAAGTTACTGAACAATTATCTAGAAGAGAAAAAATACCTAGTATTGGATGGGCCGATCTCAACTCGACCTGATTTGAGGAAGTTGAACCTGCCGGTAGGGCTCCATTGACGATGGACGTAATTGCTCCTCTACACCTCCTCCTTGCCGCAAACCCAAACTTTGAGTTGTCACCACGAGGAATGGGATGGATTGTCTATGAGGGGTTAAGAGACACCAAAGAAGGATCAAACTCAAGAAGGAAGACAGAGGAGCAAATTTATAGGTTGTTGGAATGGGGATCTTCGATCGAGGATTCTGGATGAAGCAAGAACGATCGAAGAGATCTTTGCCCGCGACGTGCATTAGGGAAATCTAATATTAAGAAATCAATTAGCACGCCAGGAAGCAAATGATGATTTTGAGCAGAAAAAGGGCAAAGAAGCGGGTTCTGATAGATCAGAGATTGAGGAAGAGAGAGGGGGGCAGTTGACTGAGGTCAACTGGTAGAGGCTTCTGGTTGGTCCACGTAGACCAATCAAAAAATTCATTGGAAGAAAAGATTGGTAAAATAAAAAATAAATAATAAATGAATTCATTAAATTTTTATTAAAACAAGAAAAATATTTGTAAATTAACGTAGTATTTTATACGTATTTTTATTTGTTTTTATGATGCTTTTATTACAAGTTAATTTCAACATGTAAAATATAGGTATAAATACCTGTATTTTGGCATTTTTTAGTTTGTGTTATATATTTTATTATTTATTATTTTATATATTTTTTATTTATCTTTATTCACATTTAGATATTTGATTTTATTTTTCTGAGTTTGAATGCACACTTAATTATTTATGTATATGTTCATTATATGCATATACATGTATATTTTAACTATGTATTTCAATGTATTATTTATCTTGATTTTATTTTAACAGTTTTATTTTATTGTAGTTATTTACATATGTTTCAAATAATATTTGCATTTTTATAAAAATAAAAGAGTTTAAAAAATACAAAGAATAAATATATTGAATAAAATGTCTGAGTGTATGGCACAATAAAGGCCCAAAACCTAAATTTCACATCTTACCTCCAAATTAAATGAAGTCATCTTCATTAAATAGCTTAACAAAAGTTATATACAATTAAAGTGATTTTGTTCTATTTTGGTACGATATGAAGAAGATACATGTCTGTTAAATTTTTATTTTGACTTTTTTATTTTGTGTGTTCTTGGTACACCGTGCATTATTTTTATGTGAACTCAATTTTGTATTTTCTTTATATTTTTATCTACAATATTCATGTTGAGGATTTTATTATTTGAGGTGTAAAAATAGCAGTGTAAAATAGGTGCCAAAAACCAATTATAGATGAATTAAAAATTAGGGTTTTTTGTCTTTTCTGCACAATTCATTTTCCATATCTCACCCTACTTTATTCCTTGTTGACCAAGTCATGATGATGGTTGGATCTCAGGGTCTAGGGTCACTTATCGCCTATGGTATCTCATTTCTTTTTATTATTCTTTTATTTTAGAATTAAATTCATTAAATATACAACATTTTATAATATATTTTGTACAAATTACAGAGTGTTTATTTTGACAAATTAATGATATATACATGCATTTAGCTAGAGATTTAAGGTCAAAAATGAAAGAATAAAAGTGATGAAATGAAAATTCATCAGAGATTATTCATCCAGAGTGTCAAAAAGGTTATGGGTTACATGCAACCACATGGTTTTTATCCCTTGCCGCCGGACACTTTGGCCCTTCTTTTTGATTCCTTCTTCTCGTTCATGATCGGATCGCTTCTCCCTACACTCATGCATATTCTATGTATGTTCATGTTCTCACTTCCTCTACCGGGCATATCCATTAGTTATGGTCGGACTCATATTTTATTCTATGTGGGAGTATATTGGAAATGGGAGTGTTTTGCTTATTTTCTCTGCTATCAAGGATGTTATATTGTTATCTCTGAAATGAAGCCTTTAGAGCTCATCTATTAGGAAGAATCCTTCATTTCGTGTCTATGTAAAATTCCCCCGATACCATTCACAATCATTATTTACATTTGTTTGCAAATTTCCCAATTTGTTGTTGATAGATCCTGCTGAGTTTGTTAAGATGATGTTAAATATCTGATTTACATGAATGATGTAGAAGCTTTAAATGCTAATATAAGTATGCAGACTTTCGATCATTACTAGTGGTAATTGTGCATGTAAAAGGAACGTCCAAGCTCACGGGCAACATTCCAATCAGAGGTGAAGCCAAACAGTTTGTAATGGGCAGACAATATATTTGCAAGAAAATGGACAATGTACTTAAATATATTGAACTGTTTCTGAACTAAACACAGTAAGGAAGAATAGACCCAAACTGGAACCGGCTAAGGAGAAACAATGGCTTGAACTGTGATTTTCTATAAACTGAGAATCAATGATATGGGATGAATGATCTGTTATTTAGATTTAACAAAACAAAGGGACACAAGTCAGACTCATGACCCCAAGGGACAAGGTTGATGCTGAAGTTTATAATGATAATTGAGAACGTGTTTGGTGTCACATCTCTTTATACATGTTCATAGAGTATTAAGTACAATAGAAATTTCTTCCCTTGCAATTTAACAAGCTTTGAGTTGGTTGTAGGCACCTTATTGGAAGAATCAATATTGGCTTGGGGTAGATCTATTTTCAAAGTCTTAGGATTGTTTTAATCCAGGGATTTGTACCCGGCAGATCATATAATCTTTGTCAATTACCTCTATGATCTTTGAAACATCCTAATTCTTTTCTCGACCTCGTAAACTTGCTAACCCTTACCCCACAGATCCTGTGGTTAACCCCATCCATTTGTCTGTTAAAACTGATCGGATTCCGTTATGGATTTTTGCACCCATGCCCCCTCCGCCCGCAATGTCGTCCCCGAGCAGTCACGTGCCCCCCCCCCCCCCCCCCCGCACGAATCGACGCTGCTCGAAGCCCTGCCTCGACCCGGATGGTTGCCGCCCTCGATCAAGGCCCCCCCTGCTCGAACCGCCCTCGAGCACTTCTCCAGACCCAGGCCCCCCACTTGAACCACTGCTCGAAGTGGCCCTTCCCCCGTCCATCGCCTCCCCCTGCTCGATCCCACCCCCCTCCCCAACCCAGCCCAGCCCACCCACCCCCTCCAGGTCGAGCGCCACCCCTTGAGCCCCCTCCTCGACCGCCTTTAGCCCAGACACCCCAGCCGCTCGACGCCTAGGCCCACCCGTCGCTCGAAGCCCAAGCCAATGCTATGTCGAGGGAGGAGAGATGGAAGAGGACCGTTTTTTCTTCTCTTGGTTAATTCTAGCTGTCCGATCGTGGATTGGTTAGATTAACTCTTTTTTAACCCAAGGAAGTTAACTCTATATGTGTCAATTTAACGGCAGTGTTTGTGGGGTAAGATGGAGCAAGTTTACATGGTCGAGAGAGGAATTATGATGTTTCAAAGGTCGTAGAGGTAATTGGCAAAGATTATAAGGTCTGTCGGGTAAAAATCCCTTTAATCAAATATGTTGTATATAAGTATTTTTATTAGTTATCATCACCTAAATTAAACAGCAGTCCCTGCAAGTAGATTTATACGTTTTTTGGTCTACTTGATAACTTCCTATTGGACATAAGGGCGGAAGAGATGGATGAAATGCACCATCATACAATTAGATAGATTTATGTTTGATTCTTGCATGAATGTGGGTATGATACATTGGAAAATCAAAATACGGCTGCAAAATTTTGAAGAGATCAGTTGGTTTTTAGTTTCACGGAGAATGTGAAGCTGATATAATCATCTGAAGTACCGAATTGTATTGTGTGATGCTACATTTGTTCGTGTGAGAATTGATATGGTATTTTTCTTCCAAATTGTGTTGATAAGTCCTCCATCGCCATAAGTAAGGGTTGGTACATTCTCAAAAAATGGAAAGATCTGAAATTTATATCAACTCAAATCTGAACTTAATTTATATCAACTCAAATCTGAACTTACATGTTATTTTCTTGGACATACAACTACTTTGCATAAGCTAGAAAATAGACATCAAACATCTATATTTCTGTATAGTTTCATATGTTTAATATTCACACATATGATGGTCACATGTCCTATGTATCCTTCTTGGCCTGTCGTGGTTACGAGTTTTTGTGCCTTTTGTTCTTAGATACCCGGAATCGACTGTTTGGAACAGTTTATACTCACACTTACAAGTTGTTTCATTTGCGATGCCAACTAGATTGAGGGAATTAATCGGAACGTTGCCATTTTATATAATCCAGTTTATATACTCCCACCTAATAGCATGCCATCGATATTAGTGGATTTTCTTAGTAGCAGTTTAGATGGCCTTAGCAAATTTATTTACATTACCAGATCATTTATCCTATGTGATCTACATTAGCCTGAAAACCTTTGAGGTAATGAAGTAAGTACTGTGTGTGTATTGATTACGAATATTGAGATATCTGTTCTGCACCACGGATGCAGTCCCCACGTGCTTCGTGTGTCTCTATGGATGTCCTTTACCTTGTTGAGGTTTCTCACATGGATGGAGTTCCCGTGTTATCATGGATAGATGAAGACAACAATTGCAAGGGATGGACATTTCACATGCACCCTTGGGTCCTTAGGTAGATGATTAGGGGCATGTTTGGTAACTGGTTGGGTTGGGTTGTGGTATCCTCCTATGAATAGTAGGGGCTCGTTTGGTAACGGGGTTACCTCGGGATAACCATGTTTACCCTTCTCTTTTCTTGGGTTGGAAATCCATCACAAATCATAGTGACATCACATCGCATTCCTTATTCTAACCCTCTTTAACCCTCATAGCCATCCCAAACAGTTGCTATTCAAATCAGGTTACCCCAACCCCCTCCAACCAAGCAACCAAACAGACCTTGGATGGTTGGGAGGTTTAGAGAGGGTTGAAATGATAAATGTGATATGATGTGACATTGATTTTATGTCATATTAACTTTTTAATGATTGTAATATATTTTTTATAGTAAAATTTATTTGAACGTGGTTAAAAAATATTATAACAAAGGAATTGTATGATCCATACAACAAACTCAAACTCAGGAATGCAAGGACAAAACACAAGGTATGCCAGGTTACCTCAAGGTAACCTGGCAACCAAATAGACCCTAGATGGTTGCGATCCCAATGTCTATGTTGATTGGGCACGTAGTCCGATTGTGTCCCCATGGTTGCACGACGGCGTTCGGGGATGCTTGGCTGGTAGTTTTTGTTGTATTCAAAGTTGTATTTAGACTTTAATTGGAAAGTCTATGTAATTACAATTGGCATTCAATTTGGTTTCAATTGGGAAACCAAATGGGTTGGAGGGAAAGTTGGGAATTCCCAAATTTGAAATATGGGAGTTTGGGTGGAAGTTTAGTCCCACACCGGGGAGAACTAAACTTTTTGGTGGACTTATATATGAGTTCACACCACAAGCTCTTGTAGCAATAGTAGAGAGGAGGAATGGAGGACCACACACGCGCGCGCGCGCGCTCCGTCTCCGTCTCCGGTTCGGGCTCGGGAGAGTCAATTCGGATCTCGATACTTTTGCTGTAGATTTCATTTGGTAAGTCGATTATTGGTAAGTCGACTTAAATGGGAATTCAACTCGCCATTATGGGTGCGTTTTTTGGGATCCGAAAGGATGCGTTTTCGGGACGCATTTTTGGAAACCAAAGGTCGCGTTTTTAGGACGCGAGCCCCTCTATTTATATCCCTCACTCGACTCGGTTTTTCTTCACTCGCAAGAAAAACCTCTCTCACGCCGTCTCTCTTTGGTTCTTCCTCTCGCGGACGAACGTCTTCCTCTTCTCCTCTCTCGGCTATAGTTCTCTGAGGTACAATCGAGGACGATCCCGTTGGTGTGCGCCGACGACGATCGTGAACCGTCGTATCCTGGGAGCGGATCGCCAGTTCCCTACGCACCGGTATTGTGGGGGCGATATCTTCTCTAAGGACAGTCCATTTTCATGGACGCTTCGGTGACTTCTAAACTAATCTCTATTTTATTTTGCTTGCTGCAATACGTTTATTGCTTTACCCTTTCTGGATCATGCCCGTGTTTGTATTTTTGTTCTTTTAATCGGTTCCTGTTTACATTGAATAATCGGATAATGATTGGGAAACATATGATTAATATGATTTTAATCTGTATCGTTTCTCTGTTAATTCATTTGGATCCGATTTTATACTGTTTAATGTATGAACTGGTAATCTTATTTACAACAATCTTAGAGAAGATATCTGGAACCGTTTTTAAAATGTCGGAAACAATGTTTAAATCGAGGGTAGATATGACGGGTATGCCTGAAAAATTCGGTGGACAGAATTTTAAGCGTTGGCAACAACGCATGAGGATCTGGTTAACCACCATAGGGTTAATCTCGATGCTTGAAACCGACTGTCCTACGGTGGAGGCGGAAAACCCCTCACCCGATAGCCATAAGGCGCAATCTGCGTGGAAGGAACGCGACCGTATATGTCATGGTTGCATCTTGTTGGCTCTGTCCAACACGTTGTTTGACGTATATTGTTCATCCACGCAGATTACGAAGGGGCTATGGGAAGATTTGGATCGGAAGTATAACACCGAAGATCTCGGTATTGAGAAATACTCCGTAGCCAAATTCTTGAAGTTTTCCATGGCCGAAGGGAAGTCTGTTTCTGAACAGGCACACGAGTTTTTACTCTTACTCCATGGTTTAGAAGATGCCGAAATGAAACTTCCAGAGAAGTTTCAGGTCATGTGCATTATAGAAAAATTTCCAAAGTCATGAGAAGACTTCGGTATGACCCTGAAACATAGGAAGGGAAAATTTTCTATGGATGACTTGATGGTGGCAATTGCCATAGAGGAGGAACACAGGAAACAAAAACCTGTGCTTCCTGTTAATATTCAGGCTAAGGTCAATTTTATGACCTCGAAGGGCAAAGATAAAAAGGGAAAGGGTCCCAATAACAATAAAATGAAACCAAAGGGCAAGATCCAGAAAAAGGCAAAGAATAAACCCTGCTGGCACTGTAATCAGGTTGGCCATTGGAAGAAGGACTGTCCGTCCTTGAAGGCTCAACCTAAGGTTACAGACGGGAGTCCACAAGTGAACATGATCACTATGGGACTCGGGGCTAGCGAGGGGTATGTCTCTGTAAAACCTGAACTATACCATATCCATGATCCAAATGAGTGGCTCGTGGATACGGGAGCCAATGTGAACATATGTTCTGACAGAACGTTGTTTTCTTCTTATCAGACCTGCAGCGGTGGGACTGTGAAGATGGGTAACGATTCTGCAGCCAGGGTACTAGGGTCGGGACAAGTCAACTTGAGGTTCTCCTCTGGACGAGTCTGGACGTTGCACAGGGTGCTGCATGTTCCTGACATCAAGAAGAATGTGTTATCTGGCTCCATCTTAGTTAGAAATGGTTTTGAATTGAACTTTAAATGTAATAAAGTTGTTATTCTGAGACATGGTGTCTTTTATGGAAAAGGCTATTTGCCTGACTTTGACTTGTTATTTAGAATTAGATGTGATTCAGTAAACATTAATGAATTGAATGTTTTGAATGCTGAATGTTCTAGTTCTGTGTCTCAAGTTGTGAATAATATTGAATCTTGTGATCTGTGGCATGGTAGATTGGGTCATGTAAGTCTAAATTCGATTAAAAGGATGATGAATTTAGAATTGATCCCTAAACACACAATTAGTAAAACTCAAAAATGTGAGATATGTGTGCAAGTAAAGACACCTAGGAAGTCTTTTCAGTCTGTTTCTAGAGATGGTGAGATCTTAGATCTAGTGCACACGGATATCTGTGAGTTTAATGGTGTGTTGACCCAAGACAATAAGAAATACTTTATCACCTTTATAGATGATGGCAGTAGATACTGCTATGTATATCTAATGAAAACCAAGGATGAAGCCTTAGAGAAATTTCTTATCTTTAAGAATGAGGCTGAGACACAAACAGGAAAAGTGCTTAAACGCCTTAGGCCAGATAGAGGAGGTGAATATACCTCTAACTTATTTGATGAACAATGCAAATCTTTTGGAATAGTTCATGAAGTTACGGCCCCATATTCACCGCAATCAAATGGGATAGCAGAACGGAAAAATAGAACCTTAACTGACATGATCAATGCTCTCCTACAGAGTTCTGGACTTCCAACCTATATGTGGGGAGAAGCCTTGAATACGGCTTGCCATATTCTGAATAGGGTGCCTCCAAGACATATGGAAAAGTGTCCATTTGAACTTTGTAGAAAAAGGAAACCGAGTTTAAGATATCTCAAAGTGTGGGGCTGTCTCGCTAAGGTTTTAGTCCCAGAACACAAGAGAAAGAAACTTGGTCCTAAAACTGTTGATGCGGTCTTCTTAGGTTACTTAGAAAATAGCTATGCATATAGGTTCTTGGTAATTCGATCCGAGATACCGGGTATAGATGTCAACACTATTGTTGAACTCCGTGATGCTACCTTCTTTGAGGATGTTTTTCCATTAAAGACTGGGATTCCTCAGAATCTGACCATTGAGGACGCCTCCACATCAGGATCTATTCCAGATCAAGTGGAAAGGATATCGAATATGGGGGTTGAGACTCAACCTGAACCCAATGATCTCTCTGAAGAGATTGAGCCAAGGAGGAGTAAAAGACCTCGGATAGCTAAGGATCTGGGTAGCGACTTTGTTGTCTACCAAATCGAGGGTGATCCACCAAGTTACAAGGAAGCCATGGCTTCATCCGAAGCAAAACAATGGAAGGAAGCCATCAAATCTGAGATGGATTCCATTATGGCTAATGGAACTTGGGAGTTGGTTGATTTACCCAAAGGGTGCTCTACTATTGGGTGCAAGTGGGTGTTTAAGAGAAAGCTTAGACCTGACGGATCAATTGAAAAATATAAAGCCAGATTAGTTGCCAAGGGCTTTAGGCAAAAGGAAGGTATCGATTATTTTGATACCTATTCCCCTGTGACTAGGATGACCACAATCCGGATGCTCATAGCATTGGCATCTGTATATGATCTCTCTATCCACCAGATGGATGTGAAGACCGCCTTCTTGCATGGCGATCTTGAGGAAGAGATCTATATGGATCAACCTGATGGGCTTGTGACTCCTGGGAATGAGGGAAATGTTTGCAAGCTTGTAAAATCCCTTTACGGATTAAAACAAGCACCAAAGCAGTGGCATGAAAAATTTGACAAAACCATTTTGTCATGTGGCTTTAAGGTTCATGAATCCGATAAATGTGTTTATTCCAAGGTGAAAGGTGATGAGTGTATTGTCTTGTGCCTATATGTTGATGATATATTGTTGTTTGGATCACATATGAGGATTATTAATGAGACTAAGGCATTCTTGAGTAGCAAGTTTGAGATGAAGGACATGGGTGTTGCTGATGTGATCTTGGGTCTCAAACTAAAAAGGTCAGTTGATGGGATTGTAGTTTCTCAATCTCACTATGTTGAGAAGGTACTTGAGAAATTTGGATATCAAGATTACAAAGCTGTAAGCACTCCTTTTGATTCATCCAAAACGCTATTTAAGAATAAAAGTGGAGTACCTGTAGCCCAGCTAAGGTATTCACAAGTAATAGGAAGTTTAATGTATCTTGCAAATTGCACGAGACCTGATATTTCATTCTCGATTGCAAAGCTGAGTAGATACACTAAATGTCCTGACCGTACTCACTGGGAGGCTCTAGATCGAGTACTGAAGTACTTGAAGGGAACTATTTCTCTTAGTTTGCATTATGGTAGACATCTATCTGTACTAGAAGGATACAGTGATGCAAGCTGGATAGGGAAAATAGAGGAGTCTGGGAGTAATGGTGTTACAGGGTATGTATTTACCCTTGGAGGCGGTGCAGTCTCCTGGAGGTCCGTGAAGCAGACCATTCTAGCTCGATCCACTTTTGAGGCCGAACTGTGTGCTTTGGACACCACTGGAATTGAGGCTGAATGGCTAAGGGAACTTCTGTCTGAAATTCCCATGGTAGATCAGCCTGTTCCTGCGATCTCGGTACATTGTGATAATATGACCACAATTGTCAAGATCAAGAGTTCAAAGTTCAACCAGAAAACAAGGAGACACATACAAATCAGACTTAAGACGTTAAGGGATTTGGTGTCTCGAGGAGTGTTGGCTGTGGATTTTGTAGGATCTAAAGACAACACGGCAGATCCGTTGACTAAGGGACTTGATAGATCTTTAGTCCTAAAGTCTAGGCTTGGGATGGGACTGAGACCCATTGGGAGTTCCTCTACAGTAGCAACCCAACCTATCTGAGTGGAGATCCCACAAAGTAGGTTCAATGTGGTAATAACAAGCTGTTTGGAGAACTGGTTGGCACTCTAAGTTTAATGCGTAAGCATGAGTGTCTTATCCCTGGAAGCCTGAGTGCCATTTAAGCTGCAAGTTTAGGAAGAGCGTAGGCTCTGAATGGGTTCAAGCCTTAGGGCAGGATGTAGCAGTGCATCCTTGGAGAACGCCACCTATGTGAGTGTTACTGTGGGCCGCAGTTAAAGGAAGAGGGTCTTTCCTGAACACACTCATGAAACATGATAAGGGTGCATGGCCTTTAAGAGCACCAACCCTGAAGATTGTACCAAGAACAACGCTTTGTTGTTTCTACCGTATACTTTAACACCAAGGTCTGAAGTTCAAGACGTAGTTCACTTCGTTCCTGTTAAAGTGAAAGTAGTAAACTCAGGTAGAGGTTCAAACCGGAAGGTACCTTTACTGAAAGCAAAGTGTGGACAGCCGAAAGAAGTCTTTTAAATCCTTTTGAATATCTTTTTCAAATTGGTGAATTCGTGGGGGATTGTTGTATTCAAAGTTGTATTTAGACTTTAATTGGAAAGTCTATGTAATTACAATTGGCATTCAGTTTGGTTTCAATTGGGAAACCAAATGGGTTGGAGGGAAAGTTGGGAATTCCCAAATTTGAAATATGAGAGTTTGGGTGGAAGTTTAGTCCCACATCGGGGAGAACTAAACTTTTTGGTGGACTTATATATGAGTTCACACCCCAAGCTCTTGTAGCAATAGTAGAGAGGAGGAATGGAGGACCACACACGCGCGCGCGCGCGCTCCGCTCCGCTCCGTCTCCGTCTCGGGCTCGGGCTCGGGAGAGTCAATTCGGATCTCGATACTTTTGCTGTAGATTTCATTTGGTAAGTCGATTATTGGTAAGTCGACTTAAATGGGAATTCAACTCGCCATTATGGACGCGTTTTTTGGGATCCGAAAGGATGCGTTTTCGGGACGCATTTTTGGAAATCAAAGGTCGCATTTTTAGGACGCGAGCCCCTCTATTTATATCCCTCACTCGACTCGGTTTTTCTTCACTCGTAAGAAAAACCTCTCTCACGCCGTCTCTCTTTGGTTCTTCCTCTCGCGGACGAACGTCTTCCTCTTCTCCTCTCTCGGCTGCAGTTCTCTGAGGTACAATCGAGGACGATCCCGTTGGTGTGCGCCGACGACGATCGTGAACCGTCGTATCCTGGGAGCGGATCGCTAGTACCCTACGCACCGGTATTGTGGGGGCGATATCTTCTCTAAGGACAGTCCATTTTCATGGACGCTTCGGTGACTTCTAAACTAATCTCTGTTTTATTTTGCTTGCTGCAATACGTTTATTGCTTTACCCTTTCTGGATCATGCCCGTGTTTGTATTTCTGTTCTTTTAATCGGTTCCTGTTTACATTGAATAATCGGATAATGATTGGGAAACATATGATTAATATGATTTTAATCTGTATCGTTTCTCTGTTAATTCATTTGGATCCGATTTTATACTGTTTAATGTATGAACTGATAATCTTATTTACAACAGTTTTATCTTTGCTTTCGATCATAGGATTAATATGTGAGGTCAATTAGAGCAGATCGCTTGAGTTGGTTTATCGTATTGGTTTTGTGAAGAGACTTTTGGGATGTAGTCATTGAAGGAGGTGTTCTACCGGGTTGCCCCGTACTTGGAGAAAAAAAATGGAAGGTGGTCGTAAGTCTTTCTGACTACAGTAATGAGTGCTAAATCAGATCTTCTAATCAAATCTTATGCTCTAATTTACGCCCTACGGTCGTGGACTCCTACCGACGAGTAGTGGATATTAATTGATCTTGGTTCAAATCAAACATCGTATATCATGTGTAATGGATGGAACTTAAGTGGATACATATAAATAACAATAAAGTTCTTATATAATTTAAATTGGATAACATATTCTTATTTGTAGTCACTTTTCTTATTGGTTGTTACTTTTCGTATCGTCATCATGCTTGTGCAAAATTTTTACCATTTTTAGTTGTTATTTTATATATGTAGTGGACATTTTGCTCATAAACTTATGTCTGAAATCGATAGGTTCGCATGAGAAGCAGCTGCAGGAGTAGGCGGCTCGTGGTTTATCTATTCAGCTCCTTTTGTGTTACATGTTGTATCTGAATTTATATTTTTGAGAGACATGATGGTGATATATGCTTGTGGTTATAATTGTATGGCAATGTATTTGTTTTTGTAACGTCCCGGGCTTAGGTCCCCGGTTCGTTAACGGAACATTATTGGCCCTGACAACCTCTTGAGATCGGGCCCATACGGACCTGATTAACCACCCCCAAAATGCTTAAGCCGGGTTGTCCGGTAGTAAGCTCCTCAGTATTTATACCACCCGAGAATTTTTTATTCCACGGTGTGGGACTATTCATTATTTTGGGAGGTATTACAACCTCCCCCCACTTATATTCGCAACGTCCTCGTTGCGATCATTTTCATAGCATGTGCCCATCCCACTTGTCATGGAGGCTGTTAAATTTGATGGAAGCATCATTCCCCAACCTTACTTGGGGTTAGTTAGTTTTGATTCCATGGAGGTGGTTGTATTTTATGCTATCATTCTCATTCCTCCCGCCTATCACTCGGTGATAGATGTCTGCAGGGGGTAGGATGGAACTATGGAGGTTATTTTACTTGGGAGGGAAGGGACCTCCAAGCTGGTGGGACCGCGGATACTTTGAGCCGCTTCTGCGATCATCTCTTGCTTTCATGGTCTTCTCGTTTGTTTTACGGAAACGATCCAGATGGGTCACCTATATATTTTTTTTTTATTTGTGAGGTATAAAATCTCTATTCAAAGTCAAAATGGGAAAAAGAAACCCGAGTTCTTATTTTGTTCACCAAGCCCCTTTGAATTTTTCTCTCCGGTTGCTTATATTATATCTTAAACGTCAAAATCGAACAGAATCGGGTATTATTTTAGCATATCATGCTATTATTTTTCCGTTTCCAAGAAAAGTCGTCTTGTATTACTTGTATAGGAATAACAAGTATGGGATATATAAAGTATTCCAGACATCGAGTTGCCACGTTCATCAAGAGGTTTCTTTCCTTTCCCTACTAATTCATCCGATTCTGAAGGGAGACAATTCACTCTAACCACATCACGCACAATACTACTACTCCTCCTCTATGCCACCATCCCATGGTAATCCATCCATCTGGGTACCGGATAAAGAGGTATTATGGAAACTGATTTGCTGAAGTAACCGGGTAGCAGGTTGAGGACGTAGCTTTGCAACAGATGCCAGAGCTTTGGCTCTATGTGAGGTGCTGGCTTGGTCTCCATGCTCAGAACCAGTTGAAATCTCTGTTTTAAGGCCCTGTTCGTTTGGGGTATAAGGAGGAATGGAATAAGGGGAATATGCCCCCAACACGCTTCCCCGTGGTACGACTATTCTCCATTATTTCATCTTATTTCACTCTTATTCCTATCTTTATCCCACCTTACCTACCTTTATTTCACCTTATTCTCCTTATTCTTATCCTCCAGCCGAACGGAGAATAGACCCTTATTCCCCTTATTCCCCATCATTATTCCTGCTTATTCTCCTACCGAGTGCTAATCCATTAACATGCCCAATAGCACCCAGAGGCCGTATATGACCGACACCGCTCATTCTCCGCTCCCTTTCCTGCATCCTGCCCTTAACTTAGTCTAGCTGCTTGCTCATGGACGAATTGTGCGGAGCTCTGTGCTTTAACAACCATAGGGGCCGGCTGTCCTCATGTTGGCAAGCCTCCCCCGCTTCAGTAGGAACCTGTAGGCGGAGGATGGCTCCTGTATGGAAGTGGGTAAGGGTCAATAGGTGGTTGACAGGTAGTATAGAAGAGATGCCACATTCAATAATAACTTGGCGCACACTTGAAATTCCGTGGGATCAGACCATCAATCATAGAGAGGATGGATGGAACTTTGCTTGGGGAAGTTCGATGACTATGAGAGGGACAATGGCAAGATAAAGATTTTCCTACGGGAGGGGCTATTTGTGCTTTACAAGAGCGGCCTGATTGTCGAGGGTATCGAGGTGAGGCTCCGGTACAAGTAAATTTATCTGCAGCAATCGCTCCCTTTTTTTGGATATTATCGCGTAAACATTGCACGTGCAACACTGTGGCTGGGAGTATCACTTTTTTTAATCTGTTGCAATTGTTTATGATCTCTATCTGAGTGCGTCTACAATTGATAAGTTTTATGATAATCCTTCTTGTATATGATCCGATGGAACTTTGATGTAGTGAATGTGGACAAGGACTAAAGTATATCCAACTCCGGAAGGAATCCGTGAGGAGCGAGAATTCTGGGATTGGTCTTGGTCGCCTCAAGGAAAAGGCGAAGAGGAGGGTTTAGGATTTGATTTGATGCTAGGCATTAGATTTGCGAAAGAAAAAGGAAAATGTGTATTCTCAGCTTGTATCTCAAACGGTTATATATCCAATAATCCTCGGAGGCTTCTCCTGAATATATAGGTAAATAAATGGTAGTAGTTGCTAACTCCCTCTAGAAAGGAGGATAGGAAGAAGTTATCAAAATCATGAGAGGGTGTTGACTTTTTCTTATGTGAGTCTTTAACTTAGAGGACTTTGTCTAGATCCACTCTGATAGTCTAGTGGATGGCCCCAGACTTACGACGAGGTTCATAGCAGGCAATTAACTCGAATAAACTTCAAATTTCTGTCCACACATATAGTTGGTTTGTATTATTATTTATACATGTAAATGCAAAAAATAAAAAAATAAAATCAATATCTATATCAATGTCTATCAAAATAAAAAAATATAACAAACATGATGATAGATGGATACATACATATACATGCATTTGATTGCATCTTTAAGCGATGTTTCATTCAAATGCATGCACCAAATTAATTTCGAACTAGATTATAGATTGAGATTCAATTTTATTGTTGATGATGCATAGCTATTTAATATTTTCAATCAAGTAGCCATTGCTCCTAATGACGAGGAAAAGACGTCCTTCATATGTTTATTTGGTACTTACGAGTTCATGCGCATGCTATTCAGGCTTTGCAATGCCCTGAGTACATTTCAGCGAATGATCGTTGTATTTGCCAAGATGGTAGGAGATTTTCAAGTTGTTTTAATGGACAGCTTCTCGGTCCATGGTGATTCCTTTCATACATGTTTAGCACACTTGGACTGAGTCCTTAAGAGGTGTAGAGAGGTGAATTTGGTACTCTCCTATGAGAAACGTCATGTTGTAGTAACAGAGGGTATTGAGTTGGGGCACACCATCTCCAAAAAGGGAATGGAGGTTGACCCTACTAAGGTGGATGTGATCAAGAAACGTGATCCACCCACCAACGTAAAGTCAATGAGGTTTTTCTTAGGCCATGTCAAAATTTATATGAGATTCATTCGGGATTTTTCAAAAATAGACCGCCCATTGACTAAGCTCATAGGAAATGACACAGAGTTCATTGTAGATCACAAGTGTCTGGAGGCCTTTGATCTCTTAAAAAGGAAGATTTGTGACTCACCGATCCTACAAGATCCTGACCGGTCTTTTCACTTTGAGATCATGACTGACACTTCAGATTTTCTCATAGGAGCTAAGTTATGACATATGCGAGAAGGGATTCTGTATGCAATTCACTACGCAAGCAAAGTTTTGGACCCTGCACAGAAGAATTACAACATGATGAAAAGGAAATGCTCTCAATAGTATGGGCCCTCGAGAAGTTTAGGTCTTATGTTTTGGGCTCTAAAGTGACAGTCTTTACTGATCACACATCAATCAGATACTTAATGGAAAAGAAGGACATGAAGGAGTATCTTCTTAGGTGGATTTTTTACTCCAGATGTTTGATTTGGAGATAAAGGGAAGAATGTTGTGGTTGATCACCTTTCTCGTATTGAGCAAAAAGATTCTTCTGATACAGACAGATTGGAGAGACCTTCCCAGATTAGACAATTTGCGTTATTGACTCACTCTCGTAGTATGCCAACATGGCAAACTATCTTTTCTCCAAGCAGGTTCCCAATGGTTGTACTAGGAGAAGTATTGACCGATTAGAGTTGGATTCGAGGAGATACCTGATGAGCCCAAGTGAACATTCAAGAAACTGTCTTGTGGTCCACACAAGGCAGGACTACTAAGTCGTTGTGGCGACACCTCTCGAAGATCAATGGACTAATCAACAAGGACCTACAACATATGAATAATCAATGAATGATAAAATGTGAAGTACAATTTATTTTACTCTACAAACAAAGGTGTATAATGTGTAAGCATGTAGCGATCGAACCATTGAGAGCAAACATGGTAGCCTATTGATTATTGATAATCAAAGGGAATTATGTTGACAAATGATATCTTAATCTTTTTGCGTGTATTTTTGGTTTTATAAATTTTTATTCTATTTTTTCTTTCATATTTTTAAAATTATTAATTTTCATATTTTTAATTCTGTTTTATTTCAATTTTGTATAATATTATATATATATATATAATAGTATATGAATATATATATAAGATAATGTATATATGACATAAGGTTTATAATATAATATATAATAAGTATACAAAAATCAAATAAAATACCCTAATGTACCATCCTTTAAATACATATTATTTATATTACATTGGTCCCGGGTCTCGACCTTTCCAAGAGATGCAAGAGTTGCTCATAGCTAGAGTTTGAGTCTTCTGTTTGATTAAGTGGGTGTTCAGAGACAGCCAAATCGTTTTAAGGTGTTTAAAAATATTTATAATTATTATAATAATTATAAACTATATATAAGTGTATATAGGCATCTAATATAATATGGGGTATTACAATTATAAATATAACTAAAATAATCAAAATTTTCAAAATAATATGTTTTGTATTTTTTAATATTGTTCTATTATTTTTGTGATTTTTAAAGTATTTTTGCTAATTTTTATGTATTTTTGAAGACCAAAATATCCCAAAACATGGACTAAATAAATAGACTGAATGTTTTAAGGTATTAAAAATATTAAATAAGTCAAAATTTCCTTAAAATTGCTTTTAGTAGATAATCTACAACATAAAGAAAATTCAGAGATAGAAATAAATATTTTTGTATTTTAAAAAGGTTTTCTAATAATTTTATAAGGATTTTTTAGCTTTTTAATTTTTATTTGTTTTCTTTTTGTATTTTAAAGGATTTTTGGTATGGAGTTATAAAATACTATAATAAATAAATTATTTTTTGAAATTTTAAAAAAAATTTACATTTTTTGGATTTTTAAACGTAAATATGGACAAAATGTGCTCTTTTTGAATTTTTATAAATAGGCAAAATGCATAAATCCAAAACAAAATACATAGCATGAAAGGGCATGCATCCTGGTATCTTGTACTATTTTTACATAATTTTTGGAGCATAGATGATATTCATAAAAATAAAGAAACATGCACAAAAATGAATAAGATGGAAAGGGTATATTTGCAATTAAAATAAAAGTTAGAGGCTATGATGTAAAATACCCTAAAATTTCTGATTACATTTTATTGATTAAGTTAAAATTACAAAAACCACAAGGGCATACAAGCAAAATATCCCCTCTGTGGGGGTCCACACGAAGTGACCTAGCAAGGACCTATATGTAATATCAACACAGTGCATGGGTCTACTTGCAATTATTAAAATATTTTTACAACTATAAAAATTATTTACATGGAAATAAAATAAATGAAGGGGTATCTATGATATTCACCCCTTATTCGATGAAAGGGAGCGGCTGTGGTGGCACCACGTAGGCGCCCCTTAACTCGATCGACGGCTAAGGCGAGGCACCACTTCGTCTACAATCAATGACCCAGATTAGTTGTGGGTCGCACGTGTCATCCAACGGCTCAAAGGCCACAAGCAACTGTAAAATTCTTATTTTAAAATTCTTAATTTAAAACATGTATCTAAAATTTTGTATTTAATATGTATAATACTCATTTAAAATCCTATTTATTAAAATGTGTAAAAATAATTTAATCTTTGTAAAATACAATGGTTATTTAATCCAAATAAAATATTGGTAATCTACCGTGTAAAATTCTTGTACGTATGCTTATTTATAAAAATTGGAAAATTCATAAAAATGTAAAGTCCTAAAATTCATAAAAAAATGCAAAATCTTAAGATCCATAAAATGAGTAAAATTCAGAAAAATATACTTTACAAAACATGGTTGCATTTGCATCAACATTTTTGAGAATATTGATTTCTCAAACTAAAGATTGGGAATAATTTAAATGATGGAGCTTGATTATGTCCCTTAACTTTCATTGTAAGGAGGCTAGTTAGGAACTAGAATTAGACTCTTCAGGTCTTTGACTTAAATCTTTGGGTTCCATGAGACCATGTTTGGGAAGTCAACTTAAACTTTCCTAAGTAGAACACTTTGTGTCTTCCATTTAACTCTTCATCAGTGAACCAATTTTGGACACATGCACTTTGCACTTAGCTCGACTTGCATAGGGTTGCGAAGGTCAACTCATGTTAGTGGTACATTTTCATTCTTGTCTAATGGTGCCAACATCTAAAGATGGGAGTTCTGGGGTTGAAATAATGCTTCAAATGAGGGAAGGATCTGTTGGCACAATTTTTCCCAAGTCCACGAAAAATGGACGGAAATAACAGACTATAACAGTCGAGGCACAAAAGATTGATGCAGTGCAAGCAATTACAAAGTCTACCAAAAAGAACCAAACCAAAGTACTAAATATGACCATAATGGTCCAAGCTTCCAAAAAACATGCAAATATTAGTGGAGACTTAGCTACACTAGTTGAGCTTCACAAGGAGAAGTGACTACACTAATCATACTCCAGTTATTTTCTCATTCTTCTACATTCTTTCTATACTCGATTGTGGACACATAACGACCTAAACTTAGAAGAGAATACCCCACTCCTCAAGAAAAGAGTAGCTGGATGAGGAACCAATGGGAGTGTATTATTGAGATGGGTGGTTTCTTCTCTTCTTTAAGCAGGAAGATCTAGCATAATTCATACACAGTGCAAATTGAATTCAAGGTTAATAGAGTTAACGAAATGGATAAGTGGATCTGAGCTAGTTGTTAAGGTGAACCTAAATAACGACATGTGGAACTTGAGGACTATTGAGATTAAAATCCTAATCCTAGTTAAGGTTCCCACAAAATGCTTGTTTTAGGCATGATTTGTCTATTCTCATAAATTGGTTTAGGAAAAAGAAATCCATTCTAACTTTCTTTCTTTTTCCCTTATTTTTCAAATAAGTGTTTGCTAAGGGGCTAGCAAAATTTAAATATAGGGAGTTGATGAATCCATGTTTCATTAAATTTTCTGTCGTATTTTATCTTAAAATGATTAAAAAATGCATATAAATATCTATTAATTCACACTTCTTATCAAACCATGTAATTAAATAAAGAATAAAAAATAAAAATAAAAAAAGAAGGCAGACTGTAAATATGTACATATGTACAATATGACTGAATTAAATATAAACATAATTGAAGGATATATTTATATAACCTAACCCCTAAGACTAAGTCAGATTATGGATAGGTCAACAAACAAATAAGTAGGGAGAGATAATGAAGAAAACATCGAAAAGAAATAATTATACACCATACATTATTCATCATTTATCCAAATATTTGTCAAAACTTTAAAGATTTGTAATTAATTTATTTGTAAATATTTTTCACCAAACTCTTCTCCTTTTATTTTTAAAAATGTTTATAAAAATATAAAAATATTAAAAAATCTCAATTTATAAATATGCCAAGAAATCTAACTTTCAGATTATCAATTTATCAACTTCCGAACATCATAACTTCTTCATACAAAATTCAATTTCACTCTACAACTTTTAAAGTTAATAAAATAATATTCTTTAATTAATGAACGTCATTTCACTAAAATCGGAATGGTTTGCAAAAAGTCGGTTTTGATTTGAGACCTAGTGACAATTGGGTTTCTAGGTAATTTATTTTATTCAAAATATATTATTTATATTTTATTAATTTTATAACTTTTAATTATTTTTTGATATTATAGATGATGTATAAATTATTTCAGAATTCTTAGACATTGTTTAATATTTTAAATAAATAAAAAACTCCAGTTTATAGATGAGTTTGAACTACAATACACATTTATTTATATATCTAAATTAAATTTTTAAAATTTAGAAAAATTCACAAATCTCTTATCTATTATCATAATAATTAATAAAATAAAAAATATTATGTGATTTATTAATTTATTAAATTAAAAACCAAAATCCCATTTATTAAGTTTATTATACATTTTTAATAATATTTTTATAATTAATTAAATATTTATTATTTATAAAATAAATTATAAAATAAATTAGTTAGTTTAATAATTTACATTTTTTGTTTTTTTATAATAAGCTTATTTACTATTTATTAACTAATTAATATACATTTTCTTGATTTCAACCTACGCGGTGTTGACACATGTCAGCACCTGGAGCTTCTTCTCCAAGTAGTTGTTGGGCACCTTGTTACCATCGGCCTCTTTTCTCATAAATATTCCGCCTCCATCTTAGCACCCAATACCTAATCTAAGCCCTTGATTCTCTTGTCCTAAAAATATTCATCCACACCTAATCTTTGATTCCTAACAAATCCACTATCTTTGATCTATAAATTAGATCAAAGGGGGTCAGTTCAAACTAACTCTCCCATCTCCAAAACTAACTGGTCGACCACCTACTTTCTTCCCTCGATTTCAGCCAACCCTGGTGGTGATAGCACCTAGAGAGGTCTCCGCATGGAAGGAGAGTGACTGGAGAGGAGGTTCCAAGGAGACGACTACCTTGCATCGCCATCCACCGACCGACGTACGAGCTCGAACCTCCATTGGGTTCTCGAGCGCTGACCTGGAGGTCGTATATCTCCTTCCCCAGATGATTTTCCCCATCCATTCCCTTTTCGATTTCATCGATCTTCGTGCCCAATTAGTTAATCTAATTACATCATTAAATCATTTTAGTCGCAATCTTAAAATCACCCATTCAAATCATATGCAATTTTGATCTAATATCCCTGTATTATGGAAACCATTTTAGACATGCAAAACCCTAACATTTTGGTCAATTATTGTAAAATCGAGCAATAGCAACTTCATTGCAGGTATTGTCGTCTTCTGAAGCACCAATCTTATCATCTGGAGCATCCTTGATCTTCGCCATCGAGCAATTGTAACAGTTCATCAACTTTTCATCCTAGGAGCTTCCAAACCCTAGTCGTTCTTTTCATCCATACGCCGTCGTCTTCCTCGACTCCCCTATGCCGTAGGAGAGCTTGGAGGGGATAGTCCTAGCCCTGTTGGAGGAACCCCGTCGCATTTACTGTCGTAGATCTAGGAGGAAGGAGGAAGTGTCGCCGTTGCCGAGACTTTTGGGGAAGAACTCATCAAGAACAATCGAGCTACAGTTGTTCGATGCGTGGCAACTTGAACTATCATGATCACAGGAGCCGCTTCTAATCTCAGCCGCAGGATGAACCGGTGGAAGAATTGCACAATAAACCTTGCTGCTTTCCGGAGTTTCATTCTCGCTTCCAGAAACAAAGTATTTACATTTAGGTCCATAGATAGGGACCTAAGTGTAAAGATCCAAAGTTTTTCTTACAAATAGGTCCCTGACCAGGGACCTATTTCAAAGAACCCTTTATTTGTTTTATATTTTGTTTACATAGAGGCTATTGGATATTTGTGGACATTGTGGACCATATTGTATCATCATTGTATTTTTTACATTTTATTTTGCTTCAATTTTCAACGATTTCTTATTACCTTTGTTTGAATTTTTTTCGAATATTAAATCATTTTGATTCCTTTTCGTGTCTTTTCTCGAGTCTGTTGCTCAAGCAATTTCTCTACTATATACTCACCTATATACTCTATTTTCACATACTACATTGTAGATAAACCGATTGAAAAATATCCCTTTTGAAAATTAAATAAACATTGAAAAATAAAAAAAATCAAATAAGAATAAAAGTTAAAAAAACAAAAAGAGTTTTATCCCTAAAGAAGAAAATAAAAGAAGGATAACAATTATCACAAAAATATCATTTTCTTCACTCGAAAATCACAAGTGATTTTCTGCATCCTTGTGTTGGACCTATGCACACTTACCTAGATAAATAAATTTTGGAAACAAATGTGTATTTGATGTTTGTTTAATTTTGTTTAATTAACTGAATTTTGTTTCGAGCGATTTTTCTACAATCAACACATTTTTAACCGCTGACAAAATACAGTTATCAGAGCTATATCACGAAGGAGTACTAAATAAAGCTTCACCAACATTGTGATAAACTTACAACATGTTTAGAGACATCACACCTTGGAATATTGTCGACCATGAACAATATTCAAAGACCACTAAAATTATTTGAGATGATAATTTGGCAATACTTCGTTCCACTACTATAAGTTCGATCACTTATTATTGTGCATCAAAATTTGCCTATAAATATATAGTAACATTCAGAGCTTAGACCTAGACCATTATTAAGGAATACTTTCCTTGAGAGTTATTTGAGCTCGAATCCAATTAGGTCCAATGAGTAGCATTTAAATGCGTACATCCAAAGTTGTCAAGTAGTAAATTCCCTCCACTTATGACTCATCATAACAGTATGTGAGTATTATAGGTGGGACTATGTTTAGTGTATTACAACTTCCTCACTTGAATTCGTAACGTCTTCGTATTATCTTTGATCTATGTCATTTTACTTGTGCTAGTATTGGTTATAATGATTATAATGAAGGGTTTAATCACGACTATGTCGATGAATGCCGTTTTGATTTTTTTCCTATAGCTAAAGTATGAGATTGTTTCGCTATAAAATCGATGCATAATAAGAGATTGCAGGGATTCATTGTAGGGATTTTGACATTCCGTTGATGGAGGAATCGAGTTCATTAAATACCTTTGATATTGTTTCTAAATGGGATTGATGCTGAACTCTTTGATGATGTTTCAAAGAAAAGGTTTCTAAGAGCTTTATATTTTCTCTTTTTAATCAAGAGAAACGTCGCAATGTGAACAAGCGTACAAAGAGAGAGCGTGCTTATCTGGAATATTTAAAATGAGACAATACATAGAAATGGGCTGTGAAAGGCCCACAAACCCTAATCGGACTCTTGCAGCCCGCCTAAAACCACCGACCCGGCTAACAGTCCGGCTGCGCCGACGGCGAGGGCACCGGCGAGAAGTGCCTGAGCTACCACGAGTGTCGCTGAGTCATCGGGGACGATGACAACGACGGCCAAGCTGGCAACAATAAGCGGAAGTGCAACGGAGGCGAGGGCGGCCGGGGAGGAGCTTGCGACCTTCTCAAGGAGGCTGAGGAGGCCCAGCTCCTCGGCTTTGGAGAAGAAGCCGAGCTTCTCAATGGAGGAGAGGGTGAAACCCAACTGCTCTGCCTTGGAGAGGAGGCCGGCCTTCTCCACGTTGCTCAGAATTTTCTTCTTCTCCAGCTTCTTGAAGACGTCGATCTCGAGGTTCTCGCTGCCCTCGGCAAAGAGGCCAGCGCCGAACCACTGCTTCTTCCAGTTGGGGTCGTACTTGTTCACCTGCATGTGCCGCACTTAATTCACCTTTCCATATAACGCCATAATATTTATATTACATAATAAAAGTACCCGTAACGTTATTGGAATTGACGAAGTTCATCTCACGTCCTAACATCTTTTTTTGGCTCTCCTTTCCTGAGTCAATCCCCTGCAACTGGAGAGACCCACTGTAGCTGGTGTTCCTCTCTTTTTCCAAATTCAATCCTAAAATCTAGTCATATGGATTGAAGATACTCACTCATCTTTGAATATCAAAATCAACTGTTCTTAAGGATGGTTTTAGGGTTGCACGGATCTTGATCCTTAAAGATAAACTAGTTACAGGTACCTGAGAAATACGAAACTAAGCTTTTAGATCAAAACCCAGTTAGGTCTTAGGAATGCACGACGCCTTTACCCCCTTTAGCAGGAAATATTGCGCCTCGGGTATACAAGGCAAGAACAGTTTTAATCAATAAAAGATTGCTCAAAGAAAGAAGGGACCTGTAATTTATTAAAGAGCAAGAACGAGATACCTTCTTGGTAGCCAAGGCCAGAATCCTGGGGCCTCTCCCGGCTGGAAGAACGGGAGAGGAGAGCCGAGAAGAAGATGACGGCGAAGAGGGCAACAGGTAGGAGGATGCTATGGTTGCCATGGTGCTCTGCGGCTCCGAGATGGATCCGTCTCCTCCACGCCCCCCTTCTCTCTTTCTCTCTGGTGGGTAACAGGCACAACTAAGCAACAAGTTGAATGCAGTATTAGCCAATCAAATTCAAGGGAGGTCCTTCTTAGTTCATCCGCCTATCCCATTCTCTTTCTCCAACCAATGAGTGAGATACTCTGTCATGAATATTATTATTATATTAGTGATTTAATCTTTTCTTATAGATCTTGTGTTTTATGTTACAGATAGGCCCGAAAATTTATGTGTGGGTTTTGCAAACTAGATTCTTCAAAACCAAACGAATTATAAGAGAAGAAAGGGCTCTTTAAAAATTAATTATCAAATTAATCTTAATTAAGTAGATAGGTATGCATTTTTGTTGATAAATCAGCGAAGGGATCTTAACATCCGGTATTGGAGGGTCTTCGATGTCCGTCAAGTTGGGTATGGCAATCACTGTGTCGACTGCTCTCTCGGGACTCGGAACATCACCAATCAAATCAAGCAAACAATTAATCCACGATCTAAGATAAATCTATGAAAAGATGAGTCAAAAATTATTTTTATTTTCACTCTACAAAATATGTCTATGAATACTTTTTGGATTTTTTTGATTTTTTGGGTTTTTAGTTGTATTAATTTTTTATTTATTTTTAATATTTTGAATTTTACAATTTTTCCTTTTTTATATTTTTCTGATTTTTAATTTCTTTTCCTTTTTAATATATAATAAGTATATATATAAGTATAAGGGATTTGGGAGGCTGCACCGGCAGGTGTAGCTAACTAGCTGCACCCAACCATTTTTTTCTTCGATTTTTTGTGTTTTTGAAATGAAACCTAGGGGGATTTAAATCACTATATGTCACCATGATATCATACCAATTTCAACTAAATTCAACATTTCTATCATTTCCATCAAGACTATGACATTTTAACAGTTTCAGAATTATTGAAATTGACCATATCTAGATGGGCACGTTAGGAATGTTTGTTTTGCATGAAATTTGAAACACATATTCCACACAATAAACTAAGTAAATCCCCATAAGTTTTTTTCAAAAAATATAAAAACCAATGAAAAAATGGCCGGGTGTAGCCAGTTGGCCGCACCCGCCGGTGCATACTCCCTTTTCTCTAAGTATAATATTAATATGTATACTATATATAATATAAAAGATATAAAAATATTATATATAGATAATAAGGAAAATACAATTAAGTACAACAATTTTTAATTTTTAAGGTATTAAATATATTTAAGGTATTATTATTATTATTAAGTGTATAAGTATATATATGTATATAGTATAGACATGCTTTTATATTTATAGATATATACTTAAAAAGTACAAAATAAATTATTTTGTATATTTATCTATGTTTTGTGATTTTCTTGGTATTTTTTTGCTAATTTTTAGATATTTTTAAAGTCCAAAATACTCCAAAACAGGGAATTGATAACTAGACCAAAATTTGTTTTGAGATTTAAAAATAGAAAATGAGTCCAAATTTTCTCAAATTTGTTTTTAATATGTAGTATATAACATAGATCAAATATATAGAAGAAAACTATTTTTTGGATTTTATATTTTTTTGTGAATATTTATAGGGTTAGGAGGGGGTTTTTCAAATTTTAATGTTTTTCTTTTTTAGTTTTTTATGATTTTTGGTCTGGAGTTATATTATATATGTTGGAAATGCGAGCCCACGGCGAGCCATTATGCAATAAATGTTATTGCAATTCACTCCTTAATCTGAAATGAAGAATACATAATTTGCATAATAGGTCCCTTAGTACAATTAGGGTTATGTACCATGGCCATCTTGATGATCATACAACTGTTGATTCAACTATTGAATCATAGAGGCTGGTGCTTGGATGAATATCTAAAGAGTTAGATTGAGGACTCATCAAGCACCATCAAATGATTGTTAAGAGATGATCTCCAGCCTGAGTAGGAGATGGCAATCCTTATCTATGAAGGCTGATATCTGACCGACCTCTTGATGCAGGTCCTCTGCATAGGAATAGAGATTCGGAGGTGTCAGATTAGTTAGGTCAAAGAGTTGACTTAACGAGATCGAGATAACCAAAGTCCTATATCGTATGCTGTCATGATATAGGCACGCATCCTCTGACCGGAGACAAATGTGTTGCTATATGTCTAAGTATGTACATTTGGCAGACCAATAGGTTGATGACCTAATCAAGGTCTATACACCGGCGCGCTGGTGTGCATATAAGGGCATATGAGTAATACGATCTCTCAAAGGGATCATACAGGTTCAGTTACTGAACCGGAAGACATGAGCTCACTCATGAGATATTGGGAAGAATCAAATTCCGTGCGCACGGTCGTCTCGCTTTGAAAGCTTGACTGAATTTGTAGGTTTGATATATACTTTTGGAAAGTATATGATCAAGACCTAGGTATGATATATGCTTTTGGAAAGTATATGATCGATACCGACTCCCAATGATCGAATGAGAAACTTACTGATAAAACCATGAAGTAGACAGTATAAAGTTGATCGAATACTTCGGGTTTAGTCTGAGTCTTCCAGTATGCAGGATGTACAGGTATTGGGAATACCTGAGGGTGATGTGATCATAAACGATTGTATAACCATGACGCTTCCATTCCTAGGGAGTGATGAAACGGGTCTGGATTTTAGTGACTCCTCTCAGTAGAGAAGTGATCTGATCTTGGTCCAAGTATTGGACATTGATCTGAATGTGATTCAGATACAATGAGAAGATTAGATTTACGGTCTTGATTTAATCAAGCATCTATGGGAGGCCCGCGATCTGGATTTGAGATACGATCTCAATATCCATGTCACTATACGTGGAACAATACAATCGCCCTGTCCTTATCTCCAAGTATCTGCGGAGAAAGCGCATTATCCTTGAAGGAGTTCATGGATAATTCTATTGTTGATATATGTATCCGAGCATTGAGAAAATAGATAATTAAATGTGATTTAATTATCATGAGTAATATGAATTTGATTCATATTATAAAGAGAATTATCTTAGATAATTAAATGAGATTTAATTATCAAAGATGTAAATAATGTGAATGTGATTCATATTATTTGGACACAAGATAATAGAGATCCAAGATGATTAAATATGATTTAATTATCATGGATATGAATAATATGGATAGCAATATCCATATTAGTCATATATATTATAAATGTGATTTATAATATATAAGAGAGAGCTATTTGTAATTTACATTTGTTAATTAAATGTTAATGTGAATTGGATTCACATTGGACATCAAATTGAAAATGTAATTTACATTTTATTTTGGGTTGTGAATGTGATTCACAAATTTTCAATGGCATGATTGCAATGTTCACAAAAATAAATTGGATTTATTTTTGTGAAATAATTTGCAACAAAAGTTGTTGCAAATAATGGAGATTACATAAAAGGTGAAATAGCCACCTTCCTAATGGAGGAGGGTGGACGGCCACCACTCCCATTAGGAAAGGGAGGCCGTCCCCCCTCTCCACATGGAAGGAGGCTTTCTCTCCTTTCATTATCTCCATGTATTGATGATTTAATTTTGTAATTAAATTGTGTTGATTTATCAACATATATTTAAATTAAATTAAATTAATTGTTGTTGTGTTTTTAGCAACAAATCATGACCATTGAAAGAAACACAAATTGATGTGGACCATTGGATTTGTGTTGACACATGGATTGAGATCCATGGATCCCAAAACCCTATAAAAGGAGAGGCACCCCATTGCTCTTCTTGACACATAAGTTGAGGCAACAAATCTCTCTCTCTCTCATTCTCTCTACACGTCCTCTCTCCATCTCTCTCATGTGGTCGTCCACCATGGATGCCCTAGAGAGGTTCTCCATCGCCGCGGCATCGTCGTTATGCTGCCCGATGGTTTGCTCGTGCATCTCCGTCTCCTTCGGTGCGCCCCGCTCGTGAAGAAGACATCGGATCTCGTGTGTCGAGATCAGGAGATCCGCCGCTTGGATCATCAACATGGATTGCGAGAAGCACGCGGTTCATCCCCGCGCTCGCAAGTGTCTCCTCCGTCGGATCGGACTTGAGACAGGAGGTCTCTTTGTTTAGAGACTCGATCGCAACCACGCTTCAAGAGGTAAACCTAATACTTGGTTGTGGTTTAGACGAAACGATCCGAGAAGTGTTCTTGGATCATGTGGTTTCGTCGCATAAATTTTTTTTAATTTCCGCTGCATAGAACAACTAGTACGACTAGTCGTTCTTCGTCGTATTCGATACGACGATCACGCTTCCGTGATACGCTTGAGGATCTAACCATATCCTTCAAGTGGTATCAGAGCCTTAGGTCGGTGTTTTTGGATACAATCCATAAACCGAGGACGACTTGGGTTCATTAGGGTTTGCGAAAGTTTTCTTGCATTTCATTTTCGCATCTCTATTTTGATATTATTTTCGGCACTGTTTAAATTGTTTAAACACGAAAATAATAATTGGATTTTGTTCCCCATTAAATAAGGAAACCGTAGGATCTGAGTTTGCGTGATTTCGATTCCGTTTGCTCTAGATATGCTCATTTTAGTGAACATGTATCCACTGTTTCGGGGACTGCGGATCATGACGTAATTAAGATGTTAATTGCGGATTTGAAACGCCTTGAAATGCGTGCAAATCTCTTGGGTTCTGTTGTAAATCAAGTTAGCAAATTTTAGAAATTTATTTTGCTTAATTTGGATTTAAATTGATTTAGATATGGTATTTTTAGTAAGTGAGGGTCACTGCTGAAAATACTTTCCTAATCAAGAACCTAGTGATTGTCATTTAACTAATTAGTGAAATTAAATTATTTAATTTCCTGGAATAATTATGCATAAATATTTGTGAAATATTTAATAATAATTATGTCCTTAAATGACTTTGCCCTAACCAACAAATGATTAGATGTGATCTAGATCAAGATTGGTTACATGATCTACATGATCAACATTCCAACAAACATGTTGCTTGAATAGGACTTGGGATTTGTTTAGCAAATCTCATTATAATGTTAATCAAAAATGTTTTGATTATTACTATATGGTACAATTTCGGTTGAAGAACCGATTATCATCTCAAGTACAAATTAATCAATTTGGCATTATCCTTTCCCGAGGCGGATATGGTGCCTAGTCGGAGAGCATTGGGGTTGCGGGTTGCAACGTATGTGGTCCGTCCCACTCTCGTCGGTACTGGCCATGACAGCGGGTAGGGCCGGGATAATGTCCGAGGGATTAAGATGTATTTTTCTAATTATTAAAATTCGAAATAATACGTATTTGAGATAATACCATTATTCAAGTAACTATTAAAATATTTGTTGGATATTAATTGGATCATTAATTTAATATGATTAGATTAATTGGAATCCAATTAAGATTGAAATACTCTAATATTATTAGAGTTAATAATTCCCTTGGAAGAATTAATTATGTGAATGTGATTCACGATAATTAATTAGAATTTGAATATGATATGGAGGATCACATAAGTGACATCCATGGTCTCCCGTCAAGGCGAAGGGTTCCGTCGCCAGATATTGTATGTAAGAGACGCCTGTCCGAAGTGACAGCTCCTGCATACGATCCATTTGGATCGGGCTCTTCGCTTCTCGAAAGAGTAAGGACGTATGCGTAGTGACCCCAATATCGGGTCCTCATATTATTGGGGCGATATTGGATTGCGCATAGCGAGTTGTATTCCTGTTGACGGTTGGTTCAATTAATGACGGGTCAACATTGCCTTAGGGGTGGTGGGCCCGGGTGTTAAAGACCGAATTGGGAGATGCAAGTTGGACTTGCAAGGCGGAATGTGTTCCCGCTTCTTTTTATCCGAGTTGTAGGTTCTCATATTATTGGGATGCAACAAAGATAAGGAAGGAGATCCCAGATCTTGTTGAGATATAATGGTAAGTATATCTCTTACATTGAAAGTGATTAAGGGAATGAACTTTCAGTGTTGACAAGACAAGACAACTTTGATATAAAAATCCTAAATCAAAGTAAAATATATATTTATATATTTATGCAAATTTCTTATTTCAGATAATCCTTCATTAAAACCCACTCAATGATATACTCAATAATAACCAGTAAAATATCATGGATTGGACTCATGATCCAGATATTGTACTTGCAATTGGACACATAATGTATGTGGTTGCAATGTGCAAGTTTCCTCATAATATTGAGGAATGACAATTAAATAGATAATAAGACTACAACCCTAGGGTTTGTATGTCTCTATAGTCTTGATCTCTCATCGGATGTACTTTGGAAGTGACATGTCGATGATGATCGCAATTGTCAAATAATCCTTATAAAATTTATGAAGATATTCGGGCATACATATGTGCTCTTGACATTTAACATGAATGAGATGGTTCACTGCATCATGCAGAATGGTGGCTCTATAAGAGATGGTGTATTCAAATTGTTTGAGTACCTACCTGAACCTATGTTTTAAGAGTTTAGAAGGATGTAGATGATGAGTGTCATCATTCTACTATCTATACTCTGGTCATTCATGAAGCTTCATAATATTCATATTGTATGAATTTAATGAAGCATGTATAAATGCTGAAATGCTCTTAAATAAGAGATCCTTAGTCTTAAGCAATGGTTGCTTACAGATAAAGGGAGCGCAGTGGAAGCATGGGTTGGACCCGAGTAAGAAGTTGGTCAAAGAGTTGACTATACATCTATGACTTCCATATGTCATCCGAAGAGTTGGATGAATGCCAATACTGCAATAAGTTGATGTGTTGATAGTATGACTATCAAGTCTATCTAGAATCCTTAGAGAAGGACTCGGATGGAGCATCAGATTAATCTACATAAATCATTGATAAGATAAAGTCAAATAATTGTATCTCAATCTTCTGATGACATTTGCAATAGGTTGCATATGTTTTAGAAGACTGGAAAATTTGATCTTAAAGGTTTATAGTTATCCACATGGATATTGATGCAATTGTTGCAACAATCTCTGTTGGATTGATAGACTTGTTAATTTCAGTGGGAGAGTCCTTAGTCTTAGAGAATGTCTCTATGACCTAGATATAAGAATACACTCATTGTTTGTTTCTAAATGTTAGAAATAAACATGAATCTGAGATAGAACTATCATAAAGAGTTATGATGTATATATTTCAGATAGTAATCTAATAATCTAGTGGACTTCACTAAATTAGAAAATTAATGAATGGTTCATTAACATTTCTAAATACTGAAATTAAACCTTAAGATCAATAGGAGGATGAAGATCATTTGACAATGATCTAGCATCAAGCCTTGGACATTTGTCTATTGATTTGATCAATAGACTAGTAAGAAATGAAACTTTAGAATGTCTAAAATTTCAAAACTTACATACTTATGAATATTGTATTCAAAGAAAAATGTCCAATACACCCTTCTTAGAGAAAGGTGTAAAATGTCAAGGTATTCAGGATCTCATACATATTGATGTATGTAGATCATCTATATCATAGTAAACATTATGGATATGTGATATCTGTTGATGATTATGTATGATATGAGATTTCTTCTCTTCACCTAAGAAACCTTTGAAATGTTCAAAGATTTCATTATTTTTGGTTTAAAACTAAAAGTTTGAAGGAAGATAAAATGAATTTGATCTAATCTAGGTAGCAAGTACCTGTTAGATAAATTCAAAGAATATCTTATAGAGATATGAATATGATTTCTATCTCAATCCTCCTAACACACCTTAACTCAATAGAGTTATAGGCAGATACAATTGGATCATGTGTGACATGATCTTATCAATGATGAATTTTAGCATAATTATCCCTTAGTTTCCAGGTATATATGTGTAGTAGAGACTACAATGTATATCCTTAATAAGGTTCCATGCAAGATGGAATCTAGCACTTGAGAGTGCTGCTTCATTAGGAAAATAAAGGATGGTATTGGATACCTACTTTATGACCTTGAGATTCTTGAAATATCTCATCTCTGAGAATGTGATTCTTGGAGGTTGAGACTCTTGAGAATCAAGATGAAAATGAAGTGTAGGAACTCATTTAATCTTGAAAAGATAATGAGGCTCCTGAAATTGGAAACTAAAAGGATAATTGAAGATGAAACACTAAAACCTCTTCAAAAGAGTTTGAGGAAGGATTCCATGTGTCAGAAAAATCTGACAATGATCGAACTTCATGTGATGAAGCTTCTGAAGATCATAGCATGGATAGATGGATGTTAGCAATAAAAGTCTAATGTAGACTTCATGTACAAGTGTTGTATATGGACCCTCGAGGATCCACCTATATGGGTAAGACCCGTAAAGGTGTAAATGGATCTTCAAGAGAAAGGGAACCTGATGAGAAGGTACATACCTTCAAAGCATAGTTCGTAGCAATGAGCTACACATGAAAGAGAAGACATTGCTTGCAATGAGACTTGCTTTTCGGTGACCATGCTTAAAATCATCAGAATGTTGCTAATCTTAGCTACACAACTTGACTATTGCATCTTCAAGATGTAAGTCAATATTGCATTCCTCTACGAATACCTCTTTGAGGATATTCACATGAAGTAGCCCCAGGGCTTCATGGTTGAGGAAAGCAAGGTGTGCAAGATAAGGAATCCATCTAAGGACTCAAATAAGCTTCTTTGAGATGGACCATAAGATTTGTTGAAATTATAAATGTTATGATTTCAAATGAAATCTTGATGAGCCATGCGAAGCTTAGAGGGAGTGCCTATGTGTTCATTGCGCTAAATATAGATGATATCCTGATCATTTAAAATGATATAAGGATAATAATAAGTGTTTTATAATCTGGTTATTCCATATCTTGAAATATGATTTCAAAGATACCTCTTAGATATTAGTTCTGAAGTTGTTCAGAAGCCAAGAGAAGAGGATAATTGGACTGTCACATTTGTAGTATACCTTGGACATATTCTATTCATAGAAATTCCAAGAAAGGCTTCTAACCCTTAAGATATGGTACTGACCTATCTTAAGGGATAGCACCTCAAAGAGTTGAGGAAGTAAATGCTACAACTACTTGCACTTGTGCATTAGTTACGAGAAGCTGAGTGTATGCTAGAGTGTACAAATACCAGATGTCTGCCATGCAGTGGGAGTAGTAAACTGTTACTTATCCTACTATGGAAATAAAACACTTGGTTGCAGTAAATGCAAAATCTTCATAGATGACAAGATTTTTGAGATAGTGATCTCGAAGTCTTATCTTCAAAAACTTAAGACTTTATAGATAGAGATCTAAAAGGTCTTAATTGTAGATACCTTTGGAGATAGAGATCTTCATGAATAAGGGTATTCTGATAAGGATTATGGAAATACTGGTTATAACAATTATTAAGCTATAGTGTCAAGAACACTACAATAGCTTTAACTAGATTGAGTATTGGTTGCATGAGATGCAACATTCGCATTAGATGCGAGCACTGTTACTGGGGATATGCAAGTACCGTAAAAGGACTTGGCATAGTCTCGCGGGAACAGAGTGACTGATCAGCTTACCTAGCTATTTTCTAAATAGCCTATGATTGTCACATGAGTGCGGGTTTAAATGATTAGCCCATTAATGGCTCTTTGGGCTAGTGGGAGATTGTTGGAAATGCGAGCCCACGGCGAGCCATTATGCAATAAATGTTATTGCAATTCACTCCTTAATCTGAAATGAAGAATACATAATTTGCATAATAGGTCCCTTAGTACAATTAGGGTTATGTACCATGGCCATCTTGATGATCATACAGCTGTTGATTCAACTATTGAATCATAGAGGTTGGTGCTTGGATGAATAACTAAAGAGTTAGATTGAGGACTCATCAAGCACCATCAAATGATTGTTAAGAGATGATCTCCAGCCTGAGTAGGAGATGGTAATCCTTATCTATGAAGGCTGATATCTGACCGACCTCTTGATGCAGGTCCTCTGCATAGGAATAGAGATTCGGAGGTGTCAGATTAGTTAGGTCAAAGAGTTGACTTAACGAGATCGAGATAACCAAAGTCCTATATCGTATGCTGTCATGATATAGGCACGCATCCTCTGACCGGAGACAGATGTGTTGCTATATGTCTAAGTATGTACATTTGGCAGACCAATAGGTTGATGACCTAATCAAGGTCTATACACCGGCGCGCTGGTGTGCATATAAGGGCATATGAGTAATACGATCTCTCAAAGGGATCATACAGGTTCAGTTACTGAACCGGAAGACATGAGCTCACTCATGAGATATTGGGAAGAATCAAATTACGTGCGCACGGTCGTCTCGCTTTGAAAGCTTGACTGAATTTGTAGGTTTGATATATACTTTTGGAAAGTATATGATCAAGACCTAGGTATGATATATGCTTTTGGAAAGTATATGATCGATACCGACTCCCAATGATCGAATGAGAAACTTACTGATAAAACCATGAAGTAGACAGTATAAAGTTGATCGAATACTTCGGGTTTAGTCTGAGTCTTCCAGTATGCAGGATGTACAGGTATTGGGAATACCTGAGGGTGATGTGATCATAAACGATTGTATAACCATGACGCTTCCATTCCTAGGGAGTGATGAAACGGGTCTGGATTTTAGTGAGTCCTCTCAGTAGAGAAGTGATCTGATCTTGGTCCAAGTATTGGACATTGATCTGAATGTGATTCAGATACAATGAGAAGATTAGATTTACGGTCTTGATTTAATCAAGCATCTATGGGAGGCCCGCGATCTGGATTTGAGATACGATCTCAATATCCATGTCACTATACGTGGAACAATACAATCGCCCTGTCCTTATCTCCAAGTATCTGCGGAGAAAGCGCATTATCCTTGAAGGAGTTCATGGATAATTCTATTGTTGATATATGTATCCGAGCATTGAGAAAATAGATAATTAAATGTGATTTAATTATCATGAGTAATATGAATTTGATTCATATTATAAAGAGAATTATCTTAGATAATTAAATGAGATTTAATTATCAAAGATGTAAATAATGTGAATGTGATTCATATTATTTGGACACAAGAGAATAGAGATCCAAGATGATTAAATATGATTTAATTATCATGGATGTGAATAATATGGATAGCAATATCCATATTAGTCATATATATTATAAATGTGATTTATAATATATAAGAGAGAGCTATTTGTAATTTACATTTGTTAATTAAATGTTAATGTGAATTGGATTCACATTGGACATCAAATTGAAAATGTAATTTACATTTTGTTTTGGGTTGTGAATGTGATTCACAAATTTTCAATGGCATGATTGCAATGTTCACAAAAATAAATTGGATTTATTTTTTGTGAAATAATTTGCAACAAAAGTTGTTGCAAATAATGGAGATTACATAAAAGGTGAAATAGCCACCTTCCTAATAGAGGAGGGTGGACGGCCACCACTCCCATTAGGAAAGGGAGGCCGTTCCCCCTCTCCACATGGAAGGAGGCTTTCTCTCCTTTCATTATCTCCATGTATTGATGATTTAATTTTGTAATTAAATTGTGTTGATTTATCAACATATATTTAAATTAAATTAAATTAATTGTTGTTGTGTTTTTAGCAACAAATCATGATCATTGAAAGAAACACAAATTGATGTGGACCATTGGATTTGTGTTGACACATGGATTGAGATCCATGGATCCCAAAACCCTATAAAAAGAGAGGCACCCCATTGCTCTTCTTGACACATAAGTTGAGGCAACAAATCTCTCTCTCTCTCATTCTCTCTACACGTCCTCTCTCCATCTCTCTCATGTGGCCGTCCACCATGGATGCCCTAGAGAGGTTCTCCATCGCCGCGGCATCGTCGTTATGTTGCCCGATGGTTTGCTCGTGGATCTCCGTCTCCTTCGGTGCGCCCCGCTCGTGAAGAAGACATCGGATCTCGTGTGTCGAGATCAGGAGATCCGCCGCTTGGATCATCAACATGGATTGCGAGAAGCACGCGGTTCATCCCCGCGCTCGCAAGCGTCTCCTCCGTCGGATCGGACTTGAGACAGGAGGTCTCTTTGTTTAGAGACTCGATCGCAACCACGCTTCAAGAGGTAAACCTAATACTTGGTTGTGGTTTAGACGAAACGATCCGAGAAGTGTTCTTGGATCATGTGGTTTCGTCGCATAATTTTTTTTAATTTCCGCTGCATAGAACAACTAGTACGACTAGTCGTTCTTCGTCGTATTCGATACGACGATCACGCTTCCGTGATGCGCTTGAGGATCTAACCATATCCTTCAATATAGTGATATGTAATATATATAAATTTTTTGGAATTTTTTGATAAGTTTTTTCATTTTTATTTATGTCTAAGAAGGACATAAATAACACCTAAATGATTTTTAATAAATAAAAGATATACGTAAAATGATAAATAAAAGGCATAGCATGAATAAGCATTAGATTGAGCATTTACTGTAATTTTTCAATAATTTCTCAAGTACAGGAGCTTTTTAATCAAAAATAAAAGATATAAATTAATTTACAATACTCACATGGACATTTTTGAAATATAAATAAAGTGTAAGGGTTGTGTTGCAAAAATACCAAAAGTTTTGAACTGAAATATATATTTTATATATTCAAATGAAATAAAGAGACATGTAGGTATCTATGCTAAATACCCAAATCACATGGGGGACCACGTGAGATGTCATAGACCTCAATGCAATATTCAATAAACTCAAGGGTCCACTGCAAATTTCATTATTTACAGTACTAAAACAAAATAAACAAAAAGGAATGTGTATTATGCAATTACCCTCAAAAGTGTTTTGATCAATGGTCAAAGATCTTTCGCTTGGATGCATGGTCGGTGATAGATGGTGGATCTGGTTCGTCGATGAATGCTTGGGATTAGATCCGACGACGGATCTGATGGTAGCTTTTCGTTCGATCTGATGGTTGTCCTCAAAACTGGAGATGGGCGCATCCAACGGTTACCGCTCTTCCCCGAGAATAGGGAAGAATAGTGCTGCATTGGAGCTTCAATCTACGATATCTTCCTACTCCGAGCTCCTTCGAGGTTGCTCTGATGCTCAGCTAGTACCTAACAAGAGTCTACAACTGTTAATGCCTTCCAAAAGGTTCAGGACTAGTGATGGGGTCCTGGTGGCACGTGAAACGCAAAGGGCCTGGGGTTCCCTATTCTTGTAGTCAACACCCCTCACATGGGGTCTTCCAGATGCGTGACCTATATAGAAATGATAGATGGGCTCTAGAGATGAGATCTGGTCTTTATTGGTGAAGATCAACATCTGGTGAGGCGAGATGGAGAAGCCTCCGGTGAAGGTAGAGGAGGGGACTTCAGTCGCTTGATCAAAAGAGGGATTAAGGTGGCAAGGGGTTTGGCAGGTGTTGAAGATGGAGGGGAGTGAAATGGAGGTGGAGTGGGGGTCGAAACAATGCTAGACATAATTTTATCTTGAGTGTGTGTGTGTATAATACTCTATATAGTATATATACCTATTATTATTTATATACATATTCATAATAATATTATTATTATAAATGCTTATAAATATTTTTGATACCTCAAAAATAAAAAGTAATGTACTTATTTGTATTTTCCTGATTTTATATTATATATATTGCTTATATTATACATATTAATATATATAGATATATGTACATAGTTATTATATATTAAAAAGAAAAAATAAAAAAAACATAAAAATAAAAAATAAAAAAATAAAAATCTATAAATATTGAATATAATTCAAACCCCTCAAAAATTTAAAAATCCAAAAATACATAAAAAAATAGCCGTTGCTTATTCTTTATAGACAGTAATTGTTTGCATATCTCGTAGCTCTCAAAGGTTCGACACCTAGAATATATATGCATTGCACATTTTTATATGGGTTATAATAAAATTTAACTCACTCCTTATTGCATTGTTCCATCTTTCTTCTATGGGTTAATTGTTATCTGAAAAAAGGTTCGTGTGCGATCGCCACAACGGTAGTTTTCTCGCCTTGTGTAGAGTAGGGATGGCTATTGAGTCATGGCTCGATGAGCCAGGCTCGGGGTCATCTCGGTAAGGGCTCATGAGCCTGGTTCATTAGGCTATTGAGATGAGCCCGAACCAGAATTTTGGGCTAGATAGCTTAATGAGCCGAGCCCGCGCCGAGTCTTGCTCGACTCGATAACTCAATAAGAGGCTCGATAAGGAATATATATACATATAATATTTATATAATACCAACAAAATAAAAGTATCCCTTTGCATTTTTTCCTCCACTAATATTTATCATAATAATTCTTAAAATACATGAAAATTTAAATTTTATGTTTATGCTCCTCCGGGGTTCTACAATAACACGCATAACCTCTTTTTTTTGCAATTACACTTGTGTGTTTACACTCTTAGAAAATTCATAATAGTACCCTTACGTTATTGCATGTGTGCTCTTATATTAAACTAATACAAAGACAATACCATGAATTCTGTAAGAATATAGGAGTACAAGTGTAATAAAAAATTTAAGAGCACACGTATTATTTGAAAAACTCAAGAAAACACAAGTATAATGCATCATATTTAGCTACCGTTATTGGAAAAATTCAAGTGGTATTCCGATTCACCTACGTACATGCAATTTTAATTTACATTGGTCTCGTGTTAAGTGTGTATTGCATCAAATTGTACCTACCGTTATTTGCATCAATGGCAACACCAAGGTAACGGGACCTTTCAAATCAGGAGCTCCACGTTCTGGTACTGCTATTAAGTATATTTCTTTATCTGTGGACCAGAGAGATGTTATCTACTATTGGAAACATAGTCACACATCGCTTGCTCTAAGAAGCACTACTCGATTTCTACTCAATATAGGGAGCATGTTGGCATGCTTTACAATACACGCAGCTACTCAATTTCCAGTCAATATAAGGAGAATGCTGCCATGCTCGATGAGGGGTTCGGCTCAAGCTTTATCGAGCCTGAGCCAGCTTGATAAGGGTTCGTGCTCATCGAGCCAGCTCGGCTGGGCTTGAACGAGCTTGAGCTTGAGCTCGAATCTGAGCTAGGGGTTGGCTTGGCTCATTAGGCTCGAAGCTGGCCTTAGTGTAGAGTACTAGATCGGATCAGATAGTTGTGTTCAACACCCCTGATGGGAGCTAACTTGGTCCCCCTTCCCCCATCCCATTTTCCCATTTTTTTTATTTTTTTTAAAAAATGAATCCGTAGGAACTCATTAATATATCCTACATTATGTCATTCAAGTTTCGTGAGAAACAGGGACTCCTATGGTCTCCATCTAGAAAGTCATTTTTTAATGGTTGCAGAATTGTTGAAATCGACCCCTTCTGGATGGAGGTTGTAGGAGTCTCTATTTCGTACGAAATTTGAATGACATAGTAAAAGAATATAATAATGAAAATCCACATAATTATTTTTCAAAAAAATAAAAAATAATGAAAAAATAGGATGGGGAGAGCCAAGTTGACTCCCCCTTAGGGGTAGCCTCATCCCCCCCCCCCACACACATACATACATACATACATACATATATATATATATATATATATATATATATATATATATAGGGAATTTATCCAGAGAGCACTGTGCCCATTTGAATGGAATGAGCCCATCGTCACAGCCATTGGATTACCAATATCAATCCCTAAATTATAGGATCACGTCACAAGTCACAATATTTGGTGTCTATTTAAAAATGGTATTTTCAGACTTTCTAAAATTAGCGTCCGCTGATATTTTGTGTTTGATATGGTCATTTCGAACATATTCTTGTTGATCTCGCACGACGACCAAGCTTCTGAAATTGCAGGAGCTTCGTTCTTCGAAGGTATTTTTGTAGAACTTTTTTTAATCAATCGTCGTTGCAAAATTTATGTTTCCTCTTATTTTTGCTCGTGAGTTGTCATTGTTGGTTCATATTATGATCTCAGTTTAATCGTTTGTTTTTATATTTTCGATTTCAGATTCAAACGCGATGATCGATTTGTCATTGGATTTGGATTATGAAGTCTCAGAAGCAATGACGAATGATGATTCTTGGTTGGATTTTGATCGTGAGAACATCATATGAGAAGGAACGATGATGGATGACTATCAATTATATTTACATCATGAAAGCAATATGATTGTTTAGAAGTTTACATCCACAGAACACGAGATTCTGTTGTTCCATCTTTTGAAATTGATATCATTAGATATAAATAGTCTTTGTTTTAATATAAGTAAATTTTGTATTAATATCATTAATATGATGTGTATAACAAGTAACTTGTTAAATTACGTAAGTAACTTATAGATTATCGTCCTATTTGTAAGAATGATAAGTAACATCTTATATATTGCGCGTAACATATTCAAATGGAATCGGTAACATATATACAATAGACAAGTAAATAGTTGTTGCGAGATTGGTAATATCCAAACAATGATTAGTAATTTACATTCATTTGATTATATGGTACATATTTCAGTAATATGAATACACTGGTCAAGTAAGTGCTTCTTGTGAAGTCAGTAAAACCATAACAAATGGTCAGTAATTTCCATATGTGTTATTAATTTGAATAGAATTTGGTAATTTAGAGATAGTACTCAAGTAATATATATACAATCTCAAGTAACTTTTGTTGTTTGTTCAGTAATGTATATATCTATATCTTATAGCACATGTTTATATGGTACATATTTTAGTAATATGAATACAATGGTCAAGTAAGTGCTTGTTGTGAAGTCAGTAAAACCATAACAAATGGTCAGTAATTTCCATATGTGTTATTAATTTGAATACAATTTAGTAATTTAGAGACAGTACTCAAGTAATATATATACAGTCTCAAGTAATTTTTGTTGTGTGTTCAGTAATGTATATACAATTCTCAAGTAATGGCTATTATGAGATCAGTAATAATAAAATAATATCTTCAGTAACAATCAGAATGTGTTCAGTAATATGGACATTGTAATGAGTAAATATTATATGGACACTAGTAATTACATAACCAGTAATTGATGTATGGATATTAGTAACTATAACTTCAGTAACAATTACAATGAGTTCAGTAACATTCATAATGCGTTCAGTAACATTCAGTATGGACATTTGTAATTAGCCAAGTAACATTCATATGCATTGGGAGTTCAGTAACAATTACAAAGAGTTCAGTAACATTCAGTATGATATATAGAAGCATCAGTAACATATAATAAATTGTAGGTAAAACAAGGTAATGGAATAAGTAAGTTGGAATAAGTATAAAAAATCACGTAGCAGTAACTTATGTATTGCTATCAGTAACACTCGATACATTATAAGTAATTAAAAATGTTATATAAGTAAATAAGAGGTGCTTCAGTAAGACTCAAAGTATTAAGTAACTATAACATTAGTAACAATCAAAATGACTTCAGTAAAATGGACATTTGTAATCAGTACTTGTTGTATGGACATTAGTAATTCACATACTTAATTACTGATCCCACAACAATAGTTACTTGAGAACTGAATATGTATTACTTGAGTAACATGAATGAATTACTGATCTCTGTACAATGTAATGTTACAGATGTAAAATAACTATAAATTCAGTAACAATCATAATGCGTTCAGTAATATGTATATTTGTAATAGGTAATTATTGTATGGACATTAGTAATTGACGTAATCAATAATTTTAATCAGTAATTTATCTTTTCTAATCTAAACGTGGAGATCATTCCATAAATAGAATATATGCCGACAATAATTTAAATGCGTATTTTTTAGCTTACTAAAACCGACTACCTATTTTTAAGGAAATGATTTAATTCGAATTCTTATTATGTTAATAATGCATGCACATTGTTATTGCCAAAACCGTCCCCTTCCAAATAGAACCGACACATACACATGGCGAGCCTACGTTTGGTGCTCACCACGACCCAAATCGGCACAGTGCCCTCTGGATATGCCCTATATATATATATATAGGGGGCCTTTCAAATAGGATGCAGTCCTTCCTGAGTTAAGGAAGGCCGCCCCTTTTTTGTATAAAACACGAGCACTTTAGTAGAATGCGTATACATTTTGTATTATAGGTACACGTTATAAATACAAAGCCGCATACAAAACTCCGCATTATAATGCAAACATTAAAACTGCACATTATAATACAAAACTGTATCTGTATTCTACTAAAGTCATCCTGTTTTATACAAAAATGGGGCTGGCCTTCTTTAGCTTAGGAAGGACTGCGTCCTATTTGAAAGAAATCCTATATATATATATATAGGGCTTGTCCAATGAGCACCTTGCCCATTTGAGTTTTGGTGAGCATCAAATGTAGGCTCTCCACGTGTATTTCCATTTTAAAGGTTGCCTATTTTGAAGGATCACGGTTTTGGAAGGGTATTAATATGTTTGAGCATTTTATATTTCCAATTATACCGAATTCTTAAAAAAAGGAAGACGGTTTTGGAAAGATAAATTCAAAATTCGTGCCGAAGAAATAGTCATTGTATATTTGATCAGTAATATACATATTGTAATTAAGTAATTGTGTGTTGCGAGATCAATAATACTGTAATAATTGTCTGTAATTTACATCTGATATTACATTGTACAGAGATAAGTAATTCATTCATGTTATTCAAGTAATACATATTCAATTCTCAAGTAATTATTGTTGCGAGATCAGTAATTAAGTATGTAAATTACTAATGTCCATAAAATAAGTATTGATTACAAATGTTCATTTTACTGAACTCATTTTGATTGATACTAATGTTATAGTTACTTAATACTTCGAGTGTTACTGACGCACCTCTTATTTACTTATATAACCTTTTCAATTACACATAATGCATCGTGTGTTACTGATAGTAATACATAAGTTACGGGTCCATATGTATTTCCATTTTAAAGGTTTCCTATTTCGAAGGATCACGATTTTGGAAGGATATTAATATGTTTGAGCCTTATATATTTCCAATTATACCGAGTCCTTAAAAAAAGGAAGACGGTTTTGGAAAGATAAATTCAAAATTTGTGCCGAAGAAATAGTCATTGTACATTTGATCAGTAATGTACATATTATACTTAAGTAATTGTATGTTGCGAGATCAGTAATACTAAAACAATTGTCCGTAATTTACATATGTAATATTACATTATACAAAGATCACTAATTCATTCATGTTACTCAAATAATACACATTCATTTCTCAAGGAATTATCGTTGTGAGATCAGTAATTAAGTATGTAAATTACTAATGCTCATACAATAAGTACTGATCACAAATATTCATTTTACTGAACTCATTTTGATTGATACTAATGTTATAGTTAACACTTCGAGTGTTACTGACACACCTCTTATTTACTTATATAACCTTTTCAATTACTTATAATGCATCGAGTGTTATTGATAGCAATACATACGTTACTGATCACGCAGTTTTAATAATTATTCCAACTTACTGATTCCATTATCTTCTTTTACCTACAATTTGTTACAGGTTACTGATGCTTCTTTATATCTTATTGTATTCTCTGTGAATTACTATCGAATCACATCATCTTTACTTATATAGCCTATTTAATTACTTGTAATACGTCAAGTGTTACTGATAGCACCACATAAATTATTTGTATTTTGACAGAAATAATGATAGAAAGAAAAGTAACAGATAATATTTTCTTAAGATACATAAGTAACTATGAATGGAATTTAATTAGTAAGAATAATAAAATATAAAAGTAATACATGATATATTGTCAGTAACATATGCAAATGTCATCAGTAACTTGGTATAATTTTTCTGAAATAATATTTTTGCTATCCAAATCCAATTGCAAGACATCCATCTTCACTCCTGATATGATCTTTTCACGATTCAAATCCATCCACGAAGCATCGTTCATCATTGCTTCTGAGAAATCATGATCAATTTTCATTCACAAATGATCCATCACGTTTGAAATTGAAATTGAAAACTAAAAAACAAACGATCAAATTATACAAAAGAACAATAAATAAATGTTACTAGAAAAATTAAGATGAAAACTTACAAGAAAAAGTATTGGCATTAGGGTTCTTCGTATAGTCACAAGATGAAGAAGGAGATCTCAAAGCTTTTTTGAGGAAAACAATGCGGCAATGAATTCCTATTTAATTGCTAGTCAAATAAGGAATTAAATTACTGAGTGTGATGCGGGAGGCGGGTATGACAACCCTATTTTATTGCTATCAATGGTAATTATTTAAAAAGTCATTCAACCACCGTCTGGTTCACCGGTACTACCAAAAAGTCTCATGTCCCTCTTTCGTCTCGCGACGAGGACCCCAGTCGTGCTTCTGGTTTCCATTCCCATCATCATCGGACGGGCGAATTAGGAATGTAGCAAGTCCCCAGGGGCCGGATTAGCATCGCACGGACGTCCATGCGTGCTCAAAAAACCCAAATGGGCTTAGAGCTCATTGGATAAATTCCCTATATATATATATAGTAGGGTATTTTCACCTAAGGTATTAGAAAATACATTCATAATGCAAGTAATTCACTTTTTTTTTCATATACATTTAGTAGATTTTTATTATTAGAAATTTTACATGAGAAGGAACCTAGTAATGATGTCGTGCGGGAGAAAGGGTAATTAAATTTAACATTAATCTAATTATTGATATTTTTGGCATTTCTAATTTTTCTTATTAAATTTCTACAATATAATAGGTTCATAGAGAACTATCTGCCAATGTCCATTTTTTTCTCAAATACTGCCTTATATAAGTTTCCGCGTCTCTAAAGTTGAAAGTTTAATACCCTTTTATCTCATTTCAATAATGAGACAACGTTTTGCTGTGATGATCTCACACCCTCGTGGTTATCCAATTGTTGCGATCGACTGCGAGTGATTTTTGCTTCAAATGATTGTAGCAGTTGGATGGGGCTTGGACAGATGTGAACATTACATCATCCCCATCATCCTCTGCTTTGAAGGCACTCACTATATGGGATTTGCTCCCCAATAAGCACTCTTTTGAAAAAAGGATCACACTTTTATACAGGCTCATTGTATTGACATATAATGGTCTATCATTTTACTTGAATTTTTTTTGCAGAATCATGGATTCAGCTTTTTCTATACCCGTTATGCTCTATTTGTTCCTCAAGATTTGTCGTCACAACAGGGAAGACTCGAGTGAAATGTGATCTACGCATGCTAAAAAATAATCTATCTGATAATAAACATAGTTATGACTCAAATTAAGATCCCGATTGGATCATAAATAATTTTCAAGGACTAACAGGTGCCCGAAGATTTTGCTGTAATAATCTTTCTTATGTGGAGGATTCAACTTCGCTGAGCTCATGGTAAACGACCTGGGCAAGTCGTCGCATCGCGCATCGCCAGCAAACTCCATATAGTATACATTGAATGCCGAGCTTCTATTCAAATAATGCTGTTGGAAAAGAAAAGAGCACACCCATGTGTTTAGTACCACATGAGGGAGCGGTCGCAATTGGGTCTGTCCGTGGGGCTATATAAGGAGCCCCACACCCCCTGTACTCATTGAGAACTTCAATAGAAGAAACGCCCAATTCAGGAGCTTCTCCCGTGGTTTCATCCCGCTCCTCTCGGAGTAGGGTTCCACGTTAAATCCCTCTGTTCTTCTTATTATTTATATTTTTCCATGTCACGCTTCTGCTTCCGATTTTATAATATGGTATCAGAGCGGGTTCGATTCTCGAGATTTTCATAATTTTTATTTTTCGAGATTCGAGGTTGAAAATTATTGTTCATATTCTGTTCGAGAAATTATTTTTAGGGTTTTTCGAACCTTAGATATGTGATGCACGCAACTCCCGAGGCAGGACCAGAAACCCTCGGCGGTGCATCACGTGCAACAGTTCATCCCCTGACAGTACTGTGCAGCCCCGGGTGCCCCTACGACACCTCCTCCATACGGAGACCCATGCTTCAACACAACCTTCTGGTGGCAGCTAAGTTCTCGGTCTCCAGGGGCTCACCATCATCGGCCGCAAGAGATTCCCCTCGCGCATCAAGCGCGCGAAGTCCCCACCTCAAGCGCGTAGAGCATCGCGCGCAACCCATCAACCATCCATGTGGCGGCGTTCTCCGCACGCCCACCTCCTGGCGGCGCCAGATCACGTGCCGCTCTCCACAGGGTCGCACCCATCTAGCGTCAACAACAGGATGCGGCGACTCCTCTTCTTCCGCAGGCATGCGCGCACCCATCTAGCGTGCAACCTCCGTGAGGCAGATGAAATCGCCCTTGATCACCCCGCAGGCATGTCGTTCTCCTTAGGCATCGCACGCAACCCAGGCAGACGCAGGTGTCCAACAGGTGGAATCAGAGGCGGCGGCAGCGACATCAGAAACGATGGGTTTCCAATTTTGGGAACCCTAACGTATGTTGAATGGGGGGCTCGATGCCCTTTCTTTTACCAAAAAAAAGGGAACTTTAATGTGAGGCCCACTTGGGCGTTAAACAAAAAAAACCAAAGGGCAGGAGAGAGGCCCATGGGGCCGTGTTTTTTAAAAAAAAGGGGTCGTGAGATGTTTTTTTTTTGAAAAAAAAGAGAATTGTTAAAATAAAGAAAGGAAAAAAAGAGACGTGTACATTTGAAAAGTCGTACGTACAAAAAAAAGTCGAAAAAAAAGTTTGAAACGGATTAAAAAAATAGGGTTCAAAAAAAGGAGAAAAGATGCACGTACAAGAAAAAGCCGTACGCATATGCTAACAAAAAAAATCGAAAAAAAAGAAAAAGTCACATACAAGAAAAAGTCGTACGCATAAAAAAAATGTGATTCATGTTTGCTTCTCCCAACTTGTCTATTATTTTCATTATTCTCACAAGTTTGGGAGAAAGGGGGAATAAAAGCCATATGCATCCTACATCATTGACTGACAGACCAAACACTCCGGATTTCACAGAATATCAAGCCATCTCCACTGTGCATCGATCTTCGTCGTGGTGTCTCTATCCTCAACATCGACTCCGCACTTGATTTGTTTTCTTCAAGGCACGACAGAGACAAAGTCCGGTGACCCGCAGGCACGACTGAGACAGAGATCCGGTGACCATGCAGGCACGACAGAGACAGTCCGGTGACCTTCCAGGCACGACAGAGATACGTTCCGGTGACCTGATATACCCGTCAGCAAGCGGGTTTGTCTACCAGTTGCGGATACATACGTTTATTGTGGTGATTTCAAGTGAAGATGTAATGATGTATATTTTTCTTTATTGTTGCAAGTTGCAGCTGTCCCAGCTACCAACTTGAGGGGGAGTGTTGGAAAAAAAAAGAGCCCACCCATGTGTTTAGTACCACATGGGGGATCGGTCACAATTGGGTCTGTCCGTGGGGTTATAAAAGGAGCCCCACACCCCCTGTACTCATTGAGAACCTCAATAGAAGAAACGCCCAATTCAGGGGCTTCTCCCGTGGTTTCATCCCGCTCCTCTCGGAGTAGGGTTCCACGTTAAATCCTGTTGTTCTTCTTATTATTTATATTTTTCCATGTTACGCTTCTGCTTCCGATTTTATAACAAATGCTATGAAATCTGCTAGTAAATTTTTTGAAAGTTTGATAGTCTAAGGATGTTAGACCCATACAACGCTTTCAAGAGGCTTGTATAAACTTTATTGAAGAATTATTTTATGATTAAAATACATGTAATGCAACACATATGTGTTAGTCATTAATCATTCAACATTCAGCGTTTTCTGAGTTAGGCATTTTAGGAAATAAAGTACGTAAGGTTACCATAATATATCACTTTTCTGGCCACAGTTATCAAGTTTTTGTTGGCTTTATGTATAATGCCATATTGCCATATGTGTGATTCACATATCGATTCTACTGCATGTCCAAGGACAAGCCTCTTCTCGCAAAAGTAGTTGAATCCATTTGTGTGTTAATATCATAATTTTTTGAGAAGAGATGTTAATATCATAATTTGATCTTACTTCCCTTTTACCTAAATATTACATGAATTGTAATCTGAAAATTATGGCTTACTTTGCTGAGGTCATTCATCTGGTTTTTTGCGTGTCTTCTTTGTGGTCTTGGTCAATATTGAACTTGTTCTTGGAGGTGTTTTCTTTCTCTATAAAATTATATATATTCAAATTTTAATAGGAAATTTACTGCCAGATATTTAACACATAATTATTATTTAGGTTAAGTGTAATAATTTCTTTAAGATAAATATTTATGGAAGATGATTGAAGGTGCAGAGAATGTGTTTGTTGATAAGCTCGTTGACGAAACAAAAGAAAGGGGTGTTGCTGTGAATATGGTGAAGGAAATTTCCCATGCTATCTTCTGTTCTACTTGGTAGGAAAATGGATTCAAAGAGGAAGGCCATTGAAGATATGCCATGGAAGGAATCAAAGGAAGCTACAATTTCCTTTGCTGCTGTTATTAGATGGTCTTATTCTCCTCCTACCTTTGAAAAATCTATACCCATCAAAGAACCTACAGCTGTGAAGGCGGGTCACATTTTAGAATTTTTAGAAGATGAAGTTCAGAAATCTTTTGTGAATTATCATGTTGCAAAAATTCAAAAAACATGAATTGAGCTATTTAATTCTAGGAGAACTCTATTGAGCAGAATGGAACAGGGGAGAAGTTTGCTTTAATTGAAGGTATATTCTCATCAGATTCTCAGATAGAGATTTTAATGGAATAATGAGAACATGCCTTCAATTAAAGAAATTAGGAAAACTTCTCCACTGTGTTCCATTCTACTCAATAGAGTTCTCCTATAATTAAGTAGCTCAATCATGTTCTTTGAAATTTTACAACCAGACAATTGACAAAAGGTTTCTGTAACTTCACAACTTCATCTTCTGAAAACTCTAAAATGTGTCCCGCATTCACAGCTGTAGGCTCTTTGATGGGGTATAGATTTTCCAAAGGTAGGAGGAGAATAAGACCATATAATTCTTACATGGCATATCTTCAATTGCATTCCTCTTTAAAATCCATTTTCCTACCAAATATAACAGAAGAGGTCTGGGATGTGCACCGCTGCGGTTGCAGGAGAAGGGGGTTGGGGGGTGTTGCCGCCACTGCATGAGAATGGGTTGGGTTTGTACCGCCCGCCATTGTAGGAGGAGAATGGGTGAACATATTGAGGTTTTTTTTAAATGATTAGGGGAAGGGAAGGGATGTAGGAGGAAAATCAGGAGTACAGTGAACCTCCGAAAGTCGAAGCTTGGAAGAGAATTCCATAATTACGATAGTAGTAATCTGTGATTGAGTCCCATTAGCGACTCGAACTAACTTCACAGAGGTAGATTGAGTCCCATTAGCATAGAATTACATTGTACAACCCAACCACTACTGCACTAGTACACCTACTTGAAATGATACACATACATGTTTGGTACCGAAATATTCAGTCTACTATATCATTGTTACAGTTATATTATTAAGTTTTTAAAAGTTGGTGGTTTCATTTTATTACTCCTTTGCGATTTTTCTCTACCGATACATATATGATTGCATCGATACACTGACAGCATTGACAAAAGTCCTACTCCTGTGAAACCTGTACGTATTCTACACCATTGAATGTTGGTTTCTTTTATTTGTGTGCAAATTGAATTGACTCGTACTATTTGTAGACCTCCTTTGAGCATATGAAAGACCCTTAATGTACCCCATTTCAACACAGAACAAGAGCATACTAATACACTACTTATTCACACTTGAAATATACTCCGTAGTGAGTTTCTCCTATCGCAAGAAGGCATTGCGAAGCAGCTTTCCAATCTCTAGGTTTGTACGTTCTCAAAGCTTGCTCCATTTTTTCCTCATTTTCTCAGATCGCATTTCATAATCATTTCATGTTTTGGAAGGCTTTATTAAGAATGTTAATATTTATGTTCATCTTTGGTTAACATAGTGTTGTATTTAAAATAAGTAATTTAAGTTTTAATTGGAAAACCTATGTGATTACTATAAAAGTCAATTTGGTTTCAATTGGGAAATCAAATGGCTTGGAGGGAAAGTAGGGAATTCTCAAATTTGAAACATGGAAAAGTCTGGGTAGAAGTTTAGTATCATACCTAGTATCTCTAAACTTTGGTGGACTTATATATGAGTTCACACCCCAAGCTCTTATATCGGGAGAGTCAATTCAGATCTTGGATCTCGATACTTTTGCTGCGGGTTTCATTTGGCTGATCAATTAAATTAATCAAACAGATTAATTTCGATTCGATCACATTGGGAATCTAACTCGATCCAAACGGCTCAATTTAGCCGCGGTTTTGAAATTCGAAGGGACACGCCTGTTGAGGGGTGTTTTCAGAAATCAAAGGTACCGCGCGCTAGGGCACGCAAGCTCCTTTTTATATACCCCTTTCCCCACGTCGTTTTTCTTCACTCGCAAGAAAACTCTCACGCCGCCGCCCTTCTCTCTGTTCTCCCACATGCGACCTGTTCTTCTCGGCTGCCAGTTTTCGGAGGTACTTTCGAGGACGATCTCGTAGGCTTACGCGGATGAAGATCGTGGATCGTCGTATCTTGGGAGCGGATCGCCAGTACCCTTCGCACCGATATTGGAGGGGCGAAATCCTCTCTAATGACTGTTCATTACATGGACACTTCGGTGACTTCTGATCTATTCTCTTTATCTTTCTGTTTGCTACAATTCGTTTATTGCTTTGCCTTTTCTGGATCACGCCCTGATTTATGCTTCCCATTTAATGAATGGTTCTTGTGTGCATTGTGTAATCGGAAAATGAATGGGAAACACATGATTACCATTATGTTAATCGTTATTGTTTCTCTGTTAATTCATTTGTATCCGTATAATTTTTGTTTATTATACGCAATGATAACCCTGGAAACAACACATAGGCATTCTATATGAATGCCTTTCTCTCTAGATATAAGCTAAGCAATTGATAAGGTTTCATCAAGGCACCAAATTTTATCAAATTTCGATCAAATTTTGATTTCGACAAGTGATCGAAAATGGATCAAAATGGCCCAGATTTGGGCCTTTAAGGTTGCCTGCGGAAGGGCTGGTGATCGAAATGGTTGAAATTTTGATAAATTTTCGATCGAATTTCGATCTAAGTTTTTTTTCAGCATGTCACCAATTTGATGATTGAAATCAATATTTAAGGTCATGGGTTTCATATTATAAGGAGTTCTCTGTGAAGGTTTTTCTTCTTGTATAGAAGATAAATTATGCTTTGAAAATTGTTTGAACTATGTAAAAAGTAGCTAGTATTGTGAATGCTTGAAAGCCTTGAGAAGGTCAGGCTCAAGCACGAGATTAGCCCTTGTGTAGGGTGAACATGTCTAAATCTATGTGCATTGCGCATGCTTCTTTGGTTGTTTATTTGTCACCATAACTTCATAAAATAACGTTGTATTAAATCCTAATTTCCTCAAAAGCACTACCCTTGCCTACCGATGCATCTTCATTAGCATAAGGGCTTCCAAGTTTAGTGATTTTGACATCACTTCCGTATACTAGCAATTATGAGCTCATGATGCAAACAAATGTTTTTAAGGATAATCGACTAATAGATCGTCCTGCTTCGAAAGAATCAGATATACTTGATGGAAAAAGAAGAAGCAAATCTAATGGAAAAAGAAGAAGCAAATCTAATGAAGTCTTCCGTGTGGGAACTCTGACTATGGAAGAGATCATAGAAAGGAAATTCGATTTTTTTAGATCAACATAGAATTGGTAGACTAAACTCTTATAGAATAGAAAGCCGTCATAAAAAATTGTAACTATATGGTTATTCTTTATTCTATTTTAACAACCGATGAATATAGTATCTCCGCTTGAAATGACTTACAAGATCTAGAGATTTCTTTAAGTAACCTATGAGGATAAATATCAAGTTCTAAAACAATATAAATACATTCATAGGCTTTTAGAAAAGAATATCCAATTAAAGACAAAGCTGATTTTTTTTAGAGAGGAAAACCTACTAAGCTTTACTTTAGGGGGACGGGGAACTCGAAATAGGTAGATAAGTGAGAAAGAAGAATAAGACCTTTTAGTTCTAAGAAAAAGGAGATTTGAGGGTGACGAGGAGTGGAAGGACACAGTGTCTAAGAGCGATACAACGGCTGATAAAATGAAGTGTGCAAGTCTCCAGTATAGGGGGCATTATGTGAGAAGTGAGACTTTGAGAGAAGGATGGTACAAAAGTAAGAGGAAAAAGTAAGAACGAATGGGAGAAAGTGCTCATCATATGGCAACGACAACTGGGTAAGGAAATAAGAAAGGAAGAGGGCATCGAGTGGACCGAGGTTGCAAGCACAAGGTAATAAAGAAGGAATTTCTACATCATTTGAAAAAAGGGGGGCTAAACGCCTTGAAAAGAAGGGATACATGAACGCTAACCAACATATGTAGAGATATTTCTAGACTTTATGTACTCTTATGTTATGTTTTATTTCTTTCTTCCGTCTTATGTAATTTGCCCATGTGCCTTCTCTATATAAGAGAGCCTAGGGTTCTTTGTAATATACAATTCTCTCATTTCTTCCAACATGGTATCAGAGCCACCACCAAAACCCTAGCCGCCTCCCATCCCCCCTCTCTACCTCCCGCCGTCAGCCCCTTTCACCCTTTTCTCCACCTCCCGCTGCCGCACCCCCTCACACCTCCCGCCGTCGGCCACACACCTCTCTCCATCGCCGATGCCGTCCTCCCCCACCAACCTCCTCTCTCTCGATCACTGCCCCCCTCCCACCTTCTCGTTGCTACCGACCTCCTCTCTCCCACCACCTTCTCGTTGCCGCCACCTCCCTCTTCTTCTTCTATGGATTTGAATGCATAAATCTAGATGTGCACTCAAATCCTCGGATGTTTACATAGACACTTGATTCTTCGTCTACAAACCCTAGTTCTTCTTACCCGGCAACCATGTCAGAAAACAAGATCGATATGCCCTTCATTGGCGCGTTTAGAGGTCCAGCGCCCATTGTCAAGATCGATGGGACGAACTATGAGCTCTGGGCTATGCAGTTCATGAGTCTCATGAAGTCAAATGGTAAGAAGCACATTCTTACCGAAGATGAGCTGACAGAGAAAACTGGGGTTTATGCCTCATGGGAGGCCGATGATTCGTATGCCAAAGTTTGGCTTTCCGATACATTGTCGATGGATATTGCTAATGATGTACTCCATCAGCCCACTGCTAAGGCAATGTGGGACATCCTTGCAACGACATACTCGCAGATGCGAAATGAGACCAAGATTCTTCAACTCCAACATGACATCTTTACGGTGAAGCAGAATGGTCGACCTCTGCATTCACTGTATACATCCTTGCGAGGGATGTTTGAGACGCTCTACAGTATCATTCCCCTCACGGTGTCTCTTAAGCAGCAGAAGACGTTTTGGAATGCTACCATGGTGGGGGTTTTACTAGCGGCGCTTGACCCTGAATATGATGTTTCCCGCTCACAGATTCTAGCAGATGCTACTATTCCTCCAGTAGAGGAAGTGTACCGTAGGTTCAGCAGAACACAGTCCCGTCTTCTGTTACTACTCAGCCTCCTTCGAACGATGGCAACTTTCAAAGGTAGAGGAGCCTCTTCTTCCTTTCATGGTGGAGGTGGTCGCATTCGTTGACCCTGCACATTTTGTCATCGCCCAAGACATACAGAGGAGACATTATATTCTAAGCGTGGGTTTCGGCATCGGCGCAGGCATGGTATTAAAATGCGCGCCTCGAGGCGGTCGAGGCGTACGCCTCGAGGCGAGGCGGGCCTTTTTAGCCTCGAGGCGTGCGCCTCGGCCTTGTCCAGTGAGGCGTGCGCCTCGACTGGCTGAGGCGTAGCCTCGAGGCGTTCCGCCTCGAGGCGGTCGAGGCGTTTTCCGAGGCGTTTTTGTTTTTTTTTTTTGAAGATTTCTTGTATGATTTTGATAGTTACATGGTGGTTTGAGAAGCTTATAAATATATACTTGTTTAGGATAATGATTATACAAGTTAAATGCCTAAATCTGATGTTTCTTTCGTACTCATAACTCTACATTTACTATTAATTACGTGTAACTATTTCAGCAAACTACTTCATATTTACTATTAATTATATCTAACTATTAATTTATGCAAAATGTATGTTTAAATTTGATTTCTTTCATATTCATATGCTTGAATTTGACCTATTTCATATTCATATTTACCATTAACATGCCAAATTATTTTAGTGAACGCTTACTATTACATCCTTAAACATATAAAAATGTGTATACGAATTCGAATCCTCATAAAAGAAAAAAATTTGGGACGGGATGCATACAACCGTTCTGGTAGGGTATGGTGCAACAGGGGGGATGCATACAACCGTTCTTCACTTGGGTATAGTAGACCATATAGTTAGGATTCAAATCATATGATTCATATCAACAACTTGGATATTTATAATGACAACTATAGCCAATCCCTTTTAGATAATTTTTTAGTGATAGTTATAAGTCATAACCAATGATTTTCGTTTGATTAGGTAGAAATTTAGAAAGGTTTATGGCATTGAGTCATTGATATATCCTTTTTTCATGTTCTTATCTTCATAATATCATCATATATTACATTGTTATATACTATATGTTTGTCAGATTATATTATTTCATCAATAAATATATGTATTATATATTTTATATTTATTTTTCTATACAAAAATGAGGCTTACGCCTCGACCGCCTCGAGGCTACGCCTCGCCTCGCTTCCAGGGAAAACGCCTCGTTCCGCCTTTCGTTTTTTCAAACCTTGGGCGCGGGTAGCTGAGCATATTGCATCTCCACAACCATCTACTTCAGACTAGCAATTTGAGGATCTTGTTGCCAAGCTACGAGATATCATGCCTCCTGCCTCTACTGATTCTTCAGGAGGCTCCTCGAATGTAGCCTCTTCAGCATCTGCTAGTACATCGACCACTGCTAGCACCCCAAGTATTGCTTATGCCCTTACCTTCATGTCATGGATCTGATGTTTCAGAATGAATTATGGATTCTAGCGTGACACATCATCTTTATTAAGACAAAGATATGCTTACATCCTACAGAGAGGTTCCACTGGAGCAATCTGTAGTCATAGCATATGGGACCCATTCACCTATAGTTGGACAGGGGAGATCAGTCTGACACCCTCTATGCGTCTCCAGAATGTCTTGCATGCTCCGGATTTTTCGATGAATTTATTACCTATCAATCAGATTACAAAGGATTTGCACTGTCGAGCTATTTTTGACCCATCGTCTTTTATTTTTCAGGACATTCTTACGGGCAAGGTGATTAGTTGTGGCTGTGAGCAGGATGGTCTCTATCTTTTGATCCGAACTCCCTATGCTGGTGTCTCGTCTCAGTCAAGTGGTCTAGTTTCTCCATTCACATGGCATTTAAGATTTCATCTCCCTATTCAGAAGATGCATCATATCCTGCCCCAGATTCCATCGTGTTCTTCCTTCCAGTGTGAAGCATATCAGTTGGGAAAGCATCACAGATCTACTTTCTCTAGTCATCAGTCTCGAGGTAGTAGCTCCCCGTTTGAATTATTTCATGTTGACATTTGGGGTCCGAGTCGTGTCCCTGATCACCAGGGACACAGGTTTTATCTAGTTGGGGTTAATGATTTCTCTCGTTTGTCTTGGGTGTTTTTGTTGAGGAATAAATCTGAAGCAAGGGATGTTATCAAAAATCTCATAAATGAAGTGCAGAATGTTTTTTCGTTTACTATGAAAATTGTTCGTACGGATAATGCTTTGGAATTTTGTACCCGTGCTCTTTTTCATTTTTTCTTGTCTAGAGGTATTATCCATCAAACAACCTCTGCTTACACCTCCCAACAAAATGGCGTAGTAGAAAGAAAGCATCGTCATCTGCTTGATATCACTCGAACTCTTCTTATTCAAAGTTGTGCATGCATTTCCTATTGGGTTGATGTTGTGCTTATGGCATGTTATATGGTGAATCGTATGCCATCCTCTGTCTTAGGTGAGAAAGTTCCTCTTTCACTTGTCTTCCCTGATAAGGAATTATTCTCGCTTACTCCTCATATCTTTGGTTCGGTGGCTTTTGTCCATCAGCTCTTTCCAGGACTTGACAGGCTCTCATCTAGGGTTGTCATGTAACGTCCCGAGCTTATGTCTCCGATCTGTTATCGAGGAAAACTGGCCCTGACAACTTGTTGGATTCGGACCCAAATGGATCCGTTGACGACCGCCCAAAATGCTTAAGCCCAAGTTATCAAGTAGTAATCCCACCACTAATAAACCACATCCACACTTCGTAAGTTTTTGATGTGGCACTATATTTTAGGGGTATGGGTGTTACAACCTCCCCCATTTATATTCACAACGTCCTCGTTGCGACGTAGCCCGTCACTTATTCCCAGTGATAGTGGCGGCATCACGCTCCGGGTAGTCATTTCCTCCTACCTCTTTGTAGAGGTGGTTCCACCTCTCAGGTAGCCTTTTCCACTATCAAAGGGAAATTGACTCTAATACCATTTGCAACGTCCGGGGCTTAGGTCCCCAGTCCATTATCGAGGAAAACTGACACTGACAACTTGTTGGGTATTGAAGCGGATTTTGCGGAGGTTGTGTTCATTTACAAGGTGAATCAACAGTCGCCGTGTTGACCTCGCATTAAATCCGTACTTCAAACAACAATTAACCTACAATGAATAAATCAAGCAATGAAAAGCAATTGCGGAGTTAAAATTTATTATAACTCTACTACAAAGATGTGTATATGTGCAAGTATGTGTAGAGTGTCGAACACAGGGAACAAGCAGGTAGATTAGTGCAAATTAATGCTAAAAATGAATGTGATGTATTTGTCTATAAGTGTGCTATTTTTTGTGGGTTTTTAATTTGATATTTTTATTTTATTGTATTTTACTGTATTTTTTTATTTTATATTTTTATATTTGATTTTTTATTTTTTGATTTTGTATTTTATTTTTATATTTTATATTTTTATATTTTCTATTTTTAAATATATATAAAGTTATATATAAGATATATATACAATATAGGTGGGAGAGAGGTAATATATATAGGTAAAAATAGCCAAATACAAAAACCAAGTGTTTTGTGCTTTTATTTTTTTAAATATTTTTGTGATTTTTATGTATTTTTGCTAACTTTTTTTTGGTATTTTTAAAGTCCAAAAATACTCAAAACATGGTTTAAAATAAATATCTGAAATTAAAATGGAGATGAAAAATATTAAACAGAGTCAAAAAGTCTCCAAATTAATTTTAATATGAATATAATAATAAAAATAAAATTCAGAAATAGGAATTATATTTTATGATTTTTTTATATTTTTATAAAAGTTTTAGGGGGGTTTTCAATTTTTATATGTGTTCTTTTATATTTCTAGTGATTTTTGGTCTAAAGTTGTAAAGTACTTAAATAAATATGAAAATATTTTTTTGGAATTTTTTAAAAAGTTTTAATATTTTCTTTTGAAAACATGGACAAAAATGACATTTTTTTATTTTTATAAATAATAAAAAGACTCAAAAATGTAATTAAAAAATATGGCGTGAAAGAGTAATGCAATGGAAAGCTATGATATTTTTTATTTGGGTTTTTTTGGAGTTATATAGATGCATGAAATAATTAGAGACAAGAAAGAGAAAATGCATACTGACAGGGGTATATGCAAATTCAAAAAAAATATTACACGCATATAAAAAGTTACTAGACCAAATAGAAATAAGTAAAGCCCCGAGGGCCCTCCTGTAAAATAACCAAAATCATGTGTACAAGCACGTGGACCCTATACGGGGACTAAAATGTAATTTTCCAAAACATCAGGGGCCTTTCTACAAATTATACAAAAATATAACATTGAATAAAATAGTTCTAGAACTTAACAACAATAACAAAAATCCTAGGGCCTAGACGCAAAATGTCCCCTCATGTGAAGGGTCACGCGAGGTGACGTGACATGGACTGCAATGTAAATATCATAAAGTTTGAGGGCCTCGATGTAAATATTACAAAACTTTAACACAGTAGATGAATGTTTATGGCTTGAATTTGAAATAAACAAAATTGCTGGGGCAAAAATGCAAAATACCCACACGGTGCGGGAGTGGATGGTCGAGATGTTTTGCTTTTGCCACGTGTCAGCTCCACAAGGCACGATACCGCTTCAAGTTGGACGGCCCATATTAGAAGATCAAAAGGTCATCAACAACTCGGGGGCTTCTGATCCTACGGTAGTTGCGTGCCTGGAAGAACGGCGACAATCAGGCAGTGGAGACCCCTCTAGGAAGAAATGGGAAGAACTGGCACGCGGGAGGGTTCACCAGGCATGATCGCCCTCCTACCAGGCTCCGTTGCAGCTCAAAATCGTCCCTGAAGCTCCTGGAAGGAATCCCAACCCGACAGTAGCACCAGAATGGCCTAGATGGCACCTGAGCTCTGCTGCAAGGTCGGGTGGAAGTAGCGGCTCCAGACACCTGAATGTGCGCAAAAATTGACGCCTTTTGGTGTCTAAATCCTTCAGAACCTGCAAGAATCGTTAGCACACACAGAAAGCTGGTCCTGGGACGTTGGGAGACATAGGAAAACACGGCGGAGGAGTTCGCCGGAGCGTAGGTCCGGCAAAATTCAAGGGTGAAATCTGGGCTAGGATACGTAATCGAATGACAAAATAGATGCGAGAATAACCCTAAGACTAGATATGCTAGAAAATGCAAGAATACACAAACCTCAGTGGTCGAAACCACAAGATCGGACCTCAACGGTAAGGGCTCGCCTGAGGTGGTGGAGACGCACCTAAATCTTACGTGACGCCGCCCCTAGCTGGCTCATTGGAGACACCCCTATCACCGATGTTGATCCGGATCAAGAAGGAGGGGGGCTAAACGTGGTCAAAGGCGGATCAAAAATGAAGAGAAAAGTGGGAGGGGATTATGTACACAGTGAAGGAGGGGCGAGATTCAACGCAAAATCTAGGGAAAATCGAAGGTGATCTGCCCTAGGAAACGTGTAGGCGTGGATCACGGATGTACATAGATCAATTTTCATGAAGGGTTAACTCATCCTCGAGCAACGTATCAACGGATATAAAATCGAGAAATGAGGGTAAAAGTGATATATCAGAAGCTAGGGCAAAAGGTCAGACAGTTGACCTGGGTCATCCCGCCAGAGGCACTGGTTGGTCCACGTGGACCAACCAGAAAAACCTAACTTGAAACTATTTGTAAATTCAATATCAAATATAAAACGATTTTATTAATTTTAAGTTACAAAATAAACATATTCATTATTTTATAAGGTATTTATTATGATTTTTATTTATTTTTTCGAGGTTTATAATTACACGTTACCTTTCAAGGGCTATATATAAGTAAGTATATTTGTCTATGTATTTTGATCTTTTATTTTTATTTTATATTTTTTAATTTTCTTAAGTTGGTTTATTATTTTATATATTCATAAATTAATTTTATACACTTAAATATATTTTTATTTTATTTTTCTGAAATAATATATACAATTAAATAAATAGTTGTATAATCTATATAGGTATAGATATAGGTATTTCATCTATATGTTTTATACAAGTATTTTATTTTAAGGTTTTTTTAACATTTTATTCCTATTTTAATATGCATATATATTATAAATAATATTTACAAAATTATAAAAATATAAAATTATAAAATAATGAATAATAAATAAGATGAATATTTTAATTGGTACAAGTATATAATAGGGGTCCAAAACCTAACTTTCAAACCATAATTCCAAAAAATATGAAACTACCTTCATTAAATAGCTTATTAAAAGTTATATACAATTAAAGGTGATTTTGATATATTTTAAATTTTTATTTGAGAGATATGGGTCTGCGAAGTTGGGATTTTGAAAACTTATTGAGATCATAACTTTTTATCTGTACATTATTTCTGTATGAAATAAATTTTGTATTTTTTTATTTTTAATAATCTACTACCTTCATATACAAAATTTCTTTATTTGAAGTATAAGAAGTAGAATAAAAAATAGATCCTAAAAATGAATAAAATAAAAGCGACTTTTATTGGTTTTGGCCCTTATCTCCCCTACTTTATTCCTTGTCGACCTAGTCATCGAGATGCCTAGGTCTCGGGGTTTCGGTTCATAAAATATTTTCAATATTTTATTTCTTTTCTTTTCTTTATTCGAAGGAGAGTTGCCGGTGTTCTGCCATGGAGGAAGAAATGCTTGCTTTGAGGTCATGGGGTACATGGAGCTTGGTTCGTGCTCCTCCAGGAGCCTCTGTTGTTAGTTGTAAATGGGTATTTACTATCAAGTATCATTCAGATGGCAGCCTTGATCGTTACAAAGCAAGGATAGTAGATGTGGGTTTACTCAAACTTACGACGTGGATTATATGGGCACATTTTCTCCAGTTGTGTGTCACTCCACTCTACATGTCCTTCTTTCAGTTGTTGTGGTACGTGATTGACCCTTGTTTCAGCTTGACATTAAAAATGCTTTTCTGTATGGGAATCTGCAGGAAGAAGTCTACATGCAGCGGCCTCCGGGGTTTGCTGCTGAGGGGGAGATTCAGATGGTGTGTAGACTTCACAAGGCAATATATGGCCGCAAATAAAGCCCGCGAGCATGGTTTCAGAAACTTTCTGATCTAATTCAGAAGCAAGGGTTCAAAAGATCAAATACAAATCATTCTTTGTTTGTTCAGAAGACTCCCAGAGGTACTATTGTTATCATGGTTTATGTTGATGATATGCTTTTTACGAGAGATGATATGCAGGGAATAAAGATGACAAAAGCATTTCTAGGCCATCAGTTTGTTACCAAGGATCTTGGTACCTTACGATATTTTCTGGGGTTGAAATTTGCTAGGAATGCGCAGGATCTCGTGATGACCCAAAGGAAGTATATTACAGACATGCTTGTTGAGACAGGCATGATTGGTTGTCGACCATCGACTACTTCCATAGATCCTAGCATGAAGTTATATGATGATGATACAGATGAGGTTGACATGAGAAGATATAGAGAGATGGTGGGAAAACTTCTCTATGTTACTATCACCAGACCTGGCATCGCTTTTGCAGTGAGTCGAGTGAGTCAGTTCATGGAACATCCCAGACAGGTACACATGGATGCCATATACATGATACTAAGACAGATGAAGTCGTCTCCGGGTGTAGGACTATTGTTCAGGAAAGAAACAAACATCTCAGTTTCTGCATGTACTGATGCGGATTATGCATGATGCCCTAAGGATCGGAAGTCTAATCCAGGTTTTGCAGTATTTGTTGGCAGTTCTTTGATTTCTTGGAAAAGCTAGAAACAAACAGTGGTGGCTAGATCTAGTGTTGAATCTGAATACAAGGCCATGGCACAAGCATGTAGAGAGATGACGTGGGTTCGAGTTGTGTTGGAAGATCTGCATATAGAGATACCTCTACCCATGTAGCTACAGTGTGACAATCAAGCAGCACTATTCATTGATAATAATCATGCATTTCATGAGAGGACAAAGCATATTGAGGTAGACTGCCACTACACTAGAGATATGATTCAAAAGGACTTGATTCCTACTTCTCATGTCAATTCAGGAGAGCAGAATGCAGACATCTTTACCAAACCATTGCTAGGAGGGTTGTTCCAGAAGTGTTCTTCCAAGCTGAGCATGATTGACATCTATGCTCCATCTTGAGGGATAGTGTATAGATATTTCTAGACCTTATGTACTCTTCTGTTATGTTTTATTTCTTTCTTTTGTCTTATGTAATTTATCCGTAGGCCTTCTCTATATAAGAGAGTCTAGGTAACTATGGAATATACAATTCTCTCATTTCTTCCAACAACATAGACAAGAAGGAAGTAGGAATGGATGCATGATCACACAAGGGTAGAAGAAATTAGAATTACCTTCCTAGAAAGGGAGGAAGGACAGCAATAGTAGCGGAGATGGCGAGGAGCACCTAGGGAGAAGGGTTCCAAGATGGATGGTTAAAGACCACAAAAGCAGTAAACTAGTAAGAAAATATCTAGATTGAGCGAAATTTGAGAGAAAGAAGTGATGGATAGAGCCACCTAGTGTGGCAGGCTACGAAAAGGATGTGGGCATTAGGTAGGTAACCAGGTGGAAAGAATAAACTTGTGAGGGGGCAGTTACACAAAGTGTAGGGAAATTGAGCACACGGTAAGAAGTATAAGACTTCATCCAACGGTAGGGGACATCAGCGAAGGGCATGTGATGATGATATGGGAAGGGACAAAGATCCAAAGAGAAGCAAAGCGTCTTGAGGCTATGATGAGACATTTCTCATGATCATCATTGGTTGATTCCCATGGAATCCATTTAATGGACTGGAATAAGGTTACACAACATCTGGAGAATGGTGGGTTGGGAATTTTTAAGCTGAAGGAAATGAGTAAGCTAGTCAAATGGGTCATGCAATCTAGGGGGAGTTTGGCAACTTACTATCTAAGTTGGTTCAATTAATTTATAAAATCACCATGGAGCTCCTGATGCACCCCAGTTGGATTCACACTCTACTTTCTGGAGGGGCATTTGTTCAATGTTGCTTGAGGTGGTCTAGCTTACGAGGCCTTGGTGGAAGATGGAAGGATATTCAAGTTTTGGACGGATGATTGATTAAAGGAGGAGGACCTTTGTGATCAGCCTCCTCAACTTTCTGCTTTTGCAGTGGATCACGAAGTGCTTCTTTTGATACTTAATTGGGCGAGTGGAGCTCGGATCCCTTTGCTCCAATGGAACCTTCAGATGATGAGCTATGTTAGTATGGAGACTACTTGAATGATGGCAGTGATGCATGTATATGAAGAGATGATCATTTTATGGTAAAGAAGGCATTCAATGTTGGAATTAATGGTATTGGGATAGTTTGATGCAATTTGATGGTCAATATCAAGTTGTATTGATGTATCTCAATTCCTGGAATTCAATGTTTCAACCCTGTGGGGTGCTTTTTAGTCCCACATCGTGGAGAGAGAAAACTGGGACATGGTTTATATGTGGGAAGTCCTGAGACTAGTCTGGAAACAGACTAGAGAGGATTTTAGACCACAACACACACACGCACGTGCGTGCGCGCGCGCGCCTGGCTTGAGCGCGGCTGCGGCTGCGGCTGCGGCGTGGCGTGGCAAAGACCGAGTCGGTTTTGTAACCGCGTGTTTTGAATTCCAAGCGTTACACCCTATTATCTTCTCACGAAAACGTAACCGCCCGGACGCCTTTAAGTATCTCTTAAAGGGCGTGGGTGTGGGTTACGAACATCCCATTTTCTATTCCTTCTCTGTGCCCTGCTCTCTTTCGAGAACGCTCCTTTTTCTCTCTCGATCTCGGGTTTCATCTACGGAGGTGGCTTTCGAGGATGCTCAAGCACGGTGCACACCGTCAACGAGCGTGGACCGTCGGACCCTGGGAGCGGCACATTAAGGCCCTGTGCGCCGGTAAAGTGGGGGGTGTTGTCTCTTTAAGGGGAGTCCTACAATAGGACGCTTCGGTTGTGATCTCTAACTCTACTTTTCTTTATCGCATTGTTTGTCATGATCTTGGTTTCCGGATTTCTCCCTTACGCGAATATGCATATGTTATTTAATCGGATATTTCTCATATCACTGTTAACCTGGATTCATACATATGATAATCTGTTCTGTAAATCTGTGGTCGTATGGATTTTTGTATGTATGCACTGGACGTTATTCTCAACAATCTTAGAGAGACAGCGTTATAACGTGATAAGAAAAATGTCGGATTTGAGGTTTCGGTCTCGTATGGATTTCACTAGTATGCCAGAGAAATTCGGGGGTCAGAATTTCAAGCGTTGGCAACAACGCATGAAAATCTGGCTGACCACGATTGGTCTGATTTCGGTTCTGGAAACTGAGTGTCCTAAATTATCTGAACAAAATCCGGATCCTGAGACGGTTAAGATGGCGGATGCGTGAAAAGAACATGACCGTCTGTGTCATGGGTGCATTCTCACTGCACTATCGAACATTCTGTTCGATGTCTATGGCGCATCTACCAAAACCGCTAAGGATCTGTGGGAGGAACTGGATAAGAAATATAACACGGAGGATCTGGGTATTGAAAAATACTCAGTATCCAAGTTCCTAAAATTTCAGATGATTGAGGGCAAATCGGTTTCGGAACAGGCTCATGAGTTTTTGTTATTACTCCATGGGTTAGCCGAGGCAGAAATGAAACTTCCTGAAAAGTTTCAAGTTATGTCGATCATTGAGAAATTTCCCAAGTCCTGGGAAGATTTTGGGATGTCCTTAAAGCACAGGAAGCGGAAAATTTCTCTGGATGATCTGATGGTCTCGATAGCCATTGAAGAGGAGCATAGGAAACAAAAACCTGTGATGCCTGTAGACGTGAACCCTAAGATCAATGTCATAACCTCAAAAGGAAACATTGCTAAAGGGAAAAATAAGAAACTGAAAGCCAAGGGAAAAATCCAGAAAAAACCAAAGAACAAACCTTGCTGGCAGTGTGGACATGTTGGACATTGGAAGAAGGATTGGCCTTCTTTGAAGACCCAACAGAAGTCTATGGATGTCGTTCCTCAGGCTCTTGTGCTGACTGAGGGAGGCGGGTCCGGTGAGGGGTATGTCTCACTGAACCCTGAACTCTATTTTGTAAACGAGCCTAATGAGTGGCTTGTTGATACAGGTGCAAATGTACACATTTGTACTGATAGAACATTCGTGGTGTCTTATCAGGCTTCAGCCGGTAGTACAATAATGATGGGGAACAGATCTGCAGCCAAGGTGCTTGGGTCCGGACAAGTCGAGCTGAGATTCTCAACTGGACGAGTTTGGACTTTGCGCAGGGTGCTGCACGTTCCTGATATTAAAAAGAATATTTTGTCTGGTTCTTTATTAGTTAGAGAGGGTTTTCAATTAGACTTTAAATGTAATAAAGTAGTTTTTCTGAGACATGGTATTTTCTTTGGAAAAGGATATTTGGCTGATCATGATCTTTTATTTAGAATAAGATGTGACATTGATAGTTCAGTTAATAATATTTCTGATTTTGATTCTTCTACTTATGTTGTTTCAAATATTGAATCTACTGATTTATGGCATGCTAGGCTAGGACATGTAAATTTCAATTCTATGAAAAGAATGATGAAACTTGACATGATTCCTAATCATACTACAGACAAACTCAACAAATGTGAAATGTGTGCTCAAGCTAAGTTGCCTAGAAAGCCTTTTCATTCTGTGAATAGGGAAACTGAAATTCTAGACTTAGTACATTCTGATATTTGTGAGTTTGGTGGTGTGATGACTAGAGATAACAAAAGATATTTTATCACCTTCATAGATGATAGCAGTAGATACTGTTATGTTTATCTGCTTAAAACTAAGGATGAAGCCTTAAAAAATTTCTTATTTTTAAGAATGAAGCAGAAACACAAGTCGGGAAAGTAATTAAACGTCTGAGGTCAGATAGGGGTGGTGAATACACATCTAAGATATTTGATGAACAATGCAAACTATTTGGCATAGTTCATGAGGTCACTGCACCTTATTCACCACAGTCCAATGGAATAGCAGAACGAAAGAATATGACCCTAACTAATATGGTCAATGTATTTTTACAAAGTTCTGGGCTACCATCTTACATGTGGGGGGAAGCTTTGAATACGGCCTGCCATATTCTGAATAGAGTTCCCTTAAGGCATAAAGATAAGAGTCCTTTTGAACTTTGGAGAAATAGGAAGCCAAGCCTAAAATATCTTAAGGTGTGGGGATGCCTGGCTAAGGTCTTAGTCCCAGAACACAAGAGAAAGAAGCTTGGACTTAAAACAATTGACGCGGTCTTCTTGGGGTATCTGGAAAATAGTTATGCCTATCGATTCTTAGTAATTCGGTCTGAGATCACAGGCATAGATACTAATACTATTGTTGAACTTCGTGATGCTACATTTTTCGAGGATATTTTTCCAATAAAAAAAGGGATTCCTGAAAATCTGACCAGTGGCGTAGCCTCAACATCTGGTTCTATTCCACAACAAATAGAAAAGATGTCAAATGTGGGGGCTAGCTTTTCTGAACCCAATGAATTTTTGGAGGATGTTGAACCTAGACAAAGTAAGAGACCTAGGATTACTAAGGATTTAGGTAGTGACTTTGTCTCCTACCAAATCGAGGGTGATCCTCCCACATACAAGGATGCGATGGCTTCTACTGAAGAAAGGCATTGGAAGGACGCTATTAAATCTGAAATGTATTCGATCATTTCAAATGGCACGTGGGAATTGGTCGATCTACCTCCTGGGTGTTCCACCATAGGAAGCAAATGGGTATTCAGAAGAAAACTTAGACCGGACGGATCCATAGAAAATTATAAGGCAAGACTTGTAGCCAAAGGTTTTAAACAGAAAGAGGGTATTGATTATTTTGATACCTATTCTCCTGTTACTAGAATGACTACGATTCGGATGCTCATTGCGTTGGCCTCCATACATGATCTCACAATTCATCAAATGGATGTGAAGACTGCCTTTTTATATGGTGATCTTGAGGAGGAGATCTATATGGACCAACCTGAGGGATTCATAGCATCTGGTAATAAGAGAAAGGTATGTAAGCTTGTAAAATCTCTTTATGGATTAAAACAAGCTCCGAAACAGTGGCATGACAAGTTTGATAAGACTATCCAGTCTTATGGCTTTATTGTTCATGAATCCGATAAATGTGTGTACTCTATGATTAAAGGTGATATGTTTGTTGTCTTATGCCTATATGTAGATGATATTTTGATATTTGGATCAAACATAAGGATAGTGGAAGAAACAAAGAGGTTCTTGAGCAGTAAGTTTGAGATGAAGGACTTAGGAGTTGCTAATGTGATTTTGGGGCTCAAACTGATTAGATCTACTAATGGGATAGTTGTGTCTCAGTCACATTATACTGAGAAGGTTCTTGAAAATTTTGGCTATCAGAGCTGTAAATCTGTATGCACTCCTTATGATTCATCTAAACCCCTCTGCAAGAACAAAAGTGGAGTACCTGTAGCACAACTACGATATTCCCAGATTATAGGAAGCTTGATGTATCTTGCGAACTGTACTCGACCTAATATTTCATTCACGGTCGCAAAGTTAAGTAGATACACGAGCTGTCCTGACCGTACTCATTGGGAGGCCTTGGATCGAGTGTTGAAGTACCTTAAGGGTACTACACTTCTTGGACTGCATTATGGTAAATATCCTCCTGTCTTAGAAGGATATAGTGATGCAAGTTGGATAGGTCAAATGGAAGACTCCGGGAGTAACGGTGTGACTGGGTATGTATTTACCCTTGGAGGCGGTGCAGTCTCCTGGAGGTCTGTGAAACAGACCATTTTGGCTCGGTCTACTTTTGAGGCAGAGCTGTGTGCTTTGGACACAACAGGTATTGAGGCTGAATGGCTTAGGGAGCTTCTCTCTGAGATGCCCATGGTGGGTAAGCCGATACCGGCAATTTCTTTACATTGTGATAGCATGACTACTATTGCAAAGGTAAAGAGTTCAAAGTACAATCAGAAAACAAGAAGACATATCCAAGTTAGACTTAAGTCTATTAGGGATTTGGTGTCTTCTGGAGTGATTGCTGTGGAATTTGTTGGTACCAAAGATAACACGGCAGATCCACTTACAAAGGGACTTGATAGATCTTTAGTCCAAAAATCCAGACTTGGGATAGGGCTGAAACCCACTGAGAGTTTACCCGCAGTAGCAACCCAACCTAAATGAGTGGAGATCCCACAAAATAGGTTCAATGGGAAAACAAGCTGTAAGGGGAACTGGTTGGCACTCAATATGCAATACTTTGCATGTGAGTCCTATCCCTGGAAAGTCGAGTGCCTGAAAGCTGCAGGAAAAGGTTGAGCATTATGCTCTTAATGGATTCAAGCTTTTATAAGCAGGATGTGAGCAGTGCATCCTTGGAGAATGCCACCTATATGAGTATTTCTGTGGGCCGCAGATAAAGGATGAGGGTTTATCCTTATTATACTCATGAAATAGGGAAGGGTGCAAGGCCATTAATAGCACCAAAACCAGAAGATTGTCACCATAGACTTCACTCTGTTGTTACCTCTCGATACCATTACATCAAAGGATTAAAGTTCAAGACATAGTTCACTTTATTCCTGTGATGGTGAAAGGGGATAACTCAGGTAAAGGTTCAAACCGGAAGGTACCTTTACTGAAAGCAGAGAGTGGAAACTCGAGATTCTTGGCTTTTCGTGTTTCAACAGTGAATTCGTGGGGGATTGTTGGAATTAACGGTATTGGGATAGTTTGATGCAATTTGATGGTCAATATCAAGTTGTATTGATGTATCTCAATTCCTGGAATTCAATGTTTCAACCCTGTGGGGTGCTGTTTAGTCCCACATCGTGGAGAGAGAAAACTGGGACTTGGTTTATATGTGGGAAGTCCTGAGATTAGTCTGGAAACAGACTAGAAAGGATTTTAGATCACAACACACACACACGCACGGGCGCGGCCGCGGCGTGGTAAAGACCGAGTCGGTTTTGTAACCGCGTGTTTTGAATTCCAAGCGTTACGTCCCATTATCTTCTCACGAAAATGTAACCGCCCGGACGCCTTTAAGTATCTCTTAAAGGGCGTGGGTGTGGGTTACGAACATCCCATTTTCTATTCCTTCTCTGCGCCCTGCTCTCTTTCGAGGACGCTCCTTTTTCTCTCTCGATCTCGGGTTTCGTCTACGGAAGTGGCTTTCGAGGACACGCTTAAGCACGGTGCGCACCGTCAACGAGCGTGGACCGTCGGACCCTGGGAGCGGCACGTCAAGGCCCTGTGCACCGGTAAAGTGGGGGGCGTTGTCTCTCTAAGGGGAGTCCTACAACAGGACGCTTCGGTTGTGATCTCTAACTCTACTTTTCTTTGTCGCATTGTTTGTCATGATCTTGGTTTCCGGATTTCTCCCTTTCGCGAATATGCATATGTTATTTAATCGGATGTTTCTCTTATCACTGTTAACCTGGATTCATACATATGATAATCTGTTCTGTAAATCTGTGGTCGTATGGATTTTTGTGTGTATGCACTGGACGTTATTCTCAACATTCAAGGTATTACACTCGATTGTGGTTTTTGACCCCGGAATCCACACACGAGACTGCAAACGGTTGGACTTGGAAGGTGTCATCAGGGTGTTACAAGGTCTTCTTGTAGCTCCTGAGAAGAGGATGCATTATGGTAGTGGCTGGAAGAGCACAATGGTTCCAGGGGTGGATGTGTGATGCCTATGGGGTGAGGAGTCGGAGGACATCAACTGCATTTTCATTATATGTGCGGGCTCGAGTCTGGTTTGATACGAGTCGAAGCTATCACATGTTTTGAGAATGTGCTCCTTTTGGGAATCGAGTGTCGAAGCTTGGAGAGGCTCCAATGAAGGGAAAAAAGGGCTATTGCCATGTTCTGGTCTATGTAGTTGGGTAGGAACATGGTCCTCTTTTAATAAGAGTTTTTATGTAGAGAATGTAATGGTTCATTTTAAATCACTTTTTGATGCTTGATCTATGTAACAGTGTGTAACTTAGGTTTATGAATATATTTGCGGGTAAAGGTGGCAACATAGTCCTAAACATTCCATCTAATAACATATTTAAATAGGGTATATGATATCTTATTCAAAAACATGCATAGACGCATACACATGCAAATCTAGCATTACGGAGAATCCCTACGTAAAATGACATGAAATCGAGCATTATTAATCATGTATCTTTTGGGATTTACCCAAAATCGGCATTGCAGATGATATTTACGGAAAATGTTATGAAATCAACTGGCTTAATCATGCACCACCACAGATAATTCGGAAGGAGAATTACATGGGAAGAAGTTTAATTCTAAATGAGCGAATAAAACACGAACACCATAATTAGCGGATAGCGGAGAGGAAGAACCTGGATCGAGGATGAGGAACCCATCCCCAGTAGCATCATGCATTTCTTCCCGCTCGATCTCTCCAATTGGAAGCTCTTCGCATAATACAAACACCGTACGCCTGATTCAAGCTCTTGGCGGAAGAACGAAATATATGCGTTTAAATAGATTTTACCCAAAAAAACATATGCTGGATTCGATGGAATAGAGCTCAACACTAGAAATTACCTTGCTTCCTCCATCTATGGGTACGGGCTCGCAGAGGCGGAAGTAGAGCTCCCTCTTAGTGCTCTACGCTTCTTGTCAATGTAATCAGGTGGAAGGAATGCTTCCCACACCGTGTCCGAGTCCGCCGCCGACCGGAACACCGTCGATGTTGGAGCAGATCTGCACACATCCCTCGGTGAAGTGAGGGAGAACACGACCGCCATGCAATCCTCCGGCAACCAATCCTCCCCATCCTTTAACGAGATCGATCGGATCATCCTCTTGACGACTTGCAAACCATGACCCTTCGGGTTGACTTGATTTCGTGTAGTTCGACTGGTGCCCCCTATTTAATATGCACCGTTGGATGCCATCAACATCCTGTGATAGATAAAGTATGCAGCAAGACCTGCCAGCTTGTTAGACTCGATCAACTCCTCAATATCTCCATGCACTTCTCGTTTCGTTGCTTTTGTTATCAAAGAATCCACGATTTGTTCTAATCTGAATCTCAAATTTGGTTATATAAAATTCCACTTAGTTGATTTTTTTATATGCTTATGTATTTACGATAGTCAGTATAAAAAATAATCGAATCTTTCAACTTGAATTTGAGCAATAATTCATGTAGCCAACTTTACTTATAGTGGGAGAAAGATTTGCCATTTTTATATGCTTATGTATTTACTAGGAAAATTTATTATTATTTTTTAATGGTGAAGGAAACTACACTATTAAGGTGATATGTGAATTAATAAGATTAAGATACACGAATCATATTTATATCATGAATACAAGAATAATTGAGTGAGGGAGGACATGTGGTCAAAATTGCAGAGGCGCAATTGTAATAAAATTTTCCTTACCACATGATGCTTTGTGTAAACCAGGGTTTATCTCGTTATGTTGCTTTGTGTAAAGCATGTTTTATCTCATCTAATAGAAGGACAATCGTTTTAATGGTGCAAGAAGATAAGGACACAAATAATATTGCAAAAAATGTAGGAGCATAATTGTAACTATAGAATCTCGGAGTGGGTACAAGTGTAAAAAAACCTGTAAATTTGTGCACTAGGAAGGGTTTTACCTTTGGTATGTCAATTTTGAAGGTATCGTTCTCAACTTTGATCTTAATCAAATCACTAGATCTCTTGTGAAAGATAATAGATCAACATCAGATATTTAGATTTAAGATCTCCAGTTCAAGTGAACTAAATGCAATAATTTAAGTGACAAGGCAGCAAAAGACACGTATGCTGCTCATATACAAGTTCTTACACCGATGCGAGAAAACTCGACGTATAGGTACAGAAGGTTGCATATCAATAGAGAACAACAGCTGTTGTCGGATGTTAATGTGACTTGAATCCTAACTACTTGTTGGGTTGCTGATGTGGCTAATCTGTGTCATGTCTTCTGATTGGCTGGGAGCTGTTGGGATGGATTACTGAATACTAATGGTATTCTTCTGTTGTAGTATAAAAAGGGCCCCAAGGCCATCAGATACTGCATCCTCATTTCTAATCTTGTTTCTCATCCCATATCTGTACCTTCGCAGTACCCTCTGTATCACATATTTCTCCATATAGTGAAACCAATTGCCGCCGCCCAAGGACGTAGCCCATTTACGGGTGAACCTTGTAAATCCTTGTGTTTGCGTCTTGCTTGTTTGATCGTGTTTGTGAGTGTTTGCTTCCGCAATTCGCAACAAACTGGTATCAGGGCTTCAAGTTCCTTCAGGATCATCCAGTAAGATGGCGTCACACAATCTGAAGATCGAGAAGTTCACGGGGAAGAATGGATTCAGTTTATGGCAGATCAAGATGCCGTCCTTCTGAAGCAGCAGGGCATCTGGGCACCATTAGATCAAGAGCGGGCGAAGGCACTCGAGTCGTCCGAGTTGATGGTGCAGGAAGAGAAGGCGTACTCGACGATCATGTTGTGTTTGGCGGACGAGATTATCGCGGAGGTTGCCGATGAGGATTCCGCGGCCGGTCTGTGGTTGAGACTCAAAAGTCTATACATGACCAAGTCTCTGACCAACAAGTTGCTCTTAAAGCAACGTTTGCTCTCTCTCCGCATGCAGGAAGGTATATCTCTTAAAGAACATCTAGATCGCTTAAATACATTGTTGATGGATTTAAGAAATGTAGATGTTAAGATTGAAGATGAGGATGTTGCCTTGATTTTATTGGTTTCTCTTCCATTATCGTTTGAAAATTTTGTTCAATCATTCATTGTGGGAAGAGAGTCAATAACCCTAGAGGAAGTTTACGCGAGTCTGCATACGCGTGAACTTCGGCATATGGCTACCGGGAAGCAGGACTCTAACGCTGCAGGTTTGGTTATGACTCATGAGAAGAGTCATGCCAGTTCTAGCTACACAAAGAAGGGAAAGCAGAGGTCCAAGTTGAAGAATCACAATACTAGGGACATCTGCAATTACTGCAAGGAACATGGACATTGGAAGAAGGACTGCCCGAAGAAGAAAGGAAAAGCTACGGTTGCTGCCGTAGCTCATGGAGGTGCAAGTTCTGAAGATGATCTGGTTCTCACCGTCATGGATCAGAAGACGAAGGACAATACTTGTATTCTTGATTCAGGTTGTTCCTACCATATGACTCCCAATGAAGATTGGTTCTACACCTATGCAAAGATAGATGGCGGAAACGCCATCATGGGGAATGATGCAGCGTGCAAGATTATAGGAATTGGCTCTGTGAAGATCAAGATGCATGATGGAGTCGTGAGGACGGTGACAGAAGTACGTCATGTTCATGGTCTGAAGAAAAACCTGATATCACTTGGAGTCTTGGACTCTAAAGAATACATGTACAACGTTGAAGGTGGAGTTATGCAGGTTGCCAAAGGTGGGGTTGTTGTCATCAAGGGCAACAAGCAGAAGACATTGTACGTCTTGCAGGGATCTATAGTTACCGATTCAGTTGTAGTGGTGTCCCAAGTCGACAGATCAGAGTCAAAATTGTGGCATATGCGGCTGGGACACATGAGTCAGATGGGGATGAATATCCTCATTCAGAAAGGCCTCATCGGGGATCTCAAGGGATCCAAACTGGAGTTCTGTGAGCATTGCGTGTTGGGAAAACAACACAAGAAGTAATTCAGTAAAGCTATCCACAGGACGAAGGAGACGCTCGACTACATCCATGCCTTGTTGGGGTCCTTCACGGGTCCCATCTTTGGGAGGTGCCAGGTATTTTCTGTCTATTATTGATGATTACTCCAGGATGATGTGGGTGTACATGATGAAGCACAAGAGCGAGGCATTTCAGACCTTCAGGCAGTGGAAGATCTTGGTGGAGAAACAGACTTTTAAGAAGGTAAAGCGTCTTCGTACAGATAATGGACTGGAGTTCTGTTCGTCATAGTTCAATGAGTTTTGCAAAGAGGAGGGTGTTACGAGACATCTCACCGTCAGAAATACGCCACAACAGAACGGAGTTGCTGAACGAATGAACATGACGCTTCTGGAGAGAGCAAGGTGCATGCTCTCTAATGCTGGACTTGGTAGAGCATTCTGGGCTGAAGTTGTGAATACAACTTGTTACTTGGTGAATCGGAGTCCCGCATCTGCCATTGGTTGCAAAACACCCATGGAGGTATGGTCTGATAATCACGCTGATTATTCTATTTTACGAGTCTTTGGTTGTGCAGCCTATTATCATGTTAATGAAGGAAAATTAGAACCAAGGGCAAAGAAAGGGGTGTTTACAGGATATGGTCCAGGAGTAAAGGGGTACAGAATCTGGTCCCCTTCTGAGCATAGAATTATTGTTAGCAGGAATATTACTTTTGATGAGAATTCCATGCTTCACTCGAGTAGTACGTCTATTGATGCAGGGACAAGTGATGATGTGCCCGAACAGGTGGAGTTCGAACTGACACAAGTAGTGATCACGCTACTTCTGATCAGGCTGTTGCTGAACGGCTTGAAGCTGAGGAACCGGAGGAGAGGCAACCAAGTGTTGCTATTGATGGGCCTCGTAGGGAGATACATCCACCGCAGAGATACGGATTTGAAGACATGGTTGCATTTGCACTACATGTTGCGGAGGAGACAGAGTCTCCAGAGCCCTGCACTTATAGGGAGGCAATATCTGATGCAGAATCCGGGCAGTGGATTGCTGCTATGGGTGAGAAGATGGAGTCTCTTCACAAGAATCAAACATGGGAGATTGTCAAATTGCCAAAGGGAGGAAAGTTGTTGGATGTAAATGGGTATTCAAGAAAAAGACAGGAATCTCAAGCAATGAAGGCATCAGATACAAGGCACGTCTAGTTGCGAAGAGATACAGTCAGAAGGAAGGTGTGGATTACAACGAGATATTCTCTCCCGTTGTAAGACATACATACATCAGGGTGCTACCAGCTCTTGTAGCACATCAAGACTTGGAGCTGGAGCAGTTAGATGTGAGGACAACTTTCTTGCATGGTGAACTCGAAGAAGACATTCTTATGAGCCAGCCGGAGGGATTCATATCTCAGGGCAAGGAAGATCATGTGTGCAGATTGAAGAAGTCCTTATATGGGCTTAACCAATCTCCTAAGCAGTGGTACAAAAAATTTGACAGTTTCATGATTGATCATGGGTTCAACAGGAGCCCATACGATTGTTGTGTTTACCACAAGAAGGTAGAGGATGGCTCCTTCATTTTTTTGTTACTATACGCCGACTACATGTTGATTGCTGCCAAGCAGAAGAGTACCATAAATGATCCGAAGAAGCTCCTTAATTCAAAGTTTGACATGAAGGACCTTGGTGCAGCAAAGAAGATTTTAGGGATGGAGATAATTAGAGATTGTGCAGAAAAGAAACTTTTCTTATCTCAGAAGAACTACATTGAGAAAGTTCTAATGATATTTGGTATGTCTACAGCAAAGCCTTTAGGTACTCCATCCGCTTCGAACATTCATCTTTCATTTTCTTTCGCACCACAGTCAGACACAGAGAAGGAAGACATGTCACGTGTTCCCTATGCTAACGCAGTTGGGAGTCTTATATATGTCATGGTATGCACACATATTGCTCATGTTGTGAGCGTTGTTAACGATTCATGGACAACCCAGGGAAGGAGCATTGGCAGGCAGTCAAGCGGATTTTCCGCTATCTGAGAGGAACATCAGACATTGGCCTTGTCTACAGAAGTGATTCAGAATGTTTAGTTGCTGGATATTCAGACTCAGACTATGCTGCAGATGTCGATGGAAGGAGATCAATGACCGGCTATGTTTTCACTTTGGGGACTTCGATCATCAGTTGGAAGGCTACCTTGCAACTGTCGCACCCCCAAATTCCGTGATCGAGAATGATCGTGCAGACACGGTAGTTGGATGCTCGAGAATGATCGATGGAGCAAGGGCTTCAGGAGGAGTCCGAAAATGTGTGGATATCAAGGAGGTTATCCACGAGAGTCTGGAGGCTCTACCGTACGTAATGGAGAAGCGTCACGCAGGACACTGTCTCGGTAGCAGAGTGTCGTGGTGCTTGTAGCAGTGCGAGCACAAGCAGCAGTGCAAGACATGACAGTGGATGCACGTAGCGGTACATACGCGAGCGCAGAGGGGCGGTACGTAGTGAAGCAGTACGCGTTGAGGAACAATGTTGTCGCGACCCCGTTTTCCGGGCCGTCAAATCCTCCCATACCCGGATCTGGTTACTCAGCAATAATTTATTCAGCAATCACAACTAACATTCAGAAATAGACTGCAAATAAAAATACTCAGAAGAAAGTATTTCAATACTTTTCCATTCACAAAATAAAGTTCAGATGGTACACTGTACCACTATAACCATTTACATGTACATCAGCTTAAAAGGGAAATATACAAAAGATTACTAACTACCTTAAAGAAAGTAAAGCTGCTGTGGCTGGCTGGATGTCTAGTATGTAAGCCGGATGAATTTTTTTAAAGTCCTTGCTATGGCTCACCGATACCTGTTGGGTTTTCCATAAATCATAGGATAAAAAATTAGCTAATGCTAAGTAACGAAGAAGAGAAAAGCAAATAAATTGTGTAATTTTTTTTCAAAACTTGATATCACAAAATTTCATTCCTTTTTATTAATTTAAGTCCTATTCCTTTCTATTCCACATCAGGGATTAGTCCAGGGGAACCCCACCATTCTTGGACTCCGAAGCTGTGGATGCTTCGGGATTGGAGATTGTGTTGATCTTGGTAAGCTTATGCCGCCGCACGTCGCCTCAACCAATCCTCCAATACTAACCTGACAATTTCCTTTTCTTTTATTAAACAAGGTCTCAACCCTCAGCCTGAAAAATCAAATGAGCACACCGTCCTCGAGGACTCGGTTGCTTAAAACCTCAGGCTAACATTTAATCATATAACCTAGCGGCTTTAAATACATGTTATCGTGACCCAGCCGCTATTGAACCACTCGTGCCTCCACATGATACGACCACATCTTCCGTCGTTCCAACCCGAATATATTGTCTCCCGGTACCACGCATTGCAAAACATTCAATTTGTGCGCACTTATCATAACAGGGCAACCGTGTACCACCTAGATAGGGAAATGCCAATACGGGTTCCTTCCGACAACCTACAGGTTGCATGCCCGACCTGTAGTACTACTCCCAGTCATCCTTATCGTGACACATGATCCTTTTCAGGACCCAACTCAAATCACACCAATTCACATGATGTAATTCTTTCGTTAAGTCTTTGATTTGCATAAACCGCAATACTTGGTATCGACTCACATATATATTATTCATAACCATATGTATACTCCTATTTATGCCTATTTTAATTCCCAAACCCTAACTTTCAGAGCCAACGCATCAATTTGATGTATAAATATTATTTTAGTGGGAATTACAAAGCAATTCTTCATACTTTTTCAAAAATAGCCAAAATTAGTGTTCTTCGTAGCAAAGAACACAAAATCAAGAATTTCAATAATTTCGTATGAAAACTCAACAGCAAAAAGAAGGATTTCGTTACCTAATCGAGCTCTCTCTCGTGTATGCAAGGCTTTATCGAGTTTCGTTTTTAGAAAGGCTAATTTAAGGCTCCTGAAAAGATCGAATTTCATTTTTCGTATCAAAACGTTAAGAACATGTTAAGAACGCGAAGAACGAACGAAGAACGCGAAGAACGCGAAGAACACGAAGAACGTCAAGAACATATTTTCTCTCAGAATTTTGGCAGAGTTTCCCCTTATATCGGGATATATTTCTCGGAAAATTTCGGCAGAGTTTCCCCTTATATCGGGACATATTTCAAAATAAAAACGAAAAGAGTTTCCTCTATAAAATCAATCGAGAGGAAAATAACAATGAAACTGAAAGAATATACTCAACAACAAGAGATGAAGAACCGGTAGACACCACACATCTTAGGTGAGTGAACGTGTGACGAATCACAGGGTCACTGACGTACACAGCCGCCCGCACCTAAGTAGGGTATTACACAGATTTCTCCATCGAAATAACTATAAAAGCATAATACGAAAAATAGAAACATAAACGATGGAGAATCGGTAGACACCACGCGTCTTAGATGAGTGAACGTGTGACGAATCACAGGGTCACTGACGTGCATAGCCGCCCGCACCTAAGTAGGGTGTTACAGAGATTTCTCCTCGAACCACAACAGGAAAACGAATCGGAAAGAAATATAAATCAAAAACAAAACTTGGAAGAACAAGAGTGAAAGCCTAGCTTACGAAGCAACTAAGAGAGGATCATACCTTTCTCCTCCTCGTTCTCCCGCAGCGCTTCGCTAACGCTCCTCCCTCGCCTCCCACTCCTCCTCCCAACCTCTCGACCCTAGCCCTTGGAGTGGTGGTGGTAGTGTAAGTTGTAGAGAATTAATGGGTAGGGGGGTCTATTTATAGGCCCCAGAAAACCACTAACCATGGTAGAAAACCATGGTTTAGACCTTAACCATGGTTTAGCGGCCCATGGTTTTGGCCCATGGTTTTAGGCAAAACTTATCCCAAACTTGGAGCTTAAGTTAGAACATTCTAGAGGATTCTAGATTCGCTAATGACGCTTAATTAACACTAATCGTGATTAACTTTCACTAATCGCGATTTAACTTTTGCGGCTTACGCATATCTTTTGTTAACTATTGATTAGTGTTTACTAATGATTATTAGCGGCTTTCAATCGTCATTAATTTCTTTAATCATGTTTAATTAGTCTTAATGACAGTAATTATGGATTAATGACATCTTAACCTTCCTTACTTCTCTTTCTTCCGAAATTCATAACAAATCAAAACGAAGTCCGATTCACACGAAACAAATTCTGCCGGTTTCCTCTTTACGAGCCGGATCTTATTATATAGGATCCGAGATATGCCAAGTTCACAGCTTTACAATTATAACAACCTTAAAGGAAGTCTCGTCCTCAAGACTAGAAATGCAGGCATAACATCCTTAAAGAGGATTGAAACCATAACAACCTTAAAGAGAATGAACGTCATGTCATTTAAAATGAACATAATACATAATTTTATCATTCAAACAAGTACGGGTATTTCTCTCTCATTTCTGCCTCAGGTTCCCATGTGGCTTCTTCAAACTCTTGGTTCCGCCATAATATTTTAACTAGAGGCACCTCTTTGTTTCTCAACTTCTTGATATCCCTTTCAAGTATTTGCACAGGTATCTCTTGTTATGTCAAATCTGGCTCAACATGTAAATCATCATAACTTATCTTATGCTCTGGATCCCTAATGTACTTTCTCAGATTTGATAAATGAAATACATCATGTATTGCCGAAAGATGTGGAGGAAGTGCAAGTCTATAGGCAACTTTTCCAATCCGTTGAATAATTTCAAAGGGACCCACGAACCTGGGTGCTAACTTCCCACGCAAGCCAAACCTCTGAACACCCTTCATAGGTGATATTTTGAGAAATACAAAGTTGCCTACCTCAAATTCAAGGTCTCTTCTCCTGGTATCACTATAACTTTTCTGGCGACTCTGAGCAGTTAATAGTCTTTTTCTAGCAAGTTCTACAGCTTCTTGTGTCTCCTGAAGTCTATCTGAATCATAAAGGTTCTTTATTCCGACCTCTTGCCAACATAAAGGAGTTGTACACTTTCGTCCATATAGTGCTTCAAATGGTGCCATGCCAATACTTGTATATATACTATTATTGTAGGTGAATTCTACAAGAGGCAAATGTTTAATCCACGATCCCTTCCATTCTAAGGCACATGCTCGTAGCATATCCTCTAGTTTTTGAATCGTACGTTCTGACTGCCCATCTGTTTGTGGATGATATGTTGTACTCAATCATAGTTGTGTACCTAAAGCTTTCATGAAGTTCTCCCAATAGTGTGAGGTGAATCGTGAATCTCGATCAGAAATTACTTCCTTCGGGATACCATGGAGGCGAATCACATGTGTAATATATAACTCAGCCAGCTGGTCTAGAGTGAAAGATAAGCTTATCGGAATGAAGTGTGCTACTTTGTCAGACGATCTATTATAATCCAGATACTATCTTTACTACCAGTCGTCTGAGGTAAGCCAGTAACAAAATCCATGGAAATGCTTTCCCATTTCCATTCAGGTATAGGGAGGGGTTGCAATAATCCCGGTGGCTTTTGGTGTGAAGCCTTTACCTGCTGGCAAGTGAAACATGAATTCACAAACTCAGCAACATCTTTCTTCATTCCTGGCCACCAAAAGTATGAATGAAGATCCTTATACATCTTCGTAATTCCTGGATGAATAGATAATCTAGAACAATGAGCTTCTCGTAAGATGTCTTTCCTTAGTTCAAGTGTGTTTGGTACACAAACTCTGTGATGATTATACAGTAAACCATCTTGTATCTCGAATCCCTCTATCTCATTCTTCTCAAGTTGTTGTTTTAAGTCTTTGAGGACTGGATCATCCTCCTGTCCTTTCTTTATTTTATCCCATATTTCTGGTTTGTATCGATGAGGAATAGTTATAGTATCAGCACTACTATTAAATGGTTTCCATTCACTTAACGTTGATAGTAAACCCCAGAAGTGGATAGCACTCACTAACCCGAGTAAATAAGTTCTTCTGCTAAGAGCATCTGCTACGACGTTCCCCTTACCAGGGTGGTAGGAGATAGTGCAATCATAGTCTTTCAACAACTCTAGCCACCGTCTCTGTCTCATATTGAGTTCCTTCTGATCAAATAGATATTTCAAGCTTTTATGATCGATGAAGATTTCAAAAGTAATACCATACAGGTAGTGTCTCCAAATCTTTAAAGCGAACACTACGGCAGCTAATTCAAGGTCATGTGTTGGGTAGTTCTTCTCATGTGTCCTGAGCTGTCGTGATGCATACACAACTACCTTACCATGTTGCATAAGAACCGCCCCAAGTCTTTCTTTTGACGCGTCAGTATACACTGTAAACCCTTCACTCCCGGAGGGTAGAGTAAGGATTGGTGCAGATGTTAGGCATTCTTTCAGTGTCTGAAAACTAGCTTCACATGTATCGGACCATAAGAATGGGACCTCCTTTTGAGTTAGTCTAGTCATTGGCAATGCTATCCGTGAAAAGTCCTTCACGAATCTTCTATAATATCCAGCTAAACCCAGAAAAGATCGTATTTCTGTAACAGTCTTCGGACGTTCCCAACTCATCACCGCACTAACCTTTGTAGGATCAACTGATATACCTTTCCCAGAAATAACATGGCCTAAGAAAGATACTTCAGATAGCCAGAAGTCACATTTGCTATATTTAGCATACAGTCTGTTCTTCCTTAGAGTTTCAAGTGCCTTCCTGAGATGGTGTTCATGCAGATACTTATCCTTTGAGTAAATAAGCACATCATCAATAAAGACTACTACAAAGTGATCTAAGAACTCCTTGAATACTCTATTCATGAGATCCATGAAGGCTGCTGGGGCATTTGTTAGTCCAAAAGGCATAACTAAGAATTCATAATGCCTGTATCTAGTCCGAAAAGCTGTCTTGGGAATATCTGTATCTTTAATTTTCAACTGATGGTATCCAGATCTTAAATCAATCTTGGAATACACAGTTGAACCTTGTAACTGATGAAAGAGATCATCTATTCTTGGCAGAGGATACTTGTTCTTTATTGTCCTCTTGTTTAGTTGTCTATAGTCAATGCACAACCGCATCGAGCCATCCTTTTTCCTAACAAATAAGACAGGTGCACCCCATGGTGAAGTACTAGGACGAATGAATCCTTTATCTAACAGTTCTTGCAACTGTACCTTTAACTCTCGTAACTCAGCTGGTGCCATCCTATATGGAGGGATAAAGATAGGCTGAGTATCAGGTATGAGAGAGATTTCAAATTCAATCTCTCGCTCAGGTGGTAATCCAGGTAGTTCCTCTGGAAATACATCAGTAAACTCGCACACTATAGGCACATCTTCTATCATTCTTTCTGACCCTGATGTAGTGGATACATAAGCTAAATAACATTGGCACCCTTGCTCTAACAACTGTTGTGCCTTCAATGTAGAGATATATTTGATATTATCATTGGATGTCTTTCCAATGAACTGGAACTCTATCGAGTTAGGAAGGTGGAATGTTACTGTCTTCTAGAAACAGTCAAGACATGCATGATGCCTTTCTAACCAATCCATTCCTAGTATAAGATCAAAGTAATTCAATTCGATAAGTAGTAGATAAGCAGGTGACGGATGTCCTGCAATTTGTCCCACACAGTTGTCTAAGGTATCCTTGAATTATAATTGACCTCCTGGTTCCTTACTGAGATAATGGTTTTGTGCTTGTATCGGAATCTTACCTCACAATAGGAATAATATATTCTTCTCCTTCTCCTTCTCTCTCTTTTTTTTCCTACGAAGCAGCTCCTCTATGCTCTTCCAAATGGAGTAGGAGCAAACAAATTCTATAGACCGATGGAATATAGACTCTTTCTTACGAGGATGAATAGAACCCTCAACTCTATTATCTGCGGGTCTGGAGGACTTTGATCTCTCATTGTGGCATTGAGTCTTTGCATTAATGCCTATTACCTTTGACCCATCTCACGGATCATCACTATCATAGCTGCTAATTTCCTAGACACAGCTTGGTCTGTCATGATTCTGGGATGAGTCAAGGTCAAAGGTCAGATCCTATATGTCTTAGCATGATGTACATCAGGGACAATGACTTGTGAATGGTACTGCAGTCATTTATTAAGATCAAAGGATCTTAATACAACCTTAGTTTCTAAATACCGCTCATAGTTATTAATTACTAAATAAATTACTGGAGTAACCTTGCTCTGATACCAATCTGTCGCGACCCCGTTTTTCGGGCCGTCAAATCCTCCCATATCCGGATCTAGTTACTCAGTAATAATTTATTCAGCAATCACAACTAACATTCAGAAATAGACTGCAAATAAAAATACTCAGAAGAAAGTATTTCAATACTTTTCCATTCACAAAATAAAGTTCAGATGGTACACTGTACCACTATAACCATTTACATGTACATCAGCTTAAAAGGAAAATATACAAAAGATTACTAACTATCTTAAAGAAAGTAAAGCTGCTGTGGCTGGCTGGATGTCTAGTATATAAGCCGGATGAATTTTTTTAAAGTCCTTGCTATGGCTCACTGATACCTGTTGGGTTTTCCATAAATCATAGGATAAAAAATTAGCGAATGCTAAGTAACGAAGAAGAGAAAAGCAAATAAATTATGTAATTTTTTTCAAAACTTGATATCACAAAATTTCATTCCTTTTTATTAATTTAAGTCCTATTCCTTTCTATTCCACATCAGGGATTAGTAAAGGGGAACCCCACCATTCTTGGACTCCGAAGCTGTGGATGCTTCGGGATTGGAGATTGTGTTGATCTTGGTAAGCTTATGCCGCCGCACGTCGCCTCAACCAATCCTCCAATACTACCCTGACAATTTCCTTTTCTTTTATTAAACAGGGTCTCAATCCTTAGCCTGGAAAATCAAATGAGTACACCGTCCTCGAGGACTCGGTTACTTAAAACCTCAGGCTAACATTTAATCATATAACCTAGCGGCTTTAAATACATGTTATCGTGACCCAGCCGCTATTGAACCACTCGTGCCTCCACATGACACGACCACATCTTCCGTCGTTCCAACCCGAATATATTGGCTCCCGGTACCACGCGTTGCAAAACATTCAATTTGTGCGCATTTATCATAACAGGGCAACCGTGTACCACCTAGGTAGGGAAATGCCAATACGGGTTTCTTCCGACAACCTACAGGTTGCATGCCCGACCTGTAGTACTACTCCCAGTCATCCTTATCGTGACACATGATCCTTTTCAGGATACAACTCAAATCACACCAATTCACATGATGTAATTCTTTCGTTAAGTCTTTGATTTGCATAAACCGCAATACTTGGTATCGACTCACATATATATTATTCATAACCATGTGTATACTCCTATTTATGCCTATTTTAACTCCCAAACCCTAACTTTCAGAGCCAACGCATCAATTTGATGTGTAAATCTTATTTTAGTGGGAATTAAAAAGCAATTCTTCAGACTTTTTCAAAAATAGCCAAAATTAGAGTTCTTCGTAACAAAGAACACAAAATCAAAATTTCAATAATTTCGTATGAAAACCCAACAGCAAAAAGAAGGATTTCGTTACCTAATCGAGCTCTCTCTCGTGTATGCAAGGCTTTATCGAGTTTCGTTTTTAGAAAGGCTAATTTAAGGCTCCTGAAAAGATCGAATTTCATTTTTCGTATTAAAACGCTAAGAACATGTTAAGAACGCGAAGAACGAACGAAGAACGCGAAGAACACGAAGAACGTCAAGAACATATTTTCTCTCAGAATTTTGGCAGAGTTTCCCCTTATATCGGGATATATTTCTCGGAAAATTTCGACAGAGTTTCCCCTTATATCGGGACATATTTCTCGGAAAATTTCGGCAGAGTTTACCCTTATATCGGGACATATTTCAAAATAAAAACGAAAAGAGTTTCCTTTATAAAATCAATCGAGAGGAAAATAACAATGAAACTGAAAGAATATACTCAACAACAAGAGATAAAGAACCGGTAGACACCACACATCTTAGGTGAGTGAACGTGTGACGAATCACAGGGTCACTGACGTGCACAGCCGCCCACACCTAAGTAGGGTATTACACAGATTTCTCCATCGAAATAACTATAAAAGCATAATACGAAAAATAGAAACATAAACGATAGAGAATCGGTAGACACCACGCGTCTTAGATGAGTGAACGTGTAAAGAATCATAGGGTCACTGACGTGCATAGCCGCCCGCACCTAAGTAGGGTGTTACATAGATTTCTCCTCGAACCACAACAGGAAAACAAATCGGAAAGAAATATAAATCAAAAACAAAACTTGGAAGAACAAGAGTGAAAGCCTAGCTTACGAAGCAACTAAGAGAGGATCATACCTTTGTCCTCCTCGTTCTCCCGGCAACGCTTCGCTAGCGCTCCTCCCTCGCATCCCACTCCTCCTCACAACCTCTCGACCCTATCCCTTGGGGTGGTGGTGGTAGTGTAAGTTGTAGAGAATGAATGGGTAGGGGGGTCTATTTATAGGCCCCAGAAAACCACTAACCATGGTAGAAAACCATGGTTTAGACCTTAACCATGGTTTAGCGGCCCATGGTTTTGACCTATGGTTTTAGCCAAAACTTATCCCAAACTTGGAGCTTAAGTTAGAACATTTTAGAGGATTCTAGATTCGCTAATGACGCTTAATTAACACTAATCGTGATTAACTTTTACTAATCGCGATTTAAATTTTGCGGCTTACGCATATCTTTTGTTGACTATTGATTAGTGTTTACTAATAATCATTAGCGGCTTTCAATCGTCATTAATTTCTTTAATCATGTTTAATTAGTCTTAATGACAGTCATTATGGATTAATGACATCTTAGCCTTCCTTACTTCTCTTTCTTCCGAAATTCATAACAAATCGAAACGAAGTCCGATTCACACGAAACAAATTCTACCGGTTTCCTCTTTACGAGCCGGATCTTATTATATAGGATCCGAGATATGCCAAGTTCACGGCTTTACAAATGTGGTACAGTCACAGAGGCATACACACGAAGGCGCACGGTATCAGTATTGATGCGTGACGGTCCAAGAAGGCATGGAGCGTTGCAGGTGCTGAGTACGAGCATTGTCGAGTATGCTCGATCGTACACGTACGAGAGTGGTCTGGAGGCCACGATAATGAAGTTCTGGAGGACTTCCCCTTAGCATGGAGAATGCTAAGGAAGGGTTTACCGCATGAGGGTCTGGAGGCCGCAGGTTCCCTTTGGCACAGGACCAAGTGTTCGGTGGCACTTGGTGAATTACGGCAAAGCTATATCAGCAAGCGTTGGAGCGCGAGTGTACTGATGATTGGACGGTTGACTGGGCGTCAATTGTGCGGGAAGACGAAAGGACAACAAGGGAGTCGAAGAGACAAGCAGACGAAGAGTTGCTGAGTAACACGAAGGATTGCCGAAGAACTCGAAGGGTCTCTTAGCTTTATGAATCATTATTGTAGATGTAATAATGAGTGTCCCTTGGGTTGCCTTGAGTCTTGTATATAAGGAGAGGTGGTGGCTCATTTGTAAACACACAAGTGTAAACACGGTGTAAAGAGTACACATAGTGTCCACCCACTCCAGAGATAGTTCCCCTTCTAATAAGAGAAGAGCTTTGTGCCCGTACTTTTGTGATCGTGTGATTGCGTTCTTGAGCGTTCTTGAGCGAGTTCTTGAGAGTGTTCCTAAACGATCCATATAGTCGAGCTTGTACTTGTGTCTGAGCGTCGGTGCGTTAGCAAGCAGAAGTATCGAGAAGAGTTGGAGCGCGTCCGTGACCGTTCTACTCGGGAAGGCTGGTTATCTACGGGTTAGCTAACGTCGCACAGGATCGGTTAAAATCGATAGCGGGATTTTGACCCTGTGACAAGCGGTATCAGAGCTCGAAGGCATACCAACTCGTCGGTACGAAGTGGTATCAGAGCTTGAAGGCATACCAATTCGTCGGTACGAAGTGGTATCAGAGCTTGGTCGGTGCCAAAGAACAGATAACAGAGCTTGGTCGGTGCCAAGAAAAGCGGGCAAAGCTACGAGCGGCTGTTGGAGCAGTCGATCGCGGGAACAGACGATACTTATCGGTGCAAGTACATCTTCAATTAGCGGAGCGAAGATGGTGGGTGTTACCAATCGCGTAGCAGCATTGGAGCAGGCGATGGCAGAAGTGGAGTCCACTATTGGGACTCGTGCTCATCGCATCGTCGTCTTGGAGGATCGTTCTTCAGAAGGATCGGATGTTTGGGACGGAGACCCAACAACGCTCAGCGGAGCAGATCAAGTCCTTGGAGGACAAATTGGAGACGTTCAACACGATCATGGAGGATCTTCGGAGTGAGATCTTCCTCATCAAGAAGGCACTGGCAAATAGCGGAGGCTCTACGGAGGTGCAGCGACGCAAGGTACCTGAGCCCAAATCCTTCACAGGTACGCGGAGTGCCAAGGATTTGGAGAACTTCCTATAGGACATGGAAGTTTACTTCGAGGCGACATGTCGAGCGACGCTAAGCTATGGTGGAGGAGCCATGCAGCAGACGAGGCAAGACCGAAGATATCCAGGTGGGATGATCTAGTCGTGGAACTGAAGGCGCAGTTCCTGCCAAAGAACACTGTGTGGATTGCACGGGAGGCTCTTTGACGCCTAAAGCAAACAGGCACTGTTCGTGAGTATGTGAAGCAGTTCACGTCTTTGCTGCTGGACATCAAAGGGATGTCCGAGGAGGACAAGCTATTCAACTTCACGATCGGGTTGCAAAGCTGGACGCAAGCCGAACTGCGGAGGCAGAGCGTGAAGGACCTTAATTCAGCGATCGTGGTGGTAGATGCGTTGATCGATTATGGGGCGGCCCAACCAAGTCACAATGCTGAAGAGAAGGAGTTCACCAGCAAGCTAAAGGCGCGGTCGAACGCACGAAGGCGCACGGTATCGGTATTGATGTGTGGCGGTCCAAGAAGGCATGGAGCGTTGCAGGTGCTGAGTACGAGCATTGTCGAGCATGCTCGGTCGTACACGTACGAGAGTGATCTGGAGGCCACGATAGCAAATTTCTGGAGGATTTCTCCTTAGCATGGAGAATGCTAAGGAAGGATTTACCGCATGAGGGTCTGGAGGCCGCGGGTTCCCTTTGGCACAAGACCAAGTGTTCGGTGGCACTTGGTGAATCACGGCAAAGCTGCATCAGCAAGCATTGGAGCGCGAGTGTGCTGATGACTGGGTGATTGACTGGGCGTCAATCGTGCTGGAAGACGAAAGGACAACAAGGGAGTCGAAGAGACAAGCAGACGAAGAGTTGCTGAGTAACACGAAGGGTTGCCGAAGAACTCGAAGGGTCTCTTGTGTCTTTATATATCATTATTGTAGATGTAATAATGAGTGTCCCTTGGGTAGCCTTGAGTCTTGTATATAAGGAGAGGTGGTGGCTCATTTGTAAACACACAAGTGTAAACACATTGTAAAGAGTACACAGAGTGTCCACCCACTCCAGAGATAGTTCCCCTTCTGATAAGAGAAGAGCTTTGTGCCCGTGCTTTTGTGATCGTGTGGTTGCGTTCTTGAGCGTTCTTGAGTGAGTTCTTGAGAGTGTTCCTAAACGATCCATATAGTCGAGCTTGTGCTTGTGTCTGAGCGTCGGTGCGTTAGCAAGTAGAAGTATCGAGAAGAGTTGGAGCGCGTCCGTGACCGTTCTACTCGGGAAGGCTGGTTAGTTACGGGTTAGCTAACGCCGTACAGGATCGGTCGAAATCGATAGCGGGATTTTGACCCTGTGACAGCAACCATCAGTTACTTTGTCTGCTACAGAGGCAGAGTACATGGCTTTGACAGAGGCTGCAAAGGAAGGCATCTGGCTAAAGGCTTTAGTTGGAGATCTCGGTCTTCAATAAGACCAGGCTATAGTATATTGTGACAGTCTCAGTGTGATATGCTTAGACAAGGATCACGTGCATCATGAAAGAACCAAGCACATCGATGTCAGATATCACTTCATTCGTTCTGAGAAGAGGATCAAGGTAAAGAAGGTCGGCACAACAGATAATTCAGCCGATATGTTCACAAAGGCGGTTCCTGGGAGTAAGTTCAAATATTGTTTGGACTTGCTCAGTGTTGATAGTTGGAAGTAGCCCCAAAAGGGGTTGGCGGTGGCATGGCGAAGCTTGACAAAGCTTCTCAGAGGATTCAATTCAAGGTGGAGATTGTTAATGTGACTTAAATCCTAACTACTTGTTAGGTTGCTGATGTGGTTGATCCGTGTCTAGGCTTCTGATTGGCTGAGAGCTGTTGGGCTAGGATTGCTGACATGTGTAATTTGTGTCATGCCTTCTGATTGACTGAGAGTTGTTGGGCTAGGATTGCTGACATGTGTAATCTGTGTCATGCCTTCTGATTGGCTGGGAGCTGTTGGGATGGATTGCTGAATACATATAGTATTCTTCTATTGCAGTATAAAAAGAGCCCCAAGGCCACCAGATATTGCATCCTCATTTTTGATCCTGTTTCTCATCCCATATATGTACCTTCACAGTACTCTCTGTATTACATCTTTCTCCATATAGTGAAACTGATCGCCGCCGCCCAAGGATGTAGCCCATTTACGGGTGGACCTTGTAAATCCTTGTGTTTACGTCTTGCTTGTTTGATCGTGTTTGTGCGTGTTTGCTTCCGCAATTCGCAACATCGGACTCACAAGAATGGAAGAGGATGGAGGGACAGTGAGATAGATGTACATCTTGTGGGGGTGGAGCAGAGTGCTGATGGGCCTCCAAGTCATCCAACTACAGGCCACTTAGGTTGTTATTTGGATAAAAATTTGTCCAATTATGGCCAACATAGGTTCGACTTACCATCTCGTGCAACTCAGACTATAATGAACATCTAACCAGAAAGGCACGATCTTTGCAATCTGCGTATCTTTCTAACATGGCAATAAGCGCACACGACAAAAGGGATTTTCAACTTATTGATCAAGTATACAGCAAACAGGGGCAGATATTGAATCAAATCCCCCAGGCCTAGCAAACAAGAAAACATAGGAATTTTTTTGCGAAATAGCAACACTGAGAAATAGAGTTGGAAAATGTACAAAGATGGTGGGTGTTGATCCGCATCATGCTATGGAAGGATTATGCCCAGAATTTCATAAGGTTTGGATTCTACTATCTTGGTTTCTTCGCAGCAATTTCCACTTTCGGCCGCAACTCGATTCCCTCCACGATCAAACCAGCCTTCCATTGTCCTCCCTTGGTCTCGAGCAAAGATATTTGCACCTCACCATCAGTGAGTTCACCGTTAAAAAACTCTCCAAGGAATATCTCCATCCACCCATCAGCTCGGGTACGTGGCACTTGCCTGTTCACGGCAGGCTCAGGTTGAGATTGCATGGACAATGAGCGATACCGCATCCTGTTTGCAAACCCAATAAGCCTGGACCTAAATACTGGTGTGTCCTCTTGAGGACTTTCTTCACTTGGATCTAAACAGATCATCTCTTTTGAGGAATAGGATCCCACGAGAATAGATGCTTCCTGAAGTGGATGATGAAGATTATATGTCCTGGATGCAAGCTTGAAAATTAAGTAAGCTGTATAAGTTGTTCTTTTTGAGAGTACTGAAGCATCAATCTTGCCAGTGATCTCCAACCAACATACATTCAAAAGCTCAGCCACCTCTGAGAACCTACATAGAATTAACTAACAGTTACAATGCATATAAATGTCTGCCCATTTTTTTGTCAGATGCATATAATACATATAAATGTCTGCCCATTTCTTTATAATTATAATTGCACCTGATAAACAATGGTCTGCATCGAAAAAAAAATCATGAACAAGTTCAAAACTATACGAAACAGTAATTACATATGCACCTTTCCGACAACCAGATGCACAGAATGCATATACTATAAACAATCTCCTAAACGACATGGGAATAGACAGCGACCTCCTCAAACTTTCAACGTTAGTGTTATGATCATATATCGTGAATGTGGTCCAAAAACATGCATTAGAGTAATTTCAATCATGGTTCAAAAAAATGTGCCTTGATGCACACGAGACGTATGCCTCGAGGCGAGACAGCCTGAAATCACCCCAGAACGGCCACTTCAGGGGGTCTCTGAGAGGCGACCGCCACAGTTGGTCGCGGTGCTCGAAGCGGTCGAGGCAGAGGTGAGGCAGTCCACGAGGTGTTTTTTTATTTTCAGATTATTTTTTATGTTAATCATTTGTCCTATTAGCAATTTCATATGTTTATAAAGGTCTACTTGTTTAGGATATAATATACAAGATGAATGCTTAAATTTGGTCGCTTTCATGTTCATATTTACCATTAAACATATCCAATTATGTCAAAAACTATTAAGTTATACCGTTAAACATACGAATCCGCAAATATCATATAAAACATTACTTGTAAACTAAATTTTAAGGAGTTGTTACACAATAAGCTATGCAATATGTAGAGAAGGACAAATAAGATAGAACTCAAGGGGAGTTCATGTACTATTTTCATATAAACAAATCCTTATATCCGAATAGAAATAAAATCTTCAATAAAGAATTTCGCTCGGGACGCAACCCCCACACCTCCGCAGGGAGGAAGCGCACCTGCTCCCCGCCTAGACCCCCAAAAGATCGATGATTGGGCAACGAGGCCCCCGTCTTGTTGGGGTATGGTATGGCATGAGGGATGCATACAACAGATTTTCAACTTGGGTTAGATAGTTCGAATTCTGGGGAATATCAACAGATTCATTCTCATACATTTATATATCTTTCGTTCGGTATTCTTATATTTGTAATTTTATCATATCATATAGTGATATATATCATACGTTAGTCAAAATATATATAATTTCATTAGTATAGATTTATTATAGTTTTTATAGATATTTATCCTTGTAAATTGAGGCTTATGTCTCGACCGCCTTGAGGCTACGCCTCACCTCGATTCCAGGGAAACCGCCTCATTTCATTTTCAATTTTTTTCAAACCCTGATTATAATGATTAATTAACAGCAGCACTTCTTGAAGGAATGAAAAAAGAGAAGTGAAAGACTAACTTGGACTCCGGGAGAGAAATCCATCTCCAGTACTGTGGTGTCTCCCCCCATATGATCGTTAGATCTCTGGCTGACAGCGTGAATGTCTTCTTTCCTGCTGACTTCTCCAACGCAAAGCTCTGTCACATAATATAACCACTTACATCAATTACAATTTCTCATTACAACATGTTCTTGAGTATTAAGATAATGAAACATTGGTAAAAAAAATTGAATGGTTTCTGTTGTCGATCAGGATTCTATTTATAAGGTTCTATTCGTGAAACGTGTGAGCGTTGGAGAAAGCTTCGGGATTAAGGATTTGGGATGCCATGTCTGTTAATTGGCGCCGTTTCTTCTTCGTATTTTTTTTTTATTTTTTGAAGTAAAGTAATAATCTGGAGTATATAAGAGTCCGGAGTCCAATGGCAAAAAGAATGTGGGTTGTTCTGCAAATGGCAAAAAAATACGGCTTTGGATATCTAAAAGAAGGGAAAAATGTTCCATTGATATTTTTTGGGTAGCAACTGAATAATTTTCTGTAGAAGGCAAAAAGATATAGGTTTGGATATCCAAAGAAGGGGGAAAATGTTCCATTGATAATTTTCAAGCCTACTAGTGTAATTTTATAATTTATAGCCCAAAAAATGTAATTTTTAGATTTTTTATAATTCGATCCACCATTATATCAGATTTTAAATTCTTACACACTAACTCTCACCTTGGTAAAACTCAATATTTTAAATCATTGTTATGCAATTCATATAGAAGCAAGCGAAGGATATTTACTCTTCTTATATCTCGATTTTTAAATTTAAATCTTAAATTCATCTCCTTTTTATTCTTAATGCGATGTTCAATGTTAGTACACGATAAAATAGCACTAGATTAAGGAGACTGTAGGTAGAATATGTGGAATAAGAAAGAGTTTTTCTAATTTTTAATATTTATTAATTTGATAGGCAGTAGGTGGAATATGTGAAATAAGAAAGAGTTTGCTAATCTTAATATTTATTCTGTTCGAAGGCAATAGATCATGTGACATAAAATAATATAAAATGACACGTAACCTTTAAATAAATCAGTGATGTTATATAATGCACACTAAAAAAATCTTGACGTGATTGTAAACTTTGCATCTGTTACCTCCTGGACCAATCCATCTGCTAAAGATATAAACATGTAGTAGAGATCTATAGGAACTATATTGCAAATCCAAAACTCTCGGGGGTCTTGTCTGCAATATAATTCGCTCTTCCTTCCTTGGAAAGGAAAAGCGTGGGCGAAAATGTGAATAGCGTCAAAAGCGTGGGAAGACACGTTGGTTCATGAGCCACTTTCTTAGAGGCCCAAAAAGGCACTTTCCTTAGGCCCTTGATACTTTTATCAAGGCCCAAATATTTGGGCATATTTTCTTTGTTAACTAAAAACAAACTTGCCTAAATAGTCCAGCCCCGGTGCGCAACTTAATTATTAAGTAATACTAGGATGTTACCCGCGTTTCAGAGCGGAATAGAATTGGCTAATTAGATAAAAATAAACTATGTTTTCTAATATTTCCTTTTAAAAATGTACCATAATAACTATAAAAGAGTTCGATTCCATAATAACTGCCCGCGCTTCGCAGCAAGTCGTTAAAGATATGTCGACTTGCTTGCTCCAAGAAGTAAGAACATCATGGGAGGTAACATCAAATATACAACGACCAAGCACCTCTTTTGATGTCTCCTTTATACCTTCATGATATTCTACTCTACCTTTATATGTATCTTCATCTAAATCTAAATCCATATGTCTATGTCCACATCTTTCATTTATATCACCCACAATACTTTTTTGTCTTTCACCATATAGGACATATTTTCTCTTTCTTTTCTCGTTTCTTACTTGCATGAGATATATAGAACACATGCATTAAATATATAAGTTCGATCATGGTAGAAGAAGTAACTGCACTTGATAGTTGTTCATGATGACAAATTCTCTTAAAATAATATAAGTTCGATCACGGTAGAAGAAGTAACTGCACTTGATGACAAATGCTCTTAAAATAATTATGTAAATATTACAGAGGGTCAGATTTTAATTTAAGGGCATAGTTAGTATTCTTGGAAAACATAGGGGAGGTTTATATTTTATAAAGATCATACATAATGTTGATTCTCAACATATTTAAGAAAAGGCAAACTGATTCCCTTTAAATGAAAAAAAATCCAATTTCCTTCACCCTCCTCCATAGTTAATCCAATTTTTTTAGAAATGTTATACCCAAGGAACATTATCATCATTGGCTTTATTACATAATTAAAGCAACAAATTTATATTTCTCCAAAAAATAAAAATCTAATAGGTAAATAAATGGAGGGATACTAATGGAACTATTTCTTTTAAGATAGTGATCATTATTTTCAAAAAAACAACGTATTTTCTTTTAATGTAATGATTACTATTTTATAAATATTAAATATCTACAAAGTGCTACAATAATCTTTGTATAATAATGTTTAAAGGAGTAAATAATTATATTGCTATTACAGATTCTCAAGTTATAGAGATGGAATATCTATTAAAAGTAATTCAAATAAAGTCACCTCACAACATTATTTATAATACAAAGTTGGAAAGCGGAAAATAATTGTATAAACATTATTGATGCTCATATACACGTCTTAGAAAATATTACATAGGCTTAGATTTAATCAAGATCATGCATCATGTTTCTCATATTAAATAATTGCAGATTGATTTCTACACAGAAATGCAAGATTACCTTACCATTATAGTATTTTGAAAACAATTATGCATGACTTCTAAGTAACATTTGTCATCATCATTGTCTCTGACCTACAAACATACAACTAATCTTCCATAGTGTGTCTTAACTTCTAATTAAAAGTTTGTCATCATTATTTCCTCGATTAATTTATTTCTCATTACAAAGTAATCTTTCACCTTAAAAATTGAAATTCGAATACGTAAATGATTAGAGGAGTGCCAATGGAACTATTTCTTTTAAGATAATAATAATTATTTTAAAAAAATATCTGCAAAGTGCTACACTGATCGTTGTAATTATTTTCTTAAAAAAGAGGGAAATGATTATATTAACATTACATGTTCTCAAATCATAGACTACAACAGATGTCTGCAAAGTATCTCTTCAAATAAATCCATCTTACAACATTATCTACAAAAAGTTGAAAAGAGAAAAATAATTATATAAACATTATAGAGGCTTCGATTTTAAACTTAAGGGTATCAATGGGAAGTTCTTATCATTACCTCTATTAAATAATTTTTTATAAAACAACCTTTCACCTAAAAATGGAATTTGAACCACGTGCAACTGCTCTATCCATGACAAAAACAGATACATCCAAAAGTGAAAATAATAATAAGGGAAAGAAAACAACATCAAAGAAAGATACTAAATTTACAACCAACGTAACTATACCACATGCAAGTTCTCATCTCTGTGACATAAACAGGCAACAGAGAAGTAAAAAAGTGCCATAACCTTATAGATAATGTTAATTTATAGATTGTCATGGATGGTACAGAAGCAATTGCTTGTATATCTAACATGAATTTAGAGGGAAAAAAGGGTAAAAAAATCTACCTGAAAGCAGTGATGAAACAGATGGAGTGAGATAAACAGGAGCCACCAAGTCCTTAAGAACAGCTGACTCAAAGGAAAACAACAAGCAAAATAGAAAGAAAACTGCAAAGCACTGATCATATCCATTAGGAAAATTTAAATCAAAATGCAAAGTAAATTAAAAGTATACAACAATTTAAAGTATAGACAGCATAACTACCAACAAAAGCAAGCACACAAAAATATTTTAAACAACATTAGTGGTATAAAAACAATCATTTTAAAGAGAAAAATGGAGAAAATATACCTAGAAGAGTTGAGATCAAACAGACGAACATAGCAGCAAAGGGGGAAAACACCTGGGAGAACAACGCATGAACAAAGGAATATAAGGGAACAAAGACAAAGCGAGATGAGTATCGACAAAAAAATGAAAGAATCACAAAGAAGATGAAGAGCTATTTCCGAACGAGGGATCCGAGAGGAGAATAAATCGAGATCTTTTCGACATGCGTGTGAATATTGACAACATATCGAACACCTGCATCAAAAATATGTAATAGGATGACATCTGTATCATCAAAGGCAACGGAGGCGGCGAGGGAATTACGGCATGAGTATAGGGTAGGCGTCGATAGCTGAGTTGAGAGTGAAGGAGTAGACACATGTAAAGTGACAGTGAAAGGGCCTTTTTGCACGCAAAGAGGAAGGTAGTAGAGAAGGAATCAACACAAAATAAGGCACGTAGAAGGAGATTGCCCTTGAAAGAAATGGAGAGCTGGTAAGCCTTGAAAGCTCCCACCACACGATCACGTGTCAAGTAAGCTATGAAAAACCCATCTTTAATAAGTTATATAGATATATAGATAATTCAGGTGGGGGCTGAGGATCTCCGGGGAATCGCAAATAGGCAGTGCGCGGAGAGGGCATTATCTGAAGACGTCGCGGAGAAGGTAAGGGGAGGAATGGGGATGGCGTGGGGGGTGAGGTCTTTGTCACTAGGGCAGACGGAGGAGTTGATGACACCCTTCGCAGAGGTCGAAGTAAAGAAAGTATTTTGGGGCCAAATGCGGACGGGACGTCAAGATCGGACGAATTTCCGTTCTTCTTTTACAGAGAATTTTAGGACTTACTGAAGGTTGAGATCCTAAAGGTGCTGGAAAAGATCAGAGAAGGGAACAACGGATTCAAGAAGGTTAACAGGGCAGTGATGTTTTTGCTTCCAAAGAAAATCACATGGCAACAGTAAAAGATTTCAGGCAATCGCTCTATCGAATGGAATCTACCTCATTGTGGAAAAAGTGTTGGCGAATAAGCTCAAGGGGGTCATGAATTCTATTCTTTTGGAGGGCCAATCCATGTTCATTCCGGGATGCCAAATGATAGATGGGTTGGTTATGGCTTCAGAGATTTGCTTAGAGTGGATATGTAAGAGTGCAAAGTGTGTGCTGTGGAAGATAGATTTTGCCAAGGCATGCGGCTGCTTAGACTGGAGCTTCTTGTGGTTGTTTTTGAGGAGAAGATGGTTCCCATATTAGCTGGGTTGGGTCGATGAAAAGATATATCACTACATCATCCTTCTCGATCTTAGTGATTGGGCAATCGGAGGGGATTTTTTTCCCCAGAGAGGCGTACGATAGGGATGTCCATTGACGCCTATACTTTCTGTTCTAGTAATGGATGCGTTGGCGATCCTATTCAAGCAAGCAAGCAGTCGATGGTGGCTGGTGTGAAGGCTTTCGTCTTGGCGAGATCTCAGTGTCGTTGTTGCAATACACTGATGACACAGTGCTTTTTCTTATCGGGTCGGATGAGATGAGCAATAGAGCAGCGCAGTTTCTTGATATTTTTAGTAGCCTCTCTGGTCTAGAGATAAATCTGCAGAAATCGATGATTATTACTTTTTAGATTGCAGAATGAAGAGCGGATCAGTGTAGCAGGGATGCTTGGTTGTCCGTTGGGGGAACTGTCGCTTACTTACCTAGGCCTTCCATTGGTGGTTGGCAAACTCAGAGTAGATGATTGAAATGCGGTTATCCAAAAGATAGAGTTTAGACTAGCAAGGTGGAAGGCGGTTACTTTATGTAGAGGTCGGAAGTTGTTTTCGCTGAAACATGTTCTGTCCGTCATTCTAACTTTCTTTTTGTCGACTAGGATGATACTAGTAGGGGTGAGAAAAAAGACCGAAAGCTAATGAGAATATTTTTTTAGTCGAACGGGAAATAATAGAAGTTGGATATGCATATGGTGGCATTGGAGGAGATCATAAGAACTCGTGATCAGGGGGTTTGGGAGTTCGAGACTTGGCATGCATGAAAAAGGCATTGATGGCAAAGTGGGTGCTGCGCATTTGGGGTTCATCTATGGATCTTGTCACAAGATTGATGGGAAAGATTTACAGGGTGAAAGGTGACTTGGTGGCAGGGTTTATTCGGTTTGAATCATCCCATTGAGAAGGGGTGCGGAATGTTTTGACACTTGTGTCAGATAAGCTAACACCTAAGCTGAGGGATGGGAGAGAGTTTAGATTTTGGAGGGATGATTAGACAGGGGAAGGTGCTCTAGAGATGTACTTCCCAAGACTTTTTGCGATGACGACGTCAAAGGAGGCTACTTGTGGGAGGTGGCTCAAGTCGTAGAGTGGAGGACATGTTTTGTTGCAGTACTCTCAGATAGAAGGAAGGAGGATTTGGTTAGATTAATGGTTGTGGTTCCTTTCCCGGATGACTTCTCTCAAGCCAGGGATCATTACAAGTGGATATGTACGAAATTATATGTCAAATTATTATATGACAAGTAGAAAAATGGTGGAGAGGGACAAGATCATGACTTTGCCAGGATGTGATGATTATTTGAGCTTGTAGGATCCCAAGCAAGATAATAGTTGTTTGGTTGCTGGGTTGGACTGGGTTGGGTTAGGCTGGGTTGGGATGGGTGAATAGTAATCTGTGAGGAGAAAGTACCCTTGTGAATAGTAACCAGGGTTGGGCCAACCTTGCCCAACCCTGCAACCAAACAGGCCCTAGTGTCTGAGGAGAGACAAGTTGTGTGACAACGTTAGGAGGGTGAGGATTTTGAGACTTCAGGATATGGCATGTGATAGGTGCGAAAATCAGATGGAGAACTCAAAACATCTTGTCTTCACTTGTGAGGCCTCGGTGAATGGTTGGAGGGAGACGGCGACCCCATGGGTGGATGTGGGCGGATTCTCGAGCATTCGGGAGGTGGTAAGGAAAGTAGGAGGCATCTCTTCTGATGATGTTGCCAAATTATTTTTGGTGTTGTGAGCAATATGTCGGGCAAGAAATGAGTTCATTTTTAAGAATCAGAGGTTTTATCCAGAAAAATGTTATGTCTCACTGTAGGGCTCTCATGAATTTTTAGGAATTTAGGTAATGCGTCATGTAACTTTTATTTTTAAGGATATGAATTTTGTGCAGTGACTCCCAACTCGAAAGCTCACCCTCTTTTTCGTAAAAAAATAATAATATATACTCTTCATTAACATTTCTAACATCAAAGGTGATGTCATAATAAAAATATTTTGTGCTCAATGAGATGCGTGTATCTTGCCAACTTAGGAAGTCGTATGATACGAGTTTTAAAAGAAATGATCGCAGGTTGAAAAATATTAAAATTTATATAGTTATACAACGTAGTTTTATAATTTTTGAATACAGTAAGTGTCTTGTTTATATGATTTGATTCGGCCAACAAAATTGACCTATGGGCTACCAGTGGCGGACCCAGGATTACAGACTAGGTGGGGCACACCGATAAATAATAATAATAAATAAGATAATTAAAAAATAAATCAGAATAAACATCTATGTGTGTGGAGATATATACGAAGAATTGCGCATCGAGTTTTTGTATTGTGAAAATACATATGTATAATAGAAACACTTAAATGATATCTATAACATTAAAATGTGGATGGTAAAATGATTTGGTTCTGATTGCATGAGTCACTTTTGGTAAAAAGATATTTTTTTGTGGATAAACATACATATGTACGTACGAAGTATGGATATATTATATTATTGTTGCATGCATTGGAGTTGGAGACTTGGAGTGTGAGACTAAATCTTACTATGATGAGAAATTAGATGAATAGTATGTCCATTAATGATTGAGAGTGTATTGGTGTAAACAGTGTTGTGGATCCTTGGGGGAACGTGGACACAAACATCCGAGAGATAGGCAAGGTTACGAGGGAGCCAGGGTACCGAGACGTGCTCCTAATCCTTGCATGGCGTATACAAGTCTAAAGAAAGGAAGGATCCTTATCACTTTTTAAGTACGAATACAATGTGATACGGATATTGACGTGTATTATATCCTTAAAATATGGATAGCGATATAAAAGGGTACTGATAGCATAAGATAATATTTGAAATACATAATAGATTAACTTAAATATAAATGAATTTGATGGAAAACATGTGATATAATTATACTAAATGCGCTCATATTAAAAAAATTACGTCAAATATGATGAAAGAGGTTTATATTTATGTTATATATGGTTAAAAATAAATTTACAAATATACTTATGTATTAATATGGATACGATCATGGATAAGGATGTTTGCAAATATCAAAGTGATATCTATATCCATATATATTTTAAAATGAATATAGATACAGATGTCAAAAACTTTATACAACAGACACGGTAGCGGATCAGATACGAATGTCCGTGTCCATTAGCATCCTTAGATGGAGGACACAATTCCAATTCTAAATTCATGGATGATGGCGGAGTACAGACGACACAAGTGGATTTTCAATTCTTAATTGTCAGATGACGGGGGGCACAATCGCACATTGTCGTTGTTTATATTAGTATTTAATGGGATAAAATAGGAAAAATTGTGAAGTTAGGGAGAGCATGTGCCCCCTTAACTAATAATTCAAATATTCACTCTCATGTTTTATGACATTAAATTTATAAGTATGGATATTATTCATCGTATAGGTTCATACAACACTAAATAGAAGAGAAAGCAATGGATAATCATTGTCATGTGATTCATTTCTAGAAATATATATATATATCGATACTCGTTGTAAATTTAAAGAATTAAAGATAATAGGGAAACAAATAATATTCATTATCATACAATTAATTATAGAATATATGAAGACGAATATCTGACAAATGTCTAATTATAGAATCATTATCATACAACTAATTATAAAATATATGAAGATGAATATCTGACAAATGTTTAATATAGAATATATGAAGACGAATATCTGACAAATGTGGGAGAAGGCTTCGTTGCTATATAGAAGATATGAGGGCCAATATTAGACAAATGAGGATATGTATAGGGTCAAGGGTATTTAAGCAAAATTGTATTTGTGCAGCATAATTAATTCACGGGATTTAATGAAAAATTCAAAATTATACCGACCTCCGTATCAACATAAATGTTAAGATGAATTGTATATCTAAAATATTATATGGTAGATGCTAAGATAAAATCCAAAATATCATAACATATTATTTGGTATACAGTGTCCCTTTTAGCTTTGTAATATCTTAAACTGAAAAGAAATTGGGCTTTATTGTAACACCCCAACCTCAAACATAGTACCACATGGAAAATTCACAAAGTGTGGGTGTGGTTTATAAGTGTGGGGATTACTACTTGACAACTTGAGCTTAAGCATTTTGGGTGGTTGTCAACGGGTCCATTTGGGCTCAAATCAACAAATTGTCAGGGTCAGTTTTCCTCAATAACGGGCCGGGGACATAAGTCCGAGACGTTATAAATGGTATCAGAGCAGGTTCTCTCTAATAGTGGAAAGGGCTACCCGAAGAAAACTAAGCTGGGAGCGTGGAGCCACCATTATCACTGGGAATAAGTGATGGGCCATGTCGCAACGAGATGTTGCTAATATAAGTGTGAGAGGTTGTAACACCCTAACCCCAAACATAGTACCGCATGGAAAACTCACAAAGTGTGGGTGTGGTTTATAAGTTGTGGGGATTACTACTTGTCAACTTGGGCTTAATCATTTTGGGTGGTTGTCAACGGGTTCATTTAGGGCTGAATCCAACAAGTTGCCATGGCCAGTTTTCCTCAATACCAGACCGAAGACCTAAGCCCGGGACATTACATTTATCGTAATATCTCCAACTGATGTCTCAAAAGTAAGCATACACATTCGAATGAGAATATAATTGTAGTTTCCAATCATTATTTCAAAGTAAAAAAAGTAGGCTAAATCACAATATTCCAATTGTTAATTTAAGGCGTGACCATATTTAGAACTACGAGAAGATTATTAGCTTCAATATTCATTTAGACTTGGATTGCTAAAATTTCGATTCAGAATCAGTTCTAAATTATACGAAACGAAAGGGACACAAGTTTAGACTCAATTGAATAAATAAAATGAATCTAAAAATAATAAGTTCACTCAGGTTTGATTCGTTGCAAGTTCAATATACACATATTTACAAATCTTTATCTACGTAAATGGGCCTTATGTCAGAATAAGTGGATTTAATCTCGGGATAAGTGGAATTTGTTTAGAGATAAGTGAATATTTACTGGGTAAGTAAACTTTATCTCGGTCTAAATTATCCCAAGATAAATAATCATATTGTGGTTACAATATGCATTATCTATGTTTAGCACTTTTTCCTTTCTTGTCAATCAAATCAATAGAACAAGTATAAACTTCATATATCCTTTATCTCCACCTTATTCATTATCCCTCACCACGACCCTAATTCCCAGTCATTAGATCCTCCCATTTATCGGATCTCATTACTTAGCAATACCTTTATCCAATAATTAACATCTGACATTCAGAAATGAACTGCAGTAAAAATATTACATCGAGAGCATCTCACATTTTTTCCATTCACAAAAAAAAAACTTACATAGAAAACTCATCCATCATATTCTTTTACATGTTCATCAAGCTAAAGGAAAAGAACTCAAAAGACTACAGACTACCTTATAGTATCAGCTACTAATGTTGACTGACTGGCTGGCTAAGATCATTGTCATGGCTCACCTATAACTTTTGGGTTTCAAACATCATAGATAAAGATTAGCGAGTGATACATAATGGGAAAGAGAAAAACAAACAAACATGATAATCTCCTCGACAGTGTCGCCTCCCTATCATTGGACGGCTCGAAAGCTGGGCACCCTTCTTCAACAAGATTGCTCTAGGAAAAATAAGCACCTCTTCAAAAGATTAATCAAGTGAGAATGAGAGAAGAGGAACCAATTAAATAGAAAAAATAGGAATTTGAAATTCAAAATTTGAAGGGAGAGGAAAATAAGGAAGGAAGTTAGTGGTAAAATTAATAAAATAAATAAATAAAATAATGTTCGGAATTATATTAATTAAAATAATAATTACCGCCAACTTAATGAGCCACTATAATGGTGGGTTAATTAAGAATTTTTAAATTATTACATATGGTATATTAATTACATAAATAAATATCATCATTTTATTAAATTAAATAGTAAATGTTAATTATTTATTTTTTGGTTATTTAAGGAAATCAACTATATACGTATATTATATACATATGGGGATATTTACACCCATAACCCTGAGTAATTTGGTAATTACCCCAGGAACCCTCGAGAATCACGAATTACACTCAGACCCCTAAATAATGCTTAACCTTTACATGGCATAACTGTGTGTCAATTTCCGTCTGAATGCTCCGTTAACCCAGATGGAAAAAGAAATATGTTGACCATTTTACCCTTCGGAAGACATCATATTTTCAACATGATGTCATTCTGTGAAACAAGATGCCCCTCTCCCAGGCAAGCCTCCCCTCTCTGCCTGCGAGCTTGGCACCGGCAAGCTGTAACCCACGAGTTCCTCCTGGACGCCGGCGAGGAACCTCCTTGTCGAAGCCCCAGCATCCTAACCCCCCCCCACCCCCGACCAGCAGGAGCCCCCTCCCCCCGTGCCACAGCCGCCCGACACGAGCTCCCCACCCCCCTGCCACAGCCGCCTGACAGGAGCTCCCCCCGCCTCACCCCTGACCTGCAAGAGACCCCCCCCCCCCCCGCGCCACAGTCGCTCATCGCTCCGTGCCTCCGCCCCTTGCTTGCGAGATACAAACTTCCCCTCGGACACACCCCGCTCGTGCATCGCCGCCCAAGCACTAGGTCGGACCCTCCCCGCCTGACAGGACCCTTCCCCAGCCTGCGTGCCTTCGTCCACCCGCACCTCCTCCCTCCCCTCTCCATCGCCTGCAACCTCGCTGCAACCCCGCTCCCCCCTCCAATCGCCTGCAACACCCCCCCCATCGCTTGCAAAACCCCTCCCCCGCCCCGCCCCGACCCCCCGCCTCCAATCGCCTGCAACCCTCCCCCTCCACCGGTGCCTGCAATCCCTTGCCTCCATCGCCTGCAAACCCCCCACCCCGACACCCCGCCTCCAATCACCTGCAACACCCCGCCCCGTTCGAACCGAGACAAAATCCCTCAATCCGTGAAACCCACCCCCTTCCCCTGCTTGCAGTCCCCGAAGACCCCCACTTGCAATCCCCCGACGAAGCACCCCCTGCTCGAAGCTCCTGACGAAGCTCCCCTCCATCCCCAGCTTCCTGATGAAACCCTTCATCACGCTGCCTTACGAGTAGTCTTTTTTTTGGGGGGAGGGGTTAATTTTGGCCATTGGATCTATGCTAGGTTAGATTAACTCGACGGTTTGGTTAGGTTAATGGTTAAAACTAACGGAAGGTTATGCATGTGAGATGGAATAACTATTCGAGGTTTTTCATGTAATTCGTGATTATCGAGGGTTCCTGGGGTAATTACCAAATTACTCAGGGTTATGGGTGTAAATATCCCATACATATGATACATTATATATAATTAAATAAGGGAATTCGTTTTTATTTTTTATTTTTTCATTCTTGATTTTAAATAATTATTAAAAATTTTTAGAATTATTTAAAAATATAATATATATATATATATGAATAAATATATACAATAAATAAATGGTAAAATTGCGAAAATATAATATCTTCAAAATCATTTTTCAAGTCGTAACCCCAAAAATTAAGAAACCCCACTATCATTTTGAAGATAATTTAATTTAGAATATGATGGAAGTGAGTTTGATTCAATTCGAGTTCATATGGAGCCGGGATTGATCTTTTAATTATTGCTTAATGGATTTTTCCTGATGTGGTTACTTTTATTTTGTACATAATTTTATTTTGTAACTATTTTTATTATTTAGAAAATATTTTTATTTACAATTTTGTTTTGAAAATTATTTAATTTGATGTCAATTTATGTACCAATAAAATAGTGTAAATTTTATTAAAATATACATAGAAAAGTATTTACAAAATATTATTTTTTGCATTTTCTGCTGAAAGACCCTATCTTCCCCTACTTTATTTCTGATCGATCAGGCAAAGTCTTGACCTTCTCTCAAGGTTCGAGTCAGCATGTATCTATTACATATATATAGTCTTTTATTTTCTTTATTTTCGCTTTATTTCTTTCTTTATTTGTTTTAGATTAAAATAATAATAAACATACAATATTTACACATAGGTGCAAGTTAGTAAGAATATGGATTTATCAATATATACATATATTTTATAAGGGATTTTAAGCTAAAATAAATGAATACAGATGATGAAATGCAGATTCATCAAAGAGCATAGCTTGACTCCAGGTCGTCACTGATAACTGACATTTTGCGAGGGTCAAAATATATTGTCGCTGAGGCGACCGCTCACAGAACATCGGTTAATCAACAATTAAACCACATAAAAGAATAAATCAATTGAGTCCCAAAATTGTGAATTAGCATTTAACTCTACCACAAAATGCATAGTGAACAAGCATGTAGAGGTCGAACCACAGAGAGCAATACAAAAGTGCAGTAGCCTATGATGTGCATGTACCACAGAGTCATCCTTGTATGAAGCCTTTTTTGTGGGTTTTTCTTATATTTAATTTTTTTCCTGTTTTTGCTCAGGTTGTTATACATTAATAAATATGTATATATATAGATATATAATTTTTTTAATAAAGGAATATATATACAATGTAGGGAAAGGGGTCATATAAAAAATATACAAAAATAGTCAAAAATTCAGAAATAAAATCTTTTTGGGATTTTTATGAGTTTTTACTGTTTTTGTGATTTTTGGGCATTTTCAACAGATTTTTGGTATTTTTTAAATACTGAAATAAAGAAAAACAGTGGAGTAGCTACTGGCTGGGGGTAAAATGGTAATTAAAAACATCACATAGCCACAAAATTTTTCCAAACCATTTTGAGAGTAAAGAGGTTAAAATATAAAAATTACAGAACTTGAGTTTGCAATTTTTGGGGTTTTCTAGAATTTTTATATTTTTTAGAAGTTTTTGAGTATTTTTGAATTTTTAAGGTTTTTCTTTTGAGATTTTTAATGATTTTTGGTCTGGCGCTTAATTATGATAAAATAGACCACAATTAATTTTTTTGGAATTTTTTGAGATGTTTTACTATTTTTTTGGTATTTTATAAACTAGACAGTAAATAAAATGCATGTTTTTGATTTTTAATAAATGCAAAAATGAACAAAATTAAAAACTAAAATTACAGCGTGCAAGAGCAAGCTAACAGGAGCTTATATCCATTTTTGCAAAATTTTTCAGGTTAATATGGGGCATGGAATAAATGGATAAATCCTACAAAAATTAAACAACCTAGCAGGGGCATTTTTGCAAATAAAATATTTCTCAGGGGCATCCACGCAAAAATTACTTCAGAAATGAACATTTACTTTTATTTTTGGGGGTATTTTACAATTAACGAAACCCGCCAGAGTTAAAGTGCAAATATCACGCGCCTCACGTGGGACTGCACGTGAGGCGCGGAGGGATCAAACTGCGAATATAAAAAAAACACAGGGGGCCTACTGCAAATATTACAATTTATTTACAACGTGAGGTTTTATTTTTGGCATTAAAATTTAAATACAAAAAGGCGGTGGATATGTCTGAAAGTTACCCCCAAAGGCGCGTGTTCCAACAGCGTTGATCACTTCACTTAGCCACGCATCGCGCATCTGACGGCGGATACCGGTTCGCCGATGAAGGCTTCTGATTAGATCCGCCTCGCGGATCAGACGGTGGTGGATGGGCTTCATCTGACGGTTGACATTCAATCTGGGTCGTGCCTCCTGATCGGACGACGATGGAGGTGTCTGGAGGAACAGGGAAGAAGCTCGCCCCCGGCGAGCTTCGATCGTGGAGCGTGGGCCCCTCCGGGCTCCTTCTTCGCATCTGGGAGGCTCTGCTTGTAGCTGGAGGCTTTCCGCGTCTGTCGGCGGTCTTATCATGGCTCCTGGAGGTCCAAAGCGCTCGGACGAGGTCGATGAAGGTCGGGACCCCCAAGAACCTCTTCCTGATTGGAATCGAGCCCAGATGGGCTCCTTTCTTCGTTTGACCTGCATAGGAAGAACCGGGGGAGCGATGGCTATCTCCTCAACCCCGGGTTTTGAAGCTCTGTCGCAAGATAGAGGAGGCGGAGGAGCTCCGGCGAGAGGCGAAGGTGGAGCTCTGATTCGCGAAGACCAGAGGTCCTCGGTTGAACAGAGGTGATAGGTCGATGAAGAACGCGATGGGGAACGAGATGAGGGGTGAATGGTGGTCGGAAACGATTGAGATCACGGTGGAGAAGTCGTCGGAGCTAAGCTCCGGCGAACTTCGAATTTTTGATTTTAAGCTAAGCTACTGATCTAAAGGCTAAACTAAGAATGGAATTTAAATACTGGAATTAAAATCTACCTAAAATACGATAAAAGGGGCAGCTCTTATACCTGGGGGGCCACCAGGGAGCAGGATGGACGTCGGAGCTCCGCCGCGTCAAAATCTTCCCTCCTCCGGCCGATTCGAGGTGTTGGAACACTCCCCATGTCACGAGGAACCTCCCAGGATCGAAATCAGGGCTTTTGGGTGGATTAAATTGGCCACATTTGAGGAGGGGGACGAAGCTTCTTATTTATAGACATTGGCATGGAGCCTTATTGACCGGCGTTTATTGATTAATCCAATGGGTATCGAGTTGATCTAAGTTATCGGCGGGTATCAGTGACCATCAGAGATCATTTCTTGTGAAGAAAGCGAGCTCGATCGATGGATGGGATGGCCGTAAAAAGGGGACGAAATCCAGGGAAAAGATGGTTCAGAGACGCCAGGTCCCGGATGGGACAGTTGACCGGGCGGTCAACAAGGGCTGGCGCCCCATTGGTCCACATCGGCCGCTAGAAGACAAAACATGAAACTTTATTCTTAAATAATTTATTTACCATAGTAAATGATTTTATTAGAATTTTCTTATAAAAATAAAAAAATGTGTATTATTTCATGTAGTATTTATTTATGATTTTTATTTAATTTTTCGAAGTGTTTTATTATAGTTTTATTTTAATAATGTGTATATGTATGTATTTACATGTATTTTGTGTATTTTATTTTTAATTTGTTTATTTTATTATTTTATTGTCTTATTTTATAACTTTAAAATTTATTTTTGTGAGTGTGAGGGTATTTTTATTTAATTTTTATGAGTTTATTTTCATTTTTAAATAAATGGGGATATGTATATGTAGGTCTACTTGTAGGTCTTTTACCTGTATATTATATGTACTTTATTTATTTAATGTATTTTCTTGGTTTTTATTTTAGATTTATATTTTTGATATAGTATGTATAATATGTACATCATTTAAAAATATGAGAAAATATAATAATTAAAGAATGTTTTCCCTTTTTATTTGTGTACATATGGGATCATAGGTATTTTGCCTACTCTCTTGCGTAGACTTATTTTATTTTGTAAATCCCCTTTAGTTTTTTTTCTAATTTCAGTATGTTCATGTATTATATACATTATTTACAAAATTATAAAAATATAATTTGATAAAAATAATGGACAATGAATAATTTGAATATTTTAATCAGGCAGGCTGCACAATGAAGGTCAAAAACCTAACTTTTGCATATGGACTCCAAAAATTATGAAACCAATTTTTATTAAATAGTTCTTGGAAAGCTATATACAATTAAAGGTGAGTTTGGGTGATTTGGAGTTTTTATTTGCAAGATATGGGTCTGTGAAGTTGAGATTTTGGCATTTTATTCTATGTATAAAATGTACACTGTGTATTATTTTTGTACAAACTCAATTTTGTAATTTTATTTACATTATTATCTACAACTTTTATGTAAAAAGTTTCTTTATTTGATGAATGAATAATTATATACAAAATAGGTGTCAAAAATGCATAAATAAATGTATGAATAAATGAGGTATTTATTGTACGCTGGCCCTTATCTCCCCCTACTTTATTCCTTGTCGACCAAGTCCATGTTGGCCTTGGTCTCGGGGTTCGGGTCATAAAATATCTACAATATTTTATTCCTTTTCTTTTATTCTTTTTATTCTATAATTTTGGCATTAAACACCTTATTTAATGTGTAATTAATACAATGAATGATGAATGTTATTATGTACAAATTGATGCTATTTACATGCATTTACTGGGGTTTTCAAGGCCAAAATGATAGAATAAAGGTGATGAAATGGAGGTTCATCACCCCCCTATACTTGCCTTTGCTAGTCCCTAGCAAATACTTATGCAATAAGTACAAGAATGAAAAGAAAAGAAAAAGGAAATTGAAAAAAAGATAAAATGAATAAGATAGCTTTCAGTGTAATCTCTTGTCCTTACAAAATCGGAGTTTGGAGCACAGGTTAGACCTTGGTGTGAAAATGTGTGTGGAACCTGGTTGGGAACCAAATTTAAAACACAACAGCCTTCGAGAGTTACAGAACTCGGTTCAAATCTCCTCAATAGCCGGGTCAGAACTAGCCTACATCATACGCAAACCCTTATGACTATGAAGCAGACTTGTACGGTGTAAGTGATGGTGGCTCTCCCCAACTGAAATGACAAAGGGACTGACTTCTCCAGAATGACAACCCAATGATTCCCCAATCCAGCCCTCTACCGTCGAGGAGCGGGGTATTCCCTTCTAAGTTCAAGTAGCATCCAACTCAAGAGGAGGAGGGGAAGAAAAGAATGGACGGTAGCCAGTGTAGCCACCTATCCTGGGATGCAAGACCAGTGTAGTCAAGTCATCCAGTTGCAGGCTCACATGGTGTAACTTTGATGTTCAAGCTTGCTTATTTTCTGTACAACATATATACATACTCCGGCAGGCACTTTTATTTTTAGTTTCAAGCCCGTCCACTTTTTGGAGTTTTTTTTCAACATACTATTTACAGCAGCATTTACATAAGGACTTTTTCCTCTTGAGCCAGAAGACTGTCCCTCTTTTGAAGCTTTATTGCAACCCGCACTCTCCTGTCATTCGACTTCATTGAAACTGGACCAGGTTGGGGTGCACTTCCCTCCCTAGACGAGAACGAATGTTTCCAACCGTGTGCGTCTCAGACTGGCAAATCCAACCCCCTCACTACCCTAACTGAGTTGAGCCAAGTGAAAGGTGCAAGTGTCCAAGTTAGGTCACGGCCGATAAGAGTCATGCGTGTGTCTCGAAAAGTTCTAGTTAGTCCACTGAGGTGACTTGAACCCAGCCCTGATTTCTCAAAGAATTAAGTCTGAATAGACCTGAAGTACCTTAAACCTAGTTCCCATAAGGCTCCCGTGCAGTTAGGTGCATTAAGGTCCAACCAAGCTCCAATCTTCGACTGTATTGGACTAGTTCAATCATCAAGCTCAATCAAAGAATATAGATGCTATGCAAATGCTATTTACAAATATGCAATTTCAAAGAATTTTGAAAGCAAAGAGAAAAGTTTTACACAAAGAATTTTGCAAGTAAAACAATATTGGCACTCAAAGTATGAAATATGTACAACTGTTTACACGGACGTGACGCTTTATTTTACAAGCCTTAAAGAATTTACAGGATTGATCAGAGTGATTTATTTAGGTGTATACACAATTGATAAAGAATTTAATGTATTTATGATTTATTTTATTTCTTTTATTCCTCAAATTTATTTGAAAAATCATTTTGAAAACTATAGTACAAAATAATTTTTGTAAATATTTACAAACATTTGAAAGCCATTTTGCAAAGATTTTGCAAACATTATATACATTTTTCAAAATACTTTTACAAAATGTTTTTCAAAACATTTGCACATAGGTTTTTCAAATCCTTTATTTCACACAAATAAAAAATTTTTTGCAATAAAAATATTTTCACAATGGTTGAAATCGTTTCACAAAAAGTTTTCCAAACAGTTCACACCATTTTTCAAATCATTTTGCAAAACTATTTAACCTGATTTATTAATCAGTATATACAAAGAGCAAAAACTTATTTGGAATTATTGCTTGTTTTTTGTATGAGAGATTTCTGTGTATACTCCTCAGCCTTATTTTGAAAATCGTTTTGGAAAAGATTTTTGAAAACTATAGTCCAAATTATTTTTACAAACCTGTACACACATTTACAAATCATTTTGCGTTGGTTTTCCAAACAACATAAATAGATTTTTCAAATAATTTTGCAACCATTTTCCAAACCATTTGCAAATCATTTTTCAAAAAAATTTTATTTCACGCCAAGAAAGTAAATTTTGCAATCCAAAATATTTACAAAGATTGAATACTTTTTACAATCCTTTTGAAATGTTTTCACAAAGAGTTTCAAATCTTTCACAGGGCTAATTGCCTGATTTATTAATCAGTATGTAAGAATATGAGGAGCTCACAGTCATCTTTTATTATAGTAATAATGATATATGATACTTTTATTTACAGTATGAGTTATGGCTTAAAGTATATACAAGGTATATACGACCCCCCTATACTTAGCTTGAGCTATGTCCTTATAGGTCAAAGAAACAAGAGAAGATATAACTCGTACTGAGTATAGACAGATCTAAAGAATATATGGGAATGAATGAATGAATGAGAAGTTGACCGTCCCTCCTATACTTAGGATCAAATAATCCCATGTATAGCAGACTGTACACAAGGCAGGAAGGGTCAAGGGTGGGAATACACAGATCGTACTCAGATTGTCTCCCCCTATACTTAGGGCAAGATACTCCTAAGTATAGACAAGAAGATGAGACAATGGAGAGGATCGAAATGAAATGAAAGACTCGGGGTGCATATCCCCCCTATACTTAGGACAAGGTATGTCGTAAGTATAGAAAATTGTCTACAAGGGCAGCACCATTTAGATACAGAAAGAAGATAGAAAAAGAAAAGGAAAAGAAGAAAAGAAGAAAATCAGATAAACCGTTTTTGGAGTACATTGTCTGAATCTTTTGATGCTGCAGCTGTTGTAGAGATGTCATCATGGTGCACGAGCTAGATGGAGTCAACAACGGCCAAGAATGCATCTGGTTCGAGGTAAGGCTTCAGGAGTTGGCCATTGACGACGAAGGGCTGTGCGTCAGGGGACAATTCTGATATGGAAATACTTCCATTGTCACGCACTTCACAAACTCGAAATGGCCCTGTCCACTTACTCTTCAATTTGCCTGGGAATATCCGCAACTTTGCATCAAATAACCACACTTTCTGTCCAACATCAAAGGTCTTTCGTCTGATGTGCCGGTTATGCCAGCGTTTCACCTTCTCTTTGTACATCAAGGTGTTATCGTATGCATAGTCTCGGAACTCCAAGAGTCTGTTCAGATCATCCTTTCTTTTCTGACCACTTTTGCGTGAGTCCAAATTGCAACTGTTGATTGCCCATAAAGACTTGTGAATTAATTCCGCAAGCAGATGGCATGGTTTTCCATATACAAGACGATAGGGCGACATGCCCAAGGGAGACTTGTAGGCGGTTCGGTAAGCCCAAAGTACCGAGTCCAAGAGTTGAGACCAGTCTTTTCTATTTGGCCTAACAAGTTTCTGCAGGATAGTCTTGATTTCTCTGTTTGATAACTCCGCCATGCCATTGGTCTGAGGATGGTAAGGAGACGCGACACGATGATCGATGTCGTACTCCTTCGTTAACTTCTTGACCTCTTTCTTAATGAAGTGGCTACCCCCGTCTGATATGAGAATTTTCGGTATCCCGAACCGCGAAATGATGTTCTTTTTCAGGAACTGGCATACTGTTCAGCTGTCGGCGGCTCGAGCGGGGATAGCTTCAACCCAACGACTCACGTAATCGACAGCAAGAAGGATGTGCTCAAAACCTTGACTGTTAGGGAACGGTCCCATGAAGTCAATGCCCCATGCATCGAAAACATCTGCTATCTGAATGATTTTCAGGGGCATTGAATCTTTGGCAGTAAGTATACCTTTCAATCTCTGACTGTCAATACATCTTTTGACAAATTCTGCAGCATCCTTAAATAATGTGGGCCACCAGAAGCCACAGTGAAGTACTTTGGCTGCCGTACAATCTCCAGAGTGGTGTCCACCAGATTCGAGCGAGTGACAATGCTCGAGGACACTAGATTGCTCCTCCTGAGGGATGCACCTGCGCTAAATGCAATCCGCTCCTTCCCTGAATAGCAGAGGATCCTCCCATTGGTAGAACCGGGTGGTCGACATGAATTTGTTCTTCTGATTCTTCGTCCAATCCGACGGCATTACCCCAGAGGCGAGGTAGTTGACTATGTCAACATACCAAGGAAGAGAATCCACAGCAAGGATTGATTCGTCAGGAAAGGTTTCTGCGATAGGTGCATTGTTCAGAGGAGGCTCATGCTGCTCTATTCTGGAGAGATGGTCTGCTACCACATTTTGGACTCCAGGCTTGTCCTTGATTTCCAAATCGAATTCCTGGAGGAGAAGGATCCAACGAATCAGTCTTGGCTTGGCATCCTTCTTCTGCTGTAGGTACCGGATAGCAGAGTGGTCAGTAAAAATTGTGACTTTTGATCCCAATAAATAGGATCTGAACTTCTCAAGGGCGAAAACCACAGCCAGCAATTCTTTCTCTGTCACTGTGTAATTTCTCTGTGCTTCATCTAATGTTCTGCTGGCATAGTGAATGGCATAGGGCGCTTTCTCTTTCCTCTGCCCAAGAACAGCCCCAGCTGCAAAATCTGACGCATCGGTCATTATCTCAAAGGGAAGAGTCCAGTCTGACGGCTGTAAGATTGGAGCCTGAGTAATAAGCTCCTTCAGCTGATTGAAAGCAAGGAGAACGTGCTGATCTACATTGAACTCGGTTTCCTTGCACAAAAGTTCTGTCAAAGGTCGGGCAATGCGGCTGAAATCCTTGATGAATCGTCTGTAGAATCCCACATGCTCCAGGAATGACCTTACATTTTTCACTGTCTGAGGTGGCTGTAGATTTGCAATAACATCCACCTTTGCCGGCTCGACTTCCATGCCACGTTTGGAAACGACGTGACCCAGCACAATACCTTCAGTAACCATGAAGTGGCTCTTTTCTCATGAAAGCACTAAATTGACTTCCCAACACTTCTGAAGTACTCTGTCTAGGTGCTCAAGACAAGAATCAAAACTATCACCATAGACAGAGAAGTCGTCCATGAACACCTCGAGAAAACTGCCTACCATCTCGGCGAAAACTGCTAGCATGCATCTTTGGAAGGTTGCAGGTGCATTACATAATCCAAAGGGCATTCTCTTGAAGGCGTAACTGTCGAACGGGCAAGTGAAGGTGGTCTTCTCTTGATCTTCAGGGGCGATAGCCACTTGGTTGTACCTGGAATACCTATCCAAAAAGCAGAAGAACTCCTTTCCTGCTAGTCTTTCCAAAACTTGATCAATGAATGGCAAGGGGAAGTGGTCCTTCTTAGTTGCTGCATTAAGGCGGCGGTAGTCAACACACACCCGCCAGGATGTTGGTACCCGAGTGGATATTTCCTCTCCTTTGTCATTTGTAACCACGATAAGCCCGAATTTCTTTGGAACTACATGCAGTGGGCTTACTCATTTTGAGTCGGAGATGGGATAGATGAAACCTGTGTCACACCATTTCGATATTTCTTTCATGACGACGTCCCTGAGGTTAGGGTTCATCCTTCTTTGGAATTCGCGGGACGGCTTGGCATCTTCTTCCAGATAGATGTGGTGTGAACACAATGCTGGATTTATCCCTCGGAGATCTGATACGCTCCAACCAAGTGCCTTGCGAGTCTTTTCTAGAACTTCGCGGAGACAAGATTCCTGATCCGAATTCAGCCTGCTGCTGATGATGACCGGATACATTTGTTCTTCACCCGCAAGGAAAGCATACTTCAGGCCTACAGGAAGTGGCTTGAGTTCTGGTGTTGGTCTGTTCAACTTGTTGGTTACTTCAGACACCATGCTGGTGGTGGAATGTACTTCCTTGAAAGGGCTACCATCCTCATCATTATGTTGAGATCCCAGGGATGTGCCGAACGGTTCTGCCTAGGCTGATCGTGTTCGGTCTGGAGTGAATGCTCAAAGAGATGCGCCTGCATCTGAGAATCTGTCTCCCAAGGATCATCGGAGCAAAGGTTGACTGTGCTTTCCAAGTCCTCCTCGAGTGTGAGGATTTCTCGGGTCCATGAATCATTCAATGACACAGATGAATCTCTAATCTCAGCAATGAAGTCACAGTCTGCTTCTGATGCTGCCTGGCTCTCGTCAGTCGCGGCATTTGGTTCTCTATTCATGTTCATAGTGATTTGCTGGGTGTTCGAGCTGAAAGTAATCTTGCCAGACCCGTAATCAACCACGTCACCTGAAGTACGAAGGAATAGTCGGCCAAGGATGATAGGGGTCTAAAGTAGAGGTGCAGGTGAGTCCATATCAAGGACTACAAAATCGGCTGGAAATTGCACCTGCACTTTAACTACGACGTCTTCCAAAAGACCTCGGGGCCGCTTGACGGATCGGTCAGCGAACTGAATGATCATACGTGTCTGCTTGAGCGGACCCAGCCCGAATTCTTGCATTATGGATGAGGGCAGAAGGTTGATAGAAGATCCACTGTGAAGGAGAGTGCGCTCGAAGACCTGGTCAAAAATCTCACAACTGATCAGAGGTGCTCCCGTATCTTGCTTCTTCTGTAGGAGGTTGCTGATGGCTGCAACAGTGGCCATGGAGAGTACGTGCTTTTCTACATCTTGGCGTCTGTTCCCCAGTGTTGGGCGACACTTGTTGGTACATGCCTCCTTTAGTCCTTTCTTCACAGCTGGCATGTACTCCACGGCCTTCAATAAGGGCATCTCAACAGTCAGCTTGTCTAATATTTCCACAACTCCTGGATCAGACAATGCCTTTTTTCGTTTTGCATTTTTTTTTGGATTTTTCTATTGCATGAGGAAAAGGAATATGTACATCTCTAGCAGGATAAATAGAGTTCTTATTTACATCAAAATCATCGCCCATAGAATGTTGTACATCTGAGCTACAAAAAGGAGTACAAACTGTATCCTGGTGTGCTGGTGCTGAGGGGCGAGCAAAAAGTATATCTTCGGCTCCATCGGCTGGCGGCTCCTCCAAGGCTGGCACGGCTTTGCTTCGGCTACAAGCTTCTTTTTGTTGTTTTGTTTTTGCTGATTTTTTTGTATTTTTGGCTGGGACTGATGTTGGGAATGCACGACGGCTGGAATGGCTTCTCCTTCTTCTTCCTCCTCACGCGCCCCTGTACCTGGCACGGCTAATGCGGAAGATGGTGATCCACCTTTTTCTTTATTCGCCCTAATCTTGGTGGCAGGCGGAGGCAAGGCCCTACCGCTCCTGAGAGTAACAGCATTAGAATAAGCAGTGATATCATTGTTAGACACGGACTGGACATCACGATCTACCTGCTCTTTCTTCATGAAATTATTGGGGTTGGCTTCGACCTGAGCTGGAATGGTGGTTCTGGTAGCGGTCAGGTCGTCAAACCTCTTGGTCATATCCGCTAGCCCTTTGACAAGTTCGGCCAGACAATCCATGGTGAGGTTCACTGGAGGTGCCTGGGTGGATTCAGCATGCAGACCACGCGGTTGATGCATATGCTGGTGTTGAGGCTGTTGTTGGCAGTGCGTAGGTGGTGCAGGAAGCTGAAGCTGCTGATAAGAAAGAGGAGGATTCTGTTGGTACTGCTGAGGTGGAGTAGCTGCATACTGATGGAAGGGCTGTGGGTGACGGTATGGCTGCTGCTGATACTGCTAGTTCTGCCTCCATTGATTTGCATACTGGGGAGGCTGATGATACGGTGGCGGTGGCTGTGAGGACTGCCCGAAACGACCACCCTGAGGCTGGTGGTATTGCCGGTTGGCAGGTAGCTGACCCCGAGGTTGTCCCATAGGACGGGTCGGCTGTGCTTCGTGACTCCATACCCCGTTCACTTCCTGGACCAGGGGTGGTGGTGGGAATACCAAATCAGATCCTGATACAAACTCTGGTTGATACACAACCAACTGCTGCTGCGGCTGGCCCTGGTCGGGTGCCTGCACGTAGTACACGTGCTGGACTGCCGGTGGCGGCTGGCTCGGCTGAGGCTGATGTAGCGGTGGTTGCTCGTCTTTCCTCTCAGCTGGATATTCTAATGGTACTGCCGACTGAACAGAATTGATGGTGCCCACCAACAGTTCTAGCTGCTTGGTAATCTGATCCAGCTTGTCTAAATTCTGAGTCCTCTTCTCGATCACAGCGAGTATTTCAAGATCATGTGATCGTTTCTCAATAATATCAACCTTCGAGAGATGGCCCCCGATGATGCTGAGGTTGGAGCTCTCAACTCTCTCTGCCTCGCGGGACGCTGCCATGTGTACTTATTTTTGGAGGATTTGGGGTTGCTTCTGGTATGCTTTTGATGAAGAGAGGGCGGCCTCTCCTTCGGCCATTTCTTCGAATATCTGCCAGACTGCATCTTCATCCTTGTTGAAGTGTGAACCCCCACATGCTGTGTCAACGAGCCTTTGGCTCTCAATGTTCAGACCCCCAAAAAAGTGTTGGACCAAACTGGTCTTTAGGATCTCATGATGGGGGCATTTCTCCTGCAGATCGGTGAATCTCTCCCAGGCTTCGCGTATGGATTCATGTGCTCCTTGGGAGAAGTTGCTGATACGTGCTCGCATCTGGTTGAGCCGACCGAGAGGATAATATTTGTGCAGGAAGGCGGACTTCAGTTCCTCCCAGGTGGTTACAACCTTCCCCAGATGGTTGACCCAATAAATGACATTGTCTTGCAGGCTGAAAGGGAATGCCATCATTTTGACAATGTCCAGAGGGACATTCGGATAGTGAGTAGTTCGGCAGATGCGGGAGAATTGTTGCAGGTGGATGTACGGCTCTTCACTTGTGTTTCCATGGAAAGATGGAAGGAGAGCGAGGAACTGGGGCTTCAGCTCAAAGTGAGCGTGTACCGGTGGAATGAGAATCCACTCGCTCATCTGGCTGTCTCCAGGATTATAAGTCTCCTTCAGTGTAGGCTTTTGTCCCCTAATTTCTGGCTCTCCGTCGTCATCAGGTGGACCACCGCCTCCTCCTCTACCTCCTCCTCCCTCGGCTCTGTTCATCACATCATTCAACATATCCTGGAAAGCGGTTTGGGCTAGGTCTTGCTCTGTCAGCTGCTGCTGGATAGCTTGGATAGATGCCAATAGCTGTGCATTAACCTGATTCTGATTTGGCATCTGTCCTTCTGGTTGAGGTGGCTGCTGACCCTTGCCCTTTCCTTGAGGAGCCATATCAGGGTCTGAGTCATTCGAAATGAATTCCGAAGTAGAAGCCAGGGCTCAGTCTGCCCTTCTATCTGAAGGGTGAAAGAATCCGAATCAGACCACTTGCATTATTGTTCAGCTGTCATGATAATTGTTGGAGTTAAGGTCAATCCCAACATGTTGTGAATGGAACAGGATGTAGACTGAAATCGACTTCCATTCATAACGGCGAAAATGGGACAAAAGTGATCCCAGTTTATTGGGTGGCCAAGTGAAAGGTAGAAAATGAGGAGTCTGGAGATCGATCCGCAAGGTCCGGATCGGGGTCTCGAGAATCGCCTCGAATTTATTGGCGACATCGAGTCCATGGAATCGATGTGGGTATCGGCAAGGGTCCCGACGGAAACCATCCATGGATTGATTTCGCAAAATAAGAGAGAAGTGGATGTTGGAGGAAAGATACGATGGTCAACAAAGAGTAAAAAGGAGTGCAAAACAGTAGAAAGGCTCAAACTGAGTGGGGATCAAAGAGGAGTGACACAACAAAGTTTGCGCAAAGGCGTGGGACTTGATCTTTGAACCTTAATCTAGATCCATACAAACACAAGACAAGATTGGGTTCACCAACTCACGCCATGTGAAGCCGTAAAGGTTCGGCTACTTATTATCTTTTCAGTTTTAGAGTTGTTATTTCAGGCATATCTTTTAACAAGTCCTTAGCATGCTGCCCCTATAGGAGAGAGAGTACTGCCAGAAAAGTATCACGTACTTGTCCTCCTCCTTTGTAACCTGTAGTCTGTACTTTTTGAGGTCCTTGTAACCCTTCTTGGATCCCTACTCAGCCAAAGAAATAGAGAGAGGAAGCCAATAGGCGAAACCAATACTTTGGTTCTCGCTCGCAACGCAATCACCCATGAGCGTACAAGAACCTACTCGGACACAAGACGATGAGACAGACACCCCCGTGAAGGCGTGGCCTATGCTCGGTGCTTCGGACAGGGTCGATGCTCTACACAATAGAGAGTCATCATTGGTGACCAAGCCCTACTCGCCCGCATACGATAGAAGCGCCAATACTTCGGTAATCCAGGCGATACACAAGGCAGTTGCAGAATGGGATTTTGGCTCTATTCCTTATGGGACGTGCCTCGCTCAAGGGAGTAGGGTTTTGGTCCCCCTCCAAGGTACCTGAAAACAATGAGGGCTTTATGAACCCAGTACAATGATAGTCCATTACAGATTTTAATTAAAGTCAAAGTTTATTTAGCAGTCCCCTTGTTTTAGTTTTTGGGTTTTCACTTTTTTTGAGTCTGTTTCATACCAGCGCCTAACGTTTTTGTAGATTTTCATTTAAGTCCTAGGTGCTCAAAATCAGAGGGAGATAGCGGAAAAGCCGTGCAGCAAGTTGGTTCTATGATGGAAATCTCACCATTGAACCGAATGATGCATGCTGAGTTAGAAGACTTACAGTGCATCCCAGCTCTCTCCATGTGGTATGCAAAACAGAATTTTTAAACCTATCTACATGGCAGTGTGCATTTGACAAAATCGCCCTAAACATTAGCTGCTATTAACGTAAAGAACCACAAGTTGGTCACTTATCTTTAACCTAAGGGTCCGGCCTTGGCTTACCCCTCCTCTTCTCGACACACTCGAGTTCAGGAGTAGCGCTTGATGGGGCTCGCTCACGGCACATGGGTGATGAAGCTACGTTTCATCATCTTTATTCTATCATTTTGGCCTTAAAAACCCTAGTAAATGCGTATAAATAGAGCTAATTCTTGCATTTTAGCATTCATGTATATATGTGTAAATAGTGTATAAAATGCGGTTTTTAAAGCCAAAATTATAGAATAAAGAAAAGAAAAGAAAAAGAATAAAATATTGTAAATATTTTATGATCCGAAACCCCGAGACCTAGGCATCTTGATGAATAGGTCGACAAGGAATAAAGTAGGGGGAGATAAGGGCCAAATACCTATATTTATTAATTCATTCTTTATTCATTTTGGGACCTATTTTTGGTTCCACTTTTTGTGCATCAAATAAAGAAACTTTGTACATGAAAGTTGTAGATATTTTTATATAGAAAAATACAAAATTGATTTCACTGAAAAATAATGTACAGATAAAAAGTTATGATCTGAATAAAAATCTAGAATCCCAACTTCCCAGACCTATATCTCACAAATGAAAACTCCAAATGCAGCAAACTCACCTTTAATTGTATATAGAATAAAATAATCTATTTAATGGCGGTGGTTTCGTATTTGGCAGAGCCACGGTTTGAAAGTTGAGTTTTGGACCCCATTATATACTTGTACAGATTAAAATATTCAATTTATTATTTATTTATTATTTTTATAATTTTATATTTTTATAATTTTGTAAATATTACTTATAATAATTGTGTATATTAAAATTAGAATAAAAATGTAAATAAGACTCAAAATAAAAATACTTATATACACAAAACCTAGGTATAATACTTATACACATACCTGTATAATTACTATTTCTATTTTATTAAATATACAAAACACATCAATAAAATAAAATAAAAATATAATTACGTGTCTAAAAGTATGCTATAATTATATAAATTAATAATCAATAAAAATAAAAGAACACAATATGTAGATAATATACCTATATAGGGGCATAAATGTAAACTTGTAAAAATACATTTCATAAAAATAATTAAAAATCATAATAAAATAATTTATAAAATTATAAATACTTTTTATTTTATAGCCTAAATAAAATAATAGCATTTACTAATTTAAAATGATTTTATAAAGGGGTTTTCCTGGTTGGTCCACGTGGACCAACCAGGTGGTCTGGACAGTTGACCGCGGGTCAACTATCTAACCTACCCTCTGCTGCCTGTCAAAGTGGCTTTTTTCTCGTTTTTAACGAATTTTGGAGGCCACGTCTTGTATCCTTTCATGACGATGTCTTCTGCAAATTTTCTCCCTGATTTTTGACCTTACACGCCCAAAGGTTTCCTCGGGGATTGGATCTTTGATTCATTAGATCTCCCTATCGATCTTTGAGCCTACTCGCCCACACTTTCAAAAGTCACCCAGACCTCCCATTGCTCCATTGAACACCCTTTGAGGACTTTTCGCCGCTCTCCTCTCACGCTCCGGACCGGTGGTGGTGACAGCTCCACCTCCAGTCGATCGAGGCAGCGCAAGGTCAGCCTTTGGCGTGTCTCCAACTTCCATCTCCGGCCACCGCCGTGAGGTTGCATCGCTGGCTTCTCTCGCCATCGAGGTTCGTTTTTGTTGCTGTTTTTTAGTGTAGAATAACTCCTAGGATAGTCTTTAGCTACTGTTTTACCCCTCAATCGCTGGTTCGCCCGTTAACATCCACCTGCGTTGATCGCCGGGGCTGGTCTCCGGTGAACTCCACCATTGCCATCACCCCCTACACCCGCCGTCCATTTTTTGCTAGCCCTGGAACCCTCTTTTGTTGGCTGTGTGCTTTATTTGCGGGTCCAGGTGCTGGAGAACCTCGCTAGGGTTCGTTTTTGTCGAAATCAGAGCATCCTGGTGCGTCCTCCTCCTCAAATCGCCACGGCGGAGCGCTGGCGGTCAATCCGCCATTCTGGGACCGGCGTCTTTTAGAGGGAGCTTCCAGGAGGCGTCGGCAGCCATCGGAGGAGCTTCTGGCCGTCGGCGGGACTCGAATCATCGAGTCGAATCTCACCGGGGGTCGGTTCTTCCCCACGTTCATCCAAGCTCCTCCAGGACCGTCGATCTGGGTCGTGTTCTTCCTGGAGCACAGGTGCCATCAGATCTTGCGTGCGCCCAGCCGTCCGATCGTCCTTCCCATTCTAATCTGAACCGCAGACTGCGAAGGGGCATCGGGCCCTCCTCACACGACACGTGGCTTAAGTAAAGCCCAAGCCACCGTCTGATCGGCGCCGGCTGAGGGTAAATTGCGGATGCACCTTGACGTTTTTTGTATTTGAATTATAAGACTGAATCATTCATCTGATGTATAATTAATTCTGGTATTTTGGCTTAAAAGTCCCTAGACTTTTGTTATTAGCTAATCCATCCTCGCCAGGCGCACGTGCTTAGCACGCGCGCCTTGGACATTTTGCGCGTTTAGCCCGAACGTTTTTGATATATGTATTCGGTCTATGGTTTTCCTTAATTTGTTATAATCTTTTTGAAATATGTGCGCAGAGGCCCCTGCATTCTAGGCTAATTACAAAAATACCCTTGCGAACATGTATTTTCTCTTTGCTTCTCGTATTTTTTGCATGCATCTATAAAACCCCAAAAAATCCCCAAAAATCACATTAAGTCTCGGTTGCATAGTAGTTTAATGATATATTTTTATTTCTCATAATTATTGCATTTTCTTAATTATTAAAAATCAAAAATAGCCATTTTGTGCATTGTCTAGCTTATAAAATCCATAAAAATATAAAACACTCCAAAAAATCCCAAAAAAATATATTTTGTTTCTCTTCGTGTGTTTTAACTTCATTCAAAAATTCATTAAAAATTACAAAAGAAAACTCATAAAAATCACAAAACTCTAAAAAACTTCATAAAAATTTATAAAATTCATAAAAAAATCCAAAAATTGTGTTTTCTTTTCCTAAATTTTCTTTGTTTTGTTACCTTTAATTTAAAATTAATTTGGGAAATTTTTGATACTGTTTGCTATTTTTCATTCCCATTTTAATTTCGGCCAGTAATTAATTCACTGTTTTCTTTTATTTTAACTTTTAAAAATACCAAAAATATTTGGAAAAATACCCAAAAATCACAAAAACAGTAGAAATCATAAAAAGACCAAAAATATTTTATTCGCTAATTTTTGAACATTTTTATCTATTTGTATAAATATCTCTTTCTCCCTTTTATTACATAGTTCATATATTCCAATATTGAAAAAGAAGATAAAAAAATATAAAATATAAAAAGAAAATAAAAATCAGTAAATTAAAAATCAAAATACAAAAATATAAAATCAAAAATTAAATAAAAAAATTCTAAAATTAAAAACCCACAAAAAATAGCATAGATAGACAACTTATCACATTCACACAGTTTTGTGCATTATTGCCCCCGATCTACCTGTTTGCTCCCTGTGTTCGACCGCTACACATACTTGCACCTATACACATCTTTGTTGTAGAGTTATAATAAATTTTAACTCCGCACATTTACTTTCATTGCTTGACTTATCTGTCGTGGGTTAATTGTTGTTCGAAGTTCGGATTTTTGAGCGATCACCGCATCGACTGTTGATCCGCCTTGTAGATCAATACGACCCTCGATTTTCTCGCTTCAACAAATGGCGCCGTTGCTGGGGAGCAACAACGCGTAGTTCGGGTTTTTGCTTATATTTGTGATTGCTTGTCTATTTCGCGGCTTTTATCTTTGCTTTTTATTTGATATATATTGTTGAGCTGTCTAACCTCCTCTTTTGTTGATTTCGTGCGAGGAACCGCGGATCAAGGGAGGTGCTCTACCCTAGGCGCCTGTGCACCTACGTGAAGCTGACTTTTCTCACCTTGCACCGAAGGAGACTCAGAGGAATTTTGAATACCGTGCTCTTATTACTTTCTTGTATTTAGTTATTTGTGTAATTTATTGTGAGAGAGAGACCTTTAATTTGTAATAATACAGGTACTTGGACTCTTGGACATTCAGGCCCAATTTCCAAGTGTTTGTACACTTGGGGGCTCACCACGGTTTTTATGGTTTTCATCGTCTTTTTCATTTTGTTTTCCGGTTTTGTTTTCCTTATTTTGTGTGATTGAGCCCCTAGTTTTAGGATTGCTTGCGATAGACTAAGGCCAAACACTTAATATCTTGCATGTACCTATAGACTCGTTTGGACTTAGTCAAATTTAAACAGTCGCCTCATCATCTTCAAGCCTACGTACCGCGAGCCCACTCCATCAAGCGCTACTCCTGAACTCGATTTGTCGAGAAGAGGAGGGGTGAGTCTAGACCGGACTTTTTGGATTGAGGATCGGTGACCGACTTGTGGTTCTTCATGATAATAGCAATTTCTGAACTTAGGGCGATTTCATCGGCTTGCATTTGCATATAGATAGGTTTCAATTCTGCCGAGCACTGTTGCATGTAGAGTACTGGAGGTAAGGTGAGCATTTACGCTTTAGCATACATCATCGTTTTGCCGCTTGCATTGCTTTTCTGACTCTCTACCTCTGATTTTGATTACCTAGGTGCTAAGTAAAATTGACTCCTCGATAGGTTCGTGCATTTCTTATTAAAAATCCAAAAAAAGTGATAACCAAAAAATTGGGACTGCTACTATTACTTGACCCTAAAAACCACCAAAACAAAAAACTTGTATTGGGGCGAGTAATCCCCTCATTATCCTCATTTTACTTGCTCGCGCACACACTAAGGATTAGTGCCCGAATCCCATTTCAGCCCCCTAAGTGTTTGTGCAATTTTGGACTTCTCACCTAACTCAAGATAAAAAGACCGTATTTTCGGTCTCTACCGAGTTGAGTAGGTGAACTGAGGATTTGATTTGTGTAAGTTTGCTTGTGATTGTTTTGTGTGCATTCTAAATCGCCTCTGCGCATTTGCGCCTTTCTCCACTTCTCTTGACTTAACAATCGTGCTCTCCCGATCATTGTCTTTTGTTTCCGAGATGGACCCCTGGAGCGTATTTTATCCAGACTTTGTGGATCCCTCATTCACTCCAGCCGGTCCACCTCCTTTTTCCCAGGAGGACTTTGCTCCTGACTTTTATACATATCCGCCTCAGCCGCAGTTTCAGGACTCGAACTTCTACCCGCACCCACCACCACCTCCGTATTTTCCACCTTCCCATTCACCCGAGACTGATCTGCCGGAGTCACCTTTCATGGAATCCACCCTTGAGCACTTGACCCAGATGATGGATCATATGAGACAGAGGATTAACCACCTCACTAGCACAAATAAGAGCGACCATGATATTTCACCATTTGATGATATGGGTTCATTCGAGGATTTCCATGAGAGCTTGCAATTGCCAAAAATACAAAAAAATGAGAAAAATTTAAAAATCCAAAAAGATTTCAGGAGACACATGATTGAGTCAGACTGTGAGGAGAGTGCCCACTTGCCAGATCCTTTGACCACACAGCCTTCCACCCCTAGTCCCACCTTTGACCCCGAGGATGCCGCTGTACAGACTGCTCTTGGCATGCCTCGTGTAGATGCTGATTTCGACTTCCTCCCTTGTATGGAGGAGGTCCAAAAATTCAAAAAAATGTTGACTGAACCCGAAGTGGTGGCCACTATTCATGAGATCATCCGTTCCCCACTTCAGCAGGCCATGACTGATTTATCTGCTCCTCTTCCCAAGAAGAGAAAGCGGAGGAGCAGATCTGAGCGTCATATTTTGACCATGGCCACTACCCACGCCATCACACACTGTCCCATTCCTAGGAAAAAGAACACTACCACACCTTTCATTAGCTGCACCATCTCTGACCACACATGTGATCACACTCTCCTCGACGGCGGTGCTTCGATTAGTATTATACCCTTCTCGCTGGTACAGTCTCTTCACTTAGGGCCTCTCAAGAAGACCAGGATGATAGTTCAGTTTGCTGATGGATCTATCAAGAGGCCGAAGGGTATCCTTGAAAACACCATCATCTCGATTCAGGGCACGAGCTACAATGTTGACTTTGTTGTATTGCCCATGGAGACCTCCACTGGGGAGCACACTCCAATCATCCTGGGACGACCATTCCTAGCCTCTGCGAGGGTCGTTATTGATTACAGATTAGGAGAGATTCGCTTCCGTCCTGCTGGCGAGAGCGAAGTGTTGATCACCGCACCTACTGCCGACCAGAGACCTGCACCTGATATAACTTCACCTATCTTGGCTGACCCCGAGGACTATGATCTATATGAGGATATCAGAGAGACCTTTTTCATGACCGATGATGAAACCCGAGAATTCCTCTCCAAGGAGGAAATCTCGGAAAGCATAGACCTTGGTGTTGCTGCTTCCTGTGATTGGCGATGTGTTGATGACATCCGCGGGATTTACACGATCGATACCATTGAGCGGAGGGCAGATTTGGATACTAGACAGGACAATCATGACTTGGCTACTTCCACTGATGGGTCCGCTCCTATCCACATAGATACTAATGAGCCAAAGGTTGAATTTGATTTGATTGCTTTTATTCAGAAATTTGGGCCTTTTGATGAGAAAGATGATCTGGTTGAGATTATTGAGGACGAACAGAGCTCGACTACTTCCACTGATGAGTTCGTTCCGTTTGGTTTTGACCTGGACGACACCTCGCAGGACGACTCCGAGTATACTTCTTCCGATGATGATGAGTTCGTCCCATTCCACTTCGATATCAGCGAGACTCCCAAGGCCGGACCTAGTCACACTTCTTCCACTCACACGTCTGTGCCTTTACACCCCAGGGCCCCTGAGGATCTACACTCTGTCGACCCTGATCGGCTTCCGTCCACTGTGGACCTCGATGTCGACCTGCACCACACTAGATCCATTCCTCAGCGGTCCCGCAAGAAGGTTCGCTTTCTACCTTCTTGATCCTGTGTACATCCATCTCTGTTGTATATCCTCTTCTGTTTATCTCTGTCTACCTTCCATTTTGCTCATCCACCCATCATCGTGTTTGCCTTACTTAGGACGTACTTTGTCCTAAGTATAGGGGGTGGACGAGCCGAGTGTTCATTCGTCGTTACGTTTCATTACTCCTGTTGTTGCCTATACTTAGGGCTTCTTTTACCCTAAGTATAGGGGGAGTGGTGTGTACATCCTCTGATCTCTTCTTCCATCTTCAGATCTCTTTTCTTCTTTTCTTCTTTTCTTCTTTTCCTCTTCTATCTTCCTCATCTACCGAAAAGATGCTGCCCTTTTTGTCAGTCTTCTATACTTAGGACGTACTTTGTCCTAAGTATAGGGGGTGTGCACCCCGAGTTGTTCTATTTATTTCGATCCTCTCCATTGTCTCCTCTTCTTGTCTATACTTAGGGATATCTCACCCTAAGTATAGGGGGAGACAATCTGAGTACGATCTGTTCATTCCCACCCTTGACCCTTCCTGCTTTGTGTACAGTCTGCTATACTTAGGATTATTTGATCCTAGGTATAGGGGGGACGGTCGACTTCTTATTCGTTCATTCATTCCTTATTTGTTTCTTCTTTAGATTTTCCTATACTCAGTATGAGTTATGTCTTCTCTTTTTCTCTCTGATCTATGAGGACATAGCTCAAGCTAAGTATAGGGGGGTCGTATATACTGCGTATATACTTTAGCCATAACTCGTACTTTCATATTTTCTTAATAATTATGGCTAGTTATACTTATAAAATTCATTAAAAATCTTAATAAAAAGATGTGATTATTCCTCAAATACTTTTTACATTTACTGATTAATAAATCAGGTGAAAACATTTTTTGCAAAATGTTGGAAAAATAGTTTGAAAACTTTGTGAAAAATCTTTTGAAGACTATTTTGAAAACGTTTTGTTACATGTTTTCAACATTTGTAAAAATATTTTGATTGTAAAGTTTATTTTCTTTGTGTGAAATAAAATGTTAAAATGATTTGCAAATGGTTCGAAAAATGGTTGCAAAAATATGTGAAAAATCTATATATACTGTTTGGAAAACCTTTGCAAAATGATTTTCAAATGTGTGTACATGTTTGTAAAAATTATTTTGGACTATAGTTTTCAAAAAATCGTTTGAAAAGCCTGTGTCAAATAAGTTTGAGGAATACATACATCACACCAAAAATCCACTATGTATATATGTATAAAATTGACCACTTATCCATTTAAATTCTTAAAATCCATTTCTTGTAATTATAAGAAGCACTCCCGTGTACATATTTTTCACCTAGTTTTCAGTCAAAACCTTTTTATTTTCAAAAAATTCCAAAAACATTTGCAAAATTAAAATCCAAAAAACATTCGAAAAATCTTTTTGAAAAATACAAAAAAATTACATATGCATCATCATCATCTTTTCAAAAAAACCATAAAAAGTTCAAAATCTTGAAAATTGCATCACAAAAATATTTTCTGCATTCTTCATATCATTTGCATAGCATGAGCATTTTTCGGATTGAGTTTGATAGTTGAACGAGTCTAAGTAAAATCCGGAGATTGGAGCTTGATTAGACCTTAAAATCTACCTAATAACAGGAACCTTATAGGAACTGGGTTTGAGGTACTTCGGGTCTAGTTAACTTAATTCTTTGAGGATCACGGGACTTGGCTCAATGGATTGTTGGCTGCCTAAGTAGAGTATTTCGGAGCACACGCACGACTCTTGTTGATAATGACCTAACTTGGACATCTGCACCTTTCACATGTCCCAACTCAGTTGGAGTGGTGAGGGGGATGGATTTGCCGGTATGAGATGCACACAGGTGGAAACACTTGTCCTCCTCTAGGGAGGGAAGTGCGCCCCAACCGTCCAGTAATGATGAGTTTCGAGGATAGGAGATCGTGGGTTGTAATAAAGCTTCAAAAGAGGGATAGTCTACTGGCTCAAGAGGAAAAACTCCCTATGTAAATGCTGCTGTATATAGTATTCAAAAAAAATGCAAAAGCAAAACTCCAAAAAAGTGGACAGGCCTGTACAAAAATAAAAATGTCTGCCGGAGTGTGCATATGTCGTAAAGTCAAATAAGCAAGCTTGAGCTTCAAAGTCAGATTATGTGAGCCTGCAGCTGGATGACTTGACTACACTGGTCTTGCATCCTAGGATAGGTAGCTACACTGGCTACCGTCCATTCTTCTCTTCACCCCATCCTCTTGAGTTGGTTCCACTTGAACTTAGAAGGGAATACCCTGCTCCTTGAGGGATGAGTTGTTGGATTGGGTAATCATTGGGTTGTCACATCGTAGAAGTCAGTCTCTTTGTCATTTCAGTTGGGAAGGGCCACCATCACTTACACTGTACGAGTCAGATTCATAGTCGTAAGGGTTTGCGTATGAGTTGAAATATTTCTGACCTGGCTATTGAGGAGACTTGAGCAGAGTTTTGGGATTCTCGAAGGCTGTTGGATTTCAAGTCCGATTCTCATTAAGGTTCCGCTAGCACTAAAAATCCAAAGGTCTGACTTAAGCTCCAAACTTTGATTTTATGAAGACAAGTTTGATAATTAAACCTCACCCAATTTTCTTCTTTATCTTTTCTTTGTTTTTCTTTTTCTGCACTTATTGCATAAGCGTTTTCTAGGGACTAGCAAAGGTAAAGTATAGAGGGATGATGAAGCTACGTTTCATCATCTTTATTCTATCATTTTAGCCTTAAAAACCCTAGTAAATGCGTATAAATAGAGCTAATTCTTGCATTTTAGCATTCATGTATATGTGTGTAAATAGTGTATAAAATGCAGTTTTTAAAGCCAAAATTATAGAATAAAGAAAAGAAAAGAAAAAATAAAATATTGTAAATATTTTATGATCCGAAACCCCGAGACCTAGGCATCTTGATGAATAGGTCGACAAGGAATAAAGTAGGGGGAGATAAGGGCCAAATACCTATATTTATTAATTCATTCTTTATTCATTTTGGGACCTATTTTTGGTTCCACTTTTTGTGCATCAAATAAAGAAACTTTGTACATGAAAGTTGTAGATATTTTTATATAGAAAAATACAAAATTGATTTCACTGAAAAATAATGTACAGATAAAAAGTTATGGTCTGAATAAAAATCCAGAATCCCAACCTCCCAGACCTGTATCTCACAAATGAAAAATCCAAATGCAGAAAACTCACCTTTAATTGTATATAGAATAAAATAGTCTATTTAATGGCTGTGGTTTCGCATTTGGAGGAGCTACGGTTTGAAAGTTGAGTTTTGGACCTCATTGTATACTTGTACAGATTAAAATATTCAATTCATTATTTATTTATTATTTTTATAATTTTATATTTTTATAATTTTATATTTTTATAATTTTGTAAATATTACTTATAATAATTGTTTATATTAAAATCAGAATAAAAATGTAAATAAAACTCAAAATAAAAATACTTATACACACAAAACCTAGGTATAATACTTATACACATACCTGTATAATTACTATTTCTATTTTATTAAATATACAAAACACATAAATAAAATAAAATGAAAATATAATTACGTGTATAAAAGTATTCTATAATTATATAAATTAATAATCAATAAAAATAAAAGAACACAATATGTAGATAATATACCTATATAGGGGCATAAATGTAAACTTGTAAAAATACATTTCATCAAAATAATTAAAAATCATAATAAAATAATTTATAAAATTATAAATACTTTTTATTTTATAGCCTAAATAAAATAATAGCATTTACTAATTTAAAATGATTTTATAAAGGGTTTTTCCTGGTTGGTCCACGTGGACCAACCAGGTGGTCTTGATAGTTGACCGCGGGTCAACTGTCTGACCTACCCTCTGCTGCCTGTCAGAGTGGCTTTTTCCTCGTTTTTGACGAATTTTGGAGGTCATGTCTTGTATCCTTTCATGACGATGTCTTCTGCAATTTTTCTCCCTGATGTTTGACCTTACACGCCCAAAGGTTTCCTCGGGGATTGGATCATTGATTCATTAGATCTCTATCGATCTTTGAGCCTACTCGCCCACACTTTCAAAAGTCACCCAGACCTCCCATTGCTCCATTGAACACCCTTTGACGACTTAAAAGTCTCCATACTTTCAAAAGTCTCCATATCATCACCTTTATTCTATCATTTTGGCCTTAAAAACCCCAGCAAATGCATGTAAATAGCATTAATTTGTATATAATAGCATTTATTATTTATTGTAGTAATTATACATAAAATAAGGTTTTTAATGCCAAAATTATAGAATAAAGATAAGAAAAGAAAAAGGAATAAAATATTGCAAATATTTTATGACCCGAACCCCGAGACCAAGGCCAGCATGGAATTGGTCGACAAGGAATAAAGTAGGGGGAGATAAGGGTCAGTATACAATACATACCTCATTTATTTATTCATTTTTGACACCTATTTTGTATATAATTATTTATTCATCATAAAGAAACTTTGTTCACGAAAGTTGTAGACAATAATGTAAATAAAAATACAAAATTGGGTTTGTGTAAAAATAATACTCAGTGTACATTTCATACACAGAATAAAAAGCCAAAACCTCAACTTCACAGACCCATATCTTGCAAATAAAAACTCCAAATCACCCAAACTCATCTTTAATTGTATATAGCTTTCCAATAACTATTTAATAAAGTTGATTTCATAATTTTTGGAATCCATCTGCAAAAGTTAGGTTTTTGGCCTTCATTGTGCAACCTGCCTGAATAAAATATTCAATATATTCATTGTCCATTATTTTTAGCAAATGATATTTTTTTGAATTTTGTAAATAATGTATATAACACCTGTACATATTTAAATTAAAATAAGACTCAAAAGGACTTCTAAAATAAAATAAGTAAATGCAGGGCAATAGGCATGATACCTATGCTAAGTATATATCTGAATAAAGAATGAAAATATTCTTTACTTCTTTCATATTTTTATAATGTTGTAAATATTACATATAATTCATTAAAAGTGCAAATCTAAAATAAAAACCAAGAAAATAAATTAAATAAATAAAGTATATATAATATATAGGTAAAAGACCTACACGTATACCTACATATACATATACTTATTTATTTAAAAATAAAAATAAACTCATAAAAATTAAACAAAAATACCCTCACACTCATAAAAATAAATTATAAATTTATAAAATAAGACAATAAAATAATAAAATAAAATAAACAAATTAAAAATAAAATACACAAGAATACATGTAAATACATACATATACACATTATTAAAATAAACCCCTAATAAAACACTTCAAAAAATAAATAAAAATCGTAAATAAATACTACATTAATTAATAAACAATTTTTATTTTATAAATAAATTCTAATTAATTCATTTGCTACGTGTAATAAATGGGTCAATTTTGGTCTGACGTGGGCCAATCAGAGGCCAGGGACTGTTGACCTCTGGTCAACTCCCCCCTGCGCCTCCGACTCCTGTCAGAACCATCAAGTCCCATGTTTTTCTCCCTAAATTCCCGCTCGATACAGCGCTCAATCACCTTCGATCCCTTCACGGGAATTTCTCCTAGAACCATCATGATCCACGCCGTCCCCTTTGATCCATTGTATATACCTTCGATTCATCAATATTCGCCGGTAAAATAAGGGTGCCGACTTGTTCTTAAATAAACCACCTCCACCTTCCTCCCAATTTTGGTCAATTTTCCTTCGTTTTCAGTCCCCACCTTCGGTCTAGTGTGCTCCTCTGTGACAGGGAGAAGCCCCTGAAGGGCTTGAGCGGGCTGGAGCGGCGGAGGTTGCACCCACGGCCACCAACTCCGGCGGTCCTGCTCCCTGGTCGACCACCAGGTATAAGAGCTATTTTTATCCCTTCTACTAGCTTAGTTTTAGTTTTTAATCTTTAATCTAGCCTTTAGAGTAATTAGTAGGACCTTAGGTGTTCGATTGAAACCAGATCGAAGGTCGCCGGAGTTCAGCTCCGGCGAACCTCTCTACCCTGATCGACACACGAATCAACCCCCCCCCGCTTCATCTCATTTCATTTCCCGACGCGTTCCTCGCTTAACCCACTCATCAGATCAACCAGAGCCTCACCGGCTCTGCGAATCGAGGTCCACCTCCTCCGCTTCGCCGGACCTCGCCACCCCCAGTCATTCCCTAGCTTTTTAACCTTAATTCCTTGTCGAGGAAGACCCCGGACGAGCCCCTCATTCTTTTGGTGCAGGCCTGAAGCTGAACGGAGCCCCCTGGGGCTCGATTCAATCCCCTGCGAGGTTCCAGGACCCCCCTTTCTTCTCCGAGCTCGTTCAACCGATCTAGGGGGTCCTGGGCCTTTTGGAGTACCTCGGACGGTGCGCGCCACCTCGCCGAATGTTTGGAACCCATCGTCTGCAACCTGGAGTGCCTGGAGACGGAGAAATCAACGATCGAAGCCAGGGAAGCCAGTTGTTCTTCCCTGTTCTTCGCGTGCAGCAGTCACCGTCAGATGAAGGAGACGGCCCCAGATCTAATCAGGGCCGTCCATGTAGCAGATGCCTTGGCCGTGCGATCAGATTTCAGATGCAATCTCGGCCGCAGATCGTCGAAGGGTATCGGGCTTCGAGGGCTCGACATGTGGATAAGTGGCGCGCCCAACGCCGTTGGATCGCGCGCCTTTTAGGGTAAATTTCAGACCTAACCCCACGCTTTTTGTATTTATAGTTTAATGCCAAAAATAAAAAGTTACGTTGTAAATAAAGTGTATTATTTGCAATACGCCCCCTGGAGTTTTTATATTTGCAGTTTGGTCCCTCCATGCCTCACGTGCAACACCCACGTGAGGCGCGTGATTTTTGCAGTGAATCCCTGGCGGATTTTTGTAATTGTAAAATAGTTCCAGAAATTTAAACAAATGCTTATTTCTGTTGGTATATTTGCACTGTGCCCCCTGCAAGTTATTTTTATTGCATTTATACCCCTGCCAGGCTGTATTATTTTTATGTCTTTTATGTATTTATTAAAAATACCTATGTAGCTCCTCAAAATTCAGAAAAATTAGGATAGATGCTTCATGTAGTGTTTTTTCACGTCCATATTTTATTTTACATTCTGTGCATTTATCCTAATTATTAAAAATGAAAAAGGAGCCATTTTTGTACTGTTTAATTTACAAAATACAAAAAAAATATAAAAACATTTTGAAAAATTCCAAAAAAATTATATATGATATAATTATATATATATGAGTCCAAAAAATTAAAACCCTAAAAATAGAAAAAGAAAATATAAAAATTTCCAGAAGCTCCAAAATCCTAAAAAAATATAAAAACCCTTGAAAAACAACAAAAATATGTTTTCTTATTTTATATTTATCTGTATATTATTATTTACATATTAAAAATTAATTTGGGTTATTTTTGGACTTATTTTATATTTTTAAAAACCCAAATTAGTTTCGGCCTATTTAATTAGTTCCATATGAGGGACAGTTTTGAATTAAAAATACATAAAAATTAGAAAAATTCCAGAAAAAAATAACAATATATATATTATATGTAATACATTTTGAGTCTATATATACATATCCATATACTACATTTCTCTTTCCCTTCTCTTATACATAACTAAATATATATATATCTATATTATATAATTCAAAATATAAAAAGAAAATAAAAAAAATACAAAATATAAAAACTAAATAAAAATCATAAAACCAAAAATAAAATTAAAAAATATAAAATTAAAAACACACAAAAACAATAAGAATTGGACATGATCATTGAATTGAATAATTGGACAATCATTTTTACCATATAACCTTTCGCCTCCCAGTGTTCGACTCTACATGTACTTACACTTATACACATTTGCGTGTAGAGTTATAATAAATTTTAACTCCACATTTTTGGATATTCATTGCATATATTTTATTTGTGGGTTAATTGTTGATTGATTTGGGTATTTTGGAGCGGTCGACTCAGCGACTGGATCTCTCGCCTTATGAGACATCTAGACCCTCTGAAAAACTCAGTCATCAAATGACGCCGTTGTCGGGGAGGCAACGGATTTTGTATGGTTGATTACTTATTTATTTAATTCTTCGCTCATGTCCATTATATATTTGTTCATTCGACTTCTTATTTTTATTGACATTATTCGATTGACTGTTCTGACCCATCTTCTTTCTTTGTATTTGATATGAGGGAACCGCCAAGCAAAGGAGGAATTCCTAGGAAGTCCTATGCACCCGAGTGAGGCGGAGTTGGCTCCTCTACACCAGCCAACAGGAGAGAGCATCGAAGGCAGATGAAGGAGAATTTTTGAAGACAGTCTACATTTCCTTGCATTTTATTTTTATTATGAGTATTCATGTGAGAGAGTGACAATTGACATGTAATAATTCAGGACTCTCAGACACTCCGACTCCCGAGGTCCATTGCCCGAGGGATTGTTCCCTTGGGGGCCTCGACGGTTTTTGACGCTTTTTCTTTTTTTCATTATTTTGCGTGAATGAGCCCTAGCCTAGGAACTGCTTGCCGATAGATTAGGTCCAAAGCCCTAATATAATTGCATGTACCTATAGTGCGTTTTGGATCTAGTCAAATTTAAACAGTCTGTTCATTTATCTCTTAACCCATGTGCTGTGAGCGAGCCCCATCAAGCGCTACTCCTGAACTCGAGCGTGTCGAGAAGAGTAGGGGTGAGCCAAAACTAGACTTTTCGGTTAAGGATAAGTGACCGACTTGTGGTGCTTCACGATAATAGCAGTTACTATCCTAGGGCGATTTCTTCAGCTTGCATTTGCATATAGCATAGGTTTCAATTCTCTTCTGCATCCCGCATGGAGAGAGCTGGGAAGCGCTGTAAGTCTTCTTACTTAGCATGCATCATCGATTTCCGACTTGCATGGCTTTTCTGACCTTCTCCCTCTGTTTTTGCCAACCTAGGATGCTTAATGGAAATTGGAACCTCGATAGGCACGTGCATTGAAAATACCCAAAAAAAGTGATAACCTAAAGAAAATTGGGACTGCTAACTCTATTGGACCTAAAAATAAAAACATAATGACTTCCTTGTCTTGGGGAGAGCAACCCCCCTCCTTGTATGCGTTTTAAATTGCTTACATACACACTAAGGAGTAGAGCCCAAATCCCATCAAGCCTCCTAAGTGTTTGTACAACTTTGCGATTCTCACCTAACTCTAAAACCGAAAAGATAAATGACTGTCACCTGACGGTCTTCACTGTGTTGAGTAGGTAAATCGGGGGTTTGCCTTGTGTCTTGATCGTGACTTGGAGTCCATTGTGCTTTTTCTTTCATTATTAGAGTAGTGGGTCCCGTCCGTGTAAGTCATGCATTTTTCATCTTTGAGTCTCTCTACCTCTCTTATATATACATATATCTCTTCATTTTGCATCGAGTCGTGATATTGGCGCTTGAGCTCAATCATTTCTTCGCCAAGTCCTTCGTTTGCCTCTTCTTCACCATCTTCTTCGTATCCACCGTATCATCCCCATCTTCTCCGATTCGAGGAGAGCCTGCTCTTCGAACCACTATTTTGAGGTGTTCCCGCCCTGTGTGGAACACCCAATTTTGTCTGTATCTTCTCGCCCGCCCTCCTCGTTCCCTCTGTTTCACTCTTCTATCACCGTGATATTGGCACGCACGCTCAATCAGCTTCTCCACTTCATTGTGTTACCCTTCTTCTCCATCTTTCTTGTGTACCCCGTATCACCTCTCCCTTTACCCGGGAATGCTGTGTATATTGATGAGGCTCGCATCGAGGATTGTCTATATAGATTATTTGTGTAAGTCGGGCATGATGTTGAGGTTGCTGAGATTGATTTGATGGATTCATCTCTGAAACGAGCATATGAGCTTCTTGAGGATTTTTGATGATGCATAAAGCATAGGTGTGGTGCATTATTGAGGAATTTTAGTTCTCGCACACCGGATTAAGGATGTGGTATAATGCGATGATTTGATGAAGATGTCATGAGTATTGATTGATCTATCTATTTTAAGGTTCCACCCATCTTGATTTCGAGGATTGATTGATTATTCTGATTTTGACTTCCTGATAAGGTGTGCGGATCCTGCATGATCTCTCATCTTCCTGATTGACCCATCCCCGATCTCCTGATTCTCTTATCCACCTATGGCACTTTGAGGATTCATGCTTATCTTTCGTGCCATCTCAGCTGATTGGATTGACCCAGAGGGATTGCATTATGATTGAGGAGCTGCTCTTTTGTCCCTCCGCTTGATCTTACGCCCTCCGGATGATTGAGTGATTAAATGATTTTGAGGACCTGAGACTCTATGCCAGCATTCCCATGACCTACATTGATATAGCTCGCATTCCTCCCCGAGGACTATCTGCGGGAGAATGCGACAATTTCTAGGACTACGGTTTCATCTACGGCTTGGGTCGCCATTTTGATGGGACCCGGAACTGAGTCTGATGATATGCTTGATTGGCCTCCCTCTGTGATTAAGAGCCCGATCTGTCGGCACATGGGGTCAACTGTCTGATTGCTCTCCTTGACGGTCCTCGTAAGGACGAGCCTTGATATTCCATTTGCTCGCTGCCTAGTTCATAGCTCTCTGAGGGTTATCTGCGAGAGGCTATGACACATTATAGCCCACTCTGGTATCTTCCGCTGACAGACTCTCTGTGGATCCGTCTGATGGATCCGGATCCTTTGTGCTCTTCTTTCTCTCCTTGACGACCCTCGCAAGGATGAGATGTACTCTGACTATTTACTGTGTAGCTCACATCCCTTCTCGAGGAATATCTGCGGAAGGATGTGACACTTTCTTTACGATCGACTTCACTCACTTCCGGTGCCTCCGTCTGTTGGAGCACGAAGCTGATTTGTCTGATTTGTGCACTCGGTCTCCCAATCTGATTATGCGCCTAATCTATTGGGGCATGAGACCGACTTGCTCAGACTCCTTTGAGTCCGCTCTCCTTGACGGTCCTCGCAAGGATGAGATATTTTCTGATTATTCCTTGACTAGATCGTAGCTCCCCGAGGGTTATCTGCGGGAGACTGCGACATATTTCCGATCTGATTGGTCTCCTCTGTTGGTAGTCGATTTGTCGATTACTGAGACCACTATTTGGATCCGTCTGATGGGTCACTGACGCCTTTGCGTCTACTCACCTTGACGACCCTTGCAAGGTTGAGTTTTGTCTGATTATTTGATAATTAGCATGTACTACACCCCGAGGGTTATCTGCGGGTGGGTACATCATTTTCTAGGTACTCGGTTTCATTTCTGGTGTCTCCTGTCTGTTGGAGCACGACGCCGAGTCTTCTGAGTTGTGCACTTGGTCCCCTCTCTGATTGTGTATCCGATATGCAGATCACGGGACCAAGTCTTCTGGTTATGGTCTGATTCCCAGCTCCTTTGAGCTTGCTCACCTTGACGACCCTCGCAGGGTTGAGCCATGAATTGCGGTATTCGGTGTGTCTCCTATGATTTTCTGACCTCATGACCACCGAATGCCACTGTGTCTCTCGTTCCTTACCCTTCCATATCTTATTGAGACTATGATTGACTAGGAGGAGTCTGTACTGCTCTTTCTTCCTCCCAGTCTTACGGTATCGGCTCTGTTCCCCCATGCTGACCATATGAGCCGATTAACAGGTTCTTGCTACCGTGTCCCCGGTAGCCGACACCCACATGACTGTATATCAGGGTGTCTTTTTACCTTCTGACTGCATCCTCGTTCTCACAGGGAGACGATGATGCAAGTACGGTATTCGCTTGTCAGATACCGTCCTGTACTTCACCAGTTCTTCACCGCTTGTATATATGTGTCTTTTGTGCATTCTTTCACCCGTACGTTTTGTGTGCCCCAGATCTATCGCCATATCTCTGTGTCTATATTGAGGACGTACTCTGTCCTAAGTATAGGGGGGAACACACCGTGTTGTTCCCTGTTCAGTTTCGTCACTCTTGTGTTGCCTATACTTAGGGATATCTCACCCTAAGTATAGGGGGAGTGATGCGTATATTCTCCACGATCTTTTCATCTATCTGTATATATCTATTGTTTCTTCTTTTCTTTCTTTCTTCTTTCTTTTTCATATTTCCTTATCTAAATAAAAGGTGTCGCCCTTGTAGACAGTTTTCTGTACTTAGGACGTACTTTGTCCTAAGTATAGGGGGTGCACCCCTGATTTGTTAATTCTTTGATCTGTTTATTTCCACCCTTGACCCTCCCTGCTTTGTGTATAGTCTGCTATTCTTAGGATTATTTGATCCTATGTATAGGGGGGACGATCGACTTCTCGTTGATTCATTCTTTCATTCACTTGTTCCCTTCCTTCATTCTTTATTCTTTAGTCGTTATAGTGTAGGCTTTTCTATACTCAGTACGAGTTATGTCTTCTCTTTTCTTTTTCGATCTATGAGGACATAGCTCAAGCTAAGTATAGGGGGTCGTATATACTCTGTATATACTTTACCCATAACTCGTACTTTCGTATAATTATTAATAAATATGGCTAAAAATAAGATATAATTCATTGAAAATTAATTAATAATGCTTCTTATTCCTCATATTCTTTTTGTACATACTGATTAATAAATCAGGTTAAAAATACTTTTGCAAAATGATTTGAAAAATGGTGTGAACTGTTTGGAAAACTTTTTGTGAAATATTTTCAACCTTTGTAAAAATATTTTGATTGCAAAATTTTTCTATTTGTGTGAAATAAAGGATTTGAAAACCTATTTGCAAATGATTGTGAAAACATTTTTGTAAAAATATTGTGAAAATGTATATATAGTGTCTGCAAAAATCTTTGCAAGATAGCTTTCAAATGTTTGTAAATATTTGCAAAAATTATTTTGTACTATAGTTTTCAAAATGATTTCTCAAATAAATTTGAGGAATAAAAGCATCATAATAAATATATAAAATAAAATAAAATAAATCACAAATAAAATACATTAAATTATTTATCAATTGTGTATACACCTAAATAAATCACTTTGTTAAAACCTGTAAATTCTCTAAGCCCTATAAAATAACGCAACGCGGCACGCCCGTGTAAATAGTTGTACATATTTTATACTTTGAGTGCCAAAATTCTTTTATTTACAAAAATTCTTTGTATAAAAATTCCTCTCTTTGTTTTCAAATTCTTTGAAAGATTGCATTATTCTTTGCATATTTGTAAATAACATTTGCATATCATTCATATTCTTTGATTGAGCTTGATGATTGAACTAGTCCAATAAAGTCGAAGATTGGAGCTTGGTTGGACCTTACCGCACCTAACTGCACTGGAACCTTATGGGAACTAGGTTTAAGGTACTTCAGGTCTATTCAGACTTAATTCTTTGAGAAATCAGGGCTGGGTTCAAGTCACCTCAGTGGACTAACTAGAATATTTCGAGACACACGCATGACTCTTGTCGGCCGTGACCTAACTTGGACATTTGCACCTTTCACTTGGCTCAACTCAGTTGGAGTGGTGAGGGGGTTGGATTTGCCAGTCTGAGACGCACACGGGTGGAAACATTCGTCCTCGTCTAGGGAGGGAAGTGCACCCCAACATGGTCTAGTTTCAATGAAGTCGAATGACAGGAGAGTACGTGTTGCAATAAAGCTTCAAAAGAGGGACAGTCTTCTAGCTCAAGAGGAAAAAGTCCTTATGTAAATGCTGATGTAAATAGTATGTGAAAAAAAAACTCCAGAAAAGTGGACAGGCTTGTAAATAAAAATAAAAGTGCCTGTCGGAGTATGTATATATGTTGTATAGAAAATAAGCAAGCTTGAGCATCAAAGTTATACCATGTGAGCTTGTAGCTGGATGACTTGACTACACTGGTCTTGCATCCCAGGATAGGTAGCTACACTGGCTACCGTCCATTCTCTTCTCCTCCTCCTCTTGAGTTGGATGCTACTTGAACTTATAAGGGAATACCCCGCTCCTCGACGGTAGAGGGCTGGATTGGGGAATCATTGGGTTGTCATTCTGGAGAAGTCAGTTCCTTTGTCATTTCAGTTGGGGAGACTCATGCATCAGGTCCTCCTCCTCCTCCACCGCCACCGCCCCCAGGTCGGTTTTCTCGCATCTGAGCTATCTCTCTCATCAGATCACCCATGAAGGTACCCTGGTCATGGATCTGTCTCTGCATAGTCTCCAGGGATGCTAACAAGGAATTGTTGATGGCCACCTGATCGATTATGAACATAGGGTGATCATGGTCATTTGGGTGCTCGCCTCTATCTGCCATCACTGGATTCTCTGAAAAAGCAAAAGAGGCCATCTCAGGTGTTGTCGAATGATCTGAACTCTGTGATGCACTGAATTCTGAAACAATTGGACTGAGAGAAGGAGAATGGGAAGGGTGGTCGAGGGGGAACAGGGTGGATGTAAACTCAGGCTCGGAGAGCGGACTCTCCGAGGTAGTCCTAGATGAGTAAGGAGGAGTGCTGGATAGCGGTGCCGACAAGGTCGGCCTAAGAGATCTCCGTCCCATCATCTTGATTATTGGGAAGAGCAGAAAGGATGCAGAAGAAGAGGAAAAAAGTGAGAAGCAAAATTGCGCACAATTGTGCTGTGTTTTTTATCTTGACCATAGATACAACTAGCAATCAAACACAAGACAGGGGTGAATTTACCAACTCAACACATGAAGCCGTGAAGGTTCGGCTTTTATCTTTTCGGTTTTAGCTTGAATTCAGGAATTAATCTTTTAACGAGTCCTTAGAGCGCTACGCCTAAAGGAGAGAGAGTACTGCCGGAAGAGTATCCCGTACTTGTCCTCCTCCTGTGTAACATGTAGCTCGCACTTTTTGAGGTCCTTGTAACCCTTCCTGGATCCCTAATCAGCCAAAGAATAAGAGAGGAAGCCAATAGGTGAAACCAATACTTCGGAACTCGCTCGCAACGGAATCACCCGTGAGCGTGCAAGAACCTACTCGGACGTGAGACGATGAGACAGACATCCCCGTGAAGGCGTGGCCTAGGCTCGATACTTCGGACAAGGTCGATGCTCTACACAATAGAGAGTCACCAATGTTGACCAAGCCCTACTCGTCCATGTACGATAGAAGCGCCAATACTTCGGTAATCCATGCGATACACAAGGCAGCCACAAGCTGGGATTTTGGCTCTAATCCTTACGAAGCGCTCACCTCACTTGGAAGGAGACCTTCCCATGCAACCTGAAAACAAGTGAGGGTGTTACTCTCCCCAATCAATGAATCCAATTACCAATTTTATTTTTGGTCAAGGTTTTCTTAGCAGTCCCTTTTTTAATTTTTTTTGGTGTTATCGCTTCTTTTGAGTAGATTCAAACAAGCGCCTAACGATTTTTGTATTTTCTTGCTCCTACTTTATCCAAAAACAGAGGGAGAATAGAGTCGGAAAAGCCGTGCAAGTCGACACAAAGATGGAGATCTCACCTTTGTGCCTAAATGATGGATGCAAAGTAAGAAGACTTACAGCGAATCCCAGCTCTCTCCATGCGGGATGCAAAGCAGAAATTTATAAACCTAGTCTATATGCCGATATGCAATGCGGAAATCGTCCTAAGATAGGCAACTTCTAGCGTGAAGAACCACAAGTCAACTACCAATCGTCGGTCCTAAGAGTCCGGTCTAGACCCCCCTCCTCTTCTCGACACATCGAGTTCAGGAGTAGCGCTTGATGGGGAGGGCTCGCGGCGCGGCGGATCTAAGAAAGGGAGCTAACTGTTTAATTAAACTAAGTCCAAGTACGAACTATAGGTACATGCAAAGGTTATTAGTGTGTTTGGACCTAATTTAATCGATCAAGCAGGCCTAAAACTAAGGGCTCAATCCACAAAAGAAAGTGAAAATGAAATCAAAACCGGCAAATGACAGCGGTCAAAACTCGGAAAAAACCGCGGTGAGCCCCCGGGTGAACAAACACCCGGAAATTAGGCCCGGAGTGTCCAAGAGTCCAAGTACCTGTATTATTACAAATTAATGAATCACTCTCTCTCACAAAAATAAATTGCAACTAATCTACCACTCTCTCTCACTCCTCCTGCTCTCTCCTGCCGGCTTGGTTAAAGAAAAGCCGGCTCCGCTTCCTAAGGATGCTCCGGGTCACCTAAGCGATCCACCTTGCTCCGCGGTCCCACGCAAGAAGACAAGAAAGTATGGTCAGAATAGCTCAATCAATATATGTATCAAAAGTGCAAGAGAGATAACTGAAGCTATGGTAGACAATCAATCACAAGCAAACAAAAATGAGAACTACTCGCTTTTGCTCCCCGGCAATGGCGCCATTTGATAAACGCAGATTTCAAGAGAGCCTAAATGGTGTCTCACACAAGGCGGAGACAACCGTCGCTGTGGCGACTCTTAAATGAAACCTGTATTTAATCAACAATTAACCCACACTAAAGATCAATAAATTAGAAATAATGTGGAGTTAAAATTTATTTTTAACTCTGCACAAATGATGTAAAGGGCAAGTATGCAGAGAGTTCGAACACAGGGAGCAAGCAGGGTAATTCAAATAAATGTGTGTGAGTGAATGTGAGTGATGTCCACACTAAGCAAGCAAGCAAAGGAATTTTTGTGGGTTTTTAATTTTTTAATTTTTTAATTTTTTAATTTTTATTTAATTTTTAATTTTGTGATTTTTGATTTTTAATTTTCTGATTTTTATAATTTTATATTTTATAATTTTTTTTCAATATTGGAAAATATAAGCAAAGTAATAAAAGACAAGATAAAGTATTTAGAAAAAGGTGCAAAAATGACCAAAAATTCAGAAATCAATTGTTTTTGATATTTTTAGGATTTTTTACTGTTTTTGGGATTTTTAGGAATTTTTCAAACTGTTTTTGGTATTTTTAATTAGCAAAACAAGCCAAAACAGCGATAAAGTTACTGGCTAGAGATAAAATGGGAATTAAAAATAGACAACAGCCACAAAATATTTTCACACTATTTTTCAAATAAAGACAATAAAAACAGGAGACTACAAGACTTACTATCTTTGGAGTTTTCTACAATTTTTAAGAATTTTTTGAAGTTTTTATGTATTTTCCAATTTTTAAGGTTTTGCTTTTGAGTTTTTTAGTGTTTTTTGGATTGACACTAAAATAGGATAAAATCGACACTAGGGATTTTTTTTTGGAATTTTTAGAGGTATTTTACTATTTTTTGGTATTTTCTAAGCTAGACAGTGAATAAAAAGCATGTTTTTGAATTTTAATAAATATAAAAGTAAAGTAAATCAAAAACTAAAATGCTGGCGTCAAAGAACAAGTGCACATGAGCTTAAACCTATTTTTGTGGAATTTTTGGAGGCGAAATGACAATTTAAATAATTAAAACAAGCATCCAAACAATAATCAGGCCTGGGAGGGGTAGATATGCAATTTCTCAAACATCCAGGGGGTACATGCAAAATTTCCACAAAAGTTTGAACTGACTATTCACTTCATAGCACCAAAAGTCAATTACAAAACCCGCCTGGGTGTCCTAGCAATTTTCCCACCAGGGCGCGTGACTTGCACGCGCCTGGCGAGGACCAAAACGTAATATTCAAAAATCCTGGGGGCTATCTTGCAAATTTTCCAAAAATATAACACGTGATATGAAAGTTTTGGTACTCAAAAGAAATAAGACAAAGACCAAGGGTACCCTGGCAAAATGCCCACACCTCACGTGAACTGGTCACGTGAGGTGACGTGGCAGGGGACCTATATGTGAATGTTAGAAGCCTGAGGGTCTCTTCACAAATATTACAAAAACATTACACTACAGATGAAAGTTTTAGGACTAAACTTTAAATACAAAATGCACGAGGGTGTAGATGCAAAATACCCTCGGCACGCGATCCAACGGCGATGAAGAGGCCACTTAGGCATGTGGCGCGTTGGGGACGACCGATGACACTTCGCTTCGACGTCTGAGATTAGATCTCAGCATGAGATCCAACGGTGGCTGGGCTCGGACGATCTGACGGTCGATGCGTGATCTGGGACTCCGCCTCGATCCAATGGTGGCGAAGGTCGGGGCAAGAACCACGATGAACTCCGGCGAGCCGAAGTTCTCCGAGGTCACGCTCCGTCTCCGGCGGTCTTCTTGGCTTCAAAATGCGGCTGGAGCCTCCTCTGGTCCTCTTCTAACTCCCGGGGGCGTCAAAATACCTCGGCGACAACCGAGGCTCGCTGGCGAAGGCGGCGGATCTGGGAAGCGCGGCCGAGGTTCGTCGATGCTCAAAATTGCACCCAGGTGCGATTCAACGAACGTTAACCTGCAAAACAAGATGAGAGGGTCCAGGGCAAGTTGCCTGGACCCCGCGGTGGTGAAGAGGTGGCGTTGAACGAAGGGGTGGAGCTCGGCCGGAGTTGCGCTCCGGCGAGATGGTCGGTTTGATTGGTTCGATTGATGGAACTAAGAAATTTTTGAGGGATTTCGAACCTTAGACTACGGTGAACAAAATGCGAACAAAAATGAGGGATATGGGATTGCCTCGATGGCCGGAGCCAGAGGGAGAAGGTACCTCGACGCCGGCGGTTGGCGGAGGTGGTGGAGACGCCTCGAGCCTTCCTCGACTCGCCTAGCGGCATGGCGATGGAGCTGTCACCTCCGGCTACCCGAAGAGCACGAAAGGGAGGAGGATGGATGGTCCAAGAGGGTTCAAACCGGGAATGGAAGTAGGGGGTTCGTATTTGAAGAGTGGCGAGTGCGTGATTTCGAGGCAAAGTCACGGGCGCGCGAACGAGATCTAGGGGGATCTGGGAGGTCGGCGATGGAGGTGGATGTACAGGGAACAAGTTCCATGAAGGGGTCAATGCTCGAGGAGGAACGATGCGACCTAGGAAAATCCATGAAATCGGACGAAAAACCTAGGTCTGTCAGAGCTACAGGGACGAAGGACGACCAGTTGACCTAGGTCAACTGGCGCCTTCTCCTGATTGGTCCACGTGGACCAATCAGGAAAAATCCCAAAAAAAGTTTTGTAAATTCGATAAAAAATAATAAATGAATTATTTAGATTTAGGTTATTCAATGAAAAATATTTATTATTTTATAAAGTATTTAATTCCGATTTTTAATTATTTTTATGATATATATTTTTACAAGTTGCTTTTATACCCCTATATAGGTATATTATCTATATATTGTACCCTTTTATTTTTATTTTGTATATTTTGATTTTATTAGTTTTGTTTATTATTTTATATAATTATATCATGCTTTTATACACGTACTTATATTTTTATTTCATTTTTCTGATATGTTTTGTATATTTAATAAATTATAAGAGTATGTTATATAGGTTTGTATATAAGTATTGTATCTATGTATTCTATATACGAGTATTTTTATTTTGTATTTTCTTTGCATTTTTATTCTTTTTTTAATGTACAAGTATATTATAAGTAATATTTTCATAATTATAAAAATATAAAAATACAAAAATAATGAATAAAGAATAAATTGAATATTTTATTCTGTACAAGTATACAATGTGGGTCCAAAACTCAACTTTCAAACCGTAGCTCCGCCAAATGCGAAACCACCGCCATTAATTAGCTTATTTTCTTCTATATACAACTAAAGGTGAGTATGCTGCATTTGGAGTTTTCATTTGTGAGATACGGGTCTGGGAAGTTGGGATTCTGGACTTTTATTTAGACCATAACTTTTTATCTGTACATTATTTTTCTGTGAAATCAATTTTGTATTTTTCTATATAAAATTATCTACAACTTTCATGTCCAAGGTTTCTTTATTTGATGAATAAAATGTGGAACAAAAAAAATAGGTCCCAAAATAACTAAAGAAGGATTAAAATAACATAGGTATTTGACCCTTATCTCCCCCTACTTTATTCCTTGTCGACCTATTCATCAAGATACCTAGGTCTCGGGGTTTTGGGTCATAAAATATTTACAATATTTTGTTCTTTTTCTTTTCTTTTATTTATTCTATAATTTTGGCTTTAATTACAGTAATTTATACACTATTTAGATGCACATGCATGAATGCTAAGATGATGATTTTAATGATATTTACAGGCATTTGCTAGGGTTTTGGTGCCAAAATGATAGAATAAAGATGATGAAATGTGGATTCATCAAGAGCCACTATCACTTACACTGTACAAGTCAGCTTCATAGTCATAAGGGTTTGCGTATGAAGTAGGCTAGCTCTGACCTGGCTATTAAGGTGATTTGAACCGAGTTCTGTGACTCTCGAAGGCTATTGTGTTTTAAATTTGGTTCCCGACTAGGTTCCACACACATTCTCACACCAAGGTCTAACCTGAGTTCTAAACTTTTTATTTTGTACCGATAGTTTGATAATCATGATCAATTCAATTTATTCTTTAAATTCTTTATTTTTGCTTTTTCTTTTCTTCTTATTCTTTATTCTTTTTATACATATTGCATAAGTATTTGCTAGGGACTAGCAAAGGCAAGTAGAGGGGGTGATGAATCTCTATTTCATCACCTTTATTCTATCATTTTGGCCTTAAAAACCCCAGCAAATGCATGTAAATAGCATTAATTTGTATATAATAGCATTCATTATTTGTTGTAGTAATTATACATAAAATAAGGATTTTAATGCCAAAATTATAGAATAAAGAGAAGAAAAGAAAAGGAATAAAATATTGCAAATATTTTATGACCCGAACCCCGAGACCAAAGCCAGCATGGAATTGGTCGACAAGGAATAAAGTAGGGGGAGATAAGGGCCAGTATACAATAAATACCTCATTTATTTATTCATTTTTGACACCTATTTTATATATAATTATTTATTCATCAAATAAAGAAACTTTGTTCACAAAAGTTGTAGACAATAATGTAAATAAAAATACAAAATTAGGTTTGTGTAAAAATAATACTCAGTGTACATTTCATAAACAGAATAAAAAGCCAAAACCTCAACTTCACAGACCCATATCTTGCAAATAAAAACTCCAAATCACCCAAACTCACCTTTAATTGTATATAGCTTTCCAAGAACTATTTAATAAAGTTGATTTCATAATTTTTGGAATCCATCTGCAAAAGTTAGGTTTTTGGCCTTCATTGTGCAACCTGCCTGAATAAAATATTCAATATATTCATTGTCCATTATTTTTAGCAAATGATATTTTTTTTTTGAATTTTGTAAAGAATGTATATAACACATGTACATATTTAAATTAAAATAAGACTCAAAAGGACTTCTAAAATAAAATAAGTAAATGCAGGGCAATATGCATGATACCTATGCTAAGTATATATCTGAATAAAGAAGGAAAACATTCTTTACTTCTTCCATATTTTTATAATGTTGTAAATATTACATATAATTCATTAAAAGTGCAAACCTAAAATAAAAACCCAGAAAATAAATTAAATAAATAAAGTATATATAATATATAGGTAAAAGACCTACACGTATACCTACATATACATATACTAATTTATTTAAAAATAAAAATAAACTCATAAAAATTAAACAAAAATACCCTCACACTCACAAAAATAAATTATAAATTTATAAAATAAGAAAATAAAATAATAAAATAAAATAAACAAACTAAAAATAAAATACACAAGAATACATGTAAATACATACATATACACATTATTAAAATAAACCCGTAATAAAACACTTCAAAAAAATAAATAAAAATAGTAAATAAATACTACATTAATTAATAAATAATTTTTATTTTATAAATAAATTCTAATTAATTCATTTGCTACGTGTAATAAATGGGTCAAGTTTGGTCTGACGTGGGCCAATCAGAGGCCAAGGACTGTTGACCTCTGGTCAACTCCCCCTGCGCCTCTGACTCCTGTCAGAACCATCAAGTCCCATGTTTTTCTCCCTAAATTCTCGCTCGATACAGTGCTCAATCACTTTCGATCCCTTCAGGAGAATATCTCCTAGAACCTTCATGATCCACGCCGTCCCCTTTGATCCACTGTATATACCTTCGATTCATCAATATTCGCCGGTAAAATAAGGGTGCCGACTTGTTCTTAAATAAACCACCTCCGCCTTCCTCCCAATTTTGGTCAATTTTCCTTTGTTTTCAATCCCCCACCTTCGGTCTAGTGTGCTCCTCCGTGACAGGAAGAAGCCCCTGAAGGGCTTAAGCGGGCTGGAGCGGCGGAGGTTGCACCCACGGCCACCAACTCCGGCGGTCCTGCTCCCTGGTCGACCACCAGGTTATAAGAGCTGTTTTTATCCCTTTTAGTAGCTTAGTTTTAGTTTTTAATCTTTAATCTAGCCTTTAGAGTAATTAGTAGGACCTTAGGTGTTCGATTAGAACCAGATCGAAGTTCGCCAGAGTTCAGCTCCGGCGAACCTCTCTACCCTGATCGACACATGAATCGACCCCCCGCTTCATCTCATTTCATTTCCCGACGCGTTCCTCGCTTAACCCACTCATCAGATCAACCAGAGCCTCACCGGCACTGCGAATCGAGGTCCACCTCCTCCGCTTCGCCGGACCTCGCCACCCCCAGTCATTCCCTAGCCTTTTAACCTTAACCCCTTGTCGAGGAAGACCCCCTCGAGCCCCTCATTCTTTTGGTGCAGGCCTGAAGCTGAACGGAGCCCCCTGGGGCTCGATTCAATCCCCTGTGAGGTTCCAGGACCCCCCTTTCTTCTCTGACTTCGTTCAACCGATCTAGGGGGTCCTGGGCCTTCTCGAGTACCTCGGACGGTGCGCCGCCACCTCGCTGGACGTTTGGAACCCATCGTCAGCAACCTGAAGTGCCTGGAGGCGGAGAAATCAACGATCGAAGCCAGGGAAGCCAGCTGTTCTTCCCTGTTCATGCGCGTGTAGCAGTCACCGTCGGATGAAGGAGACGGCCCCAGATCTAATCAGGGTCGTCCGTGTAGCAGATGCCTTGGCCATGCGATCAGACTTCAGATGCAATCTCGGCCGTAGATCGTCGAAGGGTATCGGGCTTCGAGGGCTCGACACGTGGATAAGTGGTGCGCCCAACGCCGTTGGATCGCGCGCCTTTTAGGGTAAATTTCAGACGTAACCCCCCGCTTTTTATATTTATAGTTTAATGCCAAAAATAAAAAGTTACGTTGTAAATAAAGTGTATTATTTGCAATACGCCCCCCTGGAGTTTTTATATTTGCAGTTTGGTCCCTCCGTGCCTCACGTGCAGCACCCAGTGAGGCGCGTGATTTTTGCAGTGAACCCCTGACGGATTTTTGTAATTGTAAAATAGTTCCAGAAATTTAAACAAATGCTTATTTTCTGTTGGTATATTTGCACTGTGCCCCCTGCAAGTTATTTTTATTGCATTTATACCCCTGCCAGGCTGTATTATTTTTATGTCTTTTATGTATTTATTAAAAATACCTATGTAGCTCCTAAAAATTCAGAAAAATTAGGATATATGCTTCATGTAGTGTTCTTTCACGCCCATATTTTATTTTACATTCTGTGCATTTATCCTAATTATTAAAATGAAAAAGGAGCCATTTTTGTATTGTTTAATTTACAAATTACAAAAAAATATAAAAACATTTTGAAAAATTCCAAAAAAATTATAAATGATATATTTATATATATATTGATTCCAGAAAATGAAAACCCTAAAAATAGAAAAAGAAAATATAAAAATTTCAAGAAGCTCCAAAATCCAAAAAAATATAAAAACCCTTGAAAAACACCAAAAATATGTTTTCTTATTTTATAATTATCTATATATTATTATTATTTACATATTAAAAATTAATTTGGGTTATTTTGGACTTATTTTATATTTTTAAAAACCCAAATTAGTTTCGGCCTATTTAATTAGTTCCATATGAGGGACAGTTTTGAATTAAAAATACATAAAAATTAGAAAAATTCCAGAAAAAAATAACAATATATAAATATTATATGTAATACATTTTGAGTCTATATATACATATCCATATACTACATTTCTCTTTCCCTTCTCTTATACATATCTAAATATATAGATCTATATTATATAATTCAAAATATAAAAAGAAAAATACAAATATAAAAAACTAAATAAAAATCATAAAAACCAAAATAAAATTAAAAAATATAAAATTAAAACCCACAACAAATAAGAATTGGACATGATCATTAAATTGAATAATTGCACAATCATTTTTACCATATAACCTTTCGCCTCCCAGTGTTCGACCTCTACCTGTACTTACACTTATACACATTTGCATGTAGAGTTATAATAAATTTTAACTCCACATTTTGGATAATCATTACATAATATTTTATTGTGGTTAATTGTTGATTGATCTGGTTATTTTGAGGCAGTCGACTCAGCGGTTGGATCTCTCGCCTTGTGAGAATCTAGACCCTCTAAAAACTCAGTCATCAAATGGCACCGTTGCCGGGGAGGCAACGGATTTTGGTATGGTTGATTACTTATTTATTTAATTCTTTGCTCATGTCCATTATATATTTGTTCATTCGACTTCTTATTTTTATTGACATTATTTGATTGACTGTTCTGACCCATCTTCTTTCTTTGTCTTTGATATGAGGGGACCGCCAGGCAAAGGAGGAATTCCTAGGAAGTCCTATGCACCCGAGTGAGGCGGAGTTGCTCCTCTACACCAGCCAACAGAGAGAGCATCGAAGGCAGACGAAGGGAGAATTTTTGAAGACAGTCTACATTTCTTTGCATTTTATTTTATTATGAGTATTCATGTGGGAGAGTGACAATTGACATGTAATAATTCAGGACTCCTCATACACTCCGACTCCCGAGGTCCATTGCCCGAGGGATTGTTCCCTTGGGGGCCTCGACGGTTTTTGACGCTTTTTCTTTTTTTCATTATTTTGCGTGAATGAGCCCTAACCTAGGGAACTGCTTGCCGATAGATTAGGTCCAAAGCCCTAATATAATTGCATGTACCTATAGTGCGTTTTGGATCTAGTCAAATTTAAACAGTCTGTTCATTTATCTCTTAACCATGTGCTGTGAGCGAGCCCCCATCAAGCGCTACTCCTGAACTCAAGCGTGTCGAGAAGAGGAGGGTTGAGCCAAGACCGGACTTTTCGGTTAAGGATAAGTGACCGACTTGTGGTACTTAACGATAATAGCAGTTACTATCCTAGGGCGATTTCTTCGGCTTGCATTTGCATATAGCATAGGTTTCAATTCTGTTCTACATCCCGCATGGAGAGAGCTGGGAAGCGTTTGTAGTCTTCTTACTTAGCATGCATCATCGATTTCCGACTTGCATGGCTTTTCCGACCTTCTCCCTCTATTTTTGCCAACCTAGGATGCTCAATGGAAATTGGAACCTCGATAGGCACGTGCATTGAAAATACCCAAAAAAGTGATAATCTAAAGAAAATTGTGACTGCTAACTCTATTGGACCTAAAACTAAAAACATAATGACTTCCTTGTCTTGGGAGAGCAACCCCCTCCTTGTATGCGTTTTAATTGCTTACGTACCCACTAAGGAGTAGAGCCCAAATCCCATCAAGCCTCCTAACTGTTTGTACAACTTTGCGATTGTCACCTAACTCTAAAACCGAAAAGATAAATGACCGTCACCTGACGGTCTTCACTGTGTTGAGTAGGTGAATCAGGGGTTTGCCTTGTGTCTTGATCGTGACTTGGAGACCATTGTGCTTTTTCTTTCATTATTAGAGTAGTGGGTCCCGTCCGTGTAAGTCATGCATTTTTCATATTTGAGTCTCTCTACCTCTCTTATATATACATATATCTCTTCATTTTGCATCGAGTCGTGATATTGGCGCTTGAGCTCAATCATTTCTTCGCCAAGTCCTTCGTTTGCCTCTTCTTCACCATCTTCTTCGTATCCACTGTATCATTCCCCATCTTCTCGGGTTCGAGGAGAGCCTGCTCTTCGAACACTATTTTGACGGTGTTCCCGCCTGTGTGGAACACCAATTTTGTCTGTATCTTCTCGCCGCCCTCCTTGTTCCCTCTGTTTCACTCTTCAATCACCGTGATATTGGCACGCACGCTCAATCAGCTTCTCCACTTCATTGTGTTACCCTTCTTCTCCATCTTTTCTTGTGTACCCGTATCACCTCTCCCTTTACCCGGGAATGCTGTGTATATTGATGAGGCCCGCATCGAGGATTGTCTATACAGATTCTTTGTGTAAGTCGGGCATGATGTTGAGGTTGCTGAGATTGATTTGATGGATTCATCTCTGGAAACGAGCATATGAGCTTCTTGAGGATTTTTGATGATGCATAAAGCATAGGTGTGATGCATTATTGAGGAATTTTAGTTCTCGCACACCGGATTAAGGGATGTGGTATAATGCGATGATTTGATGAAGATGTCATGAGTATTGATTGATCTATCTATTTTAAGGTTCCACCCATCTTGATTTCGAGGATTGATTAATTATTCTGATTTTGACTTCCTGATAAGGTGTGCGGATCCTGCATGATCTCTCATCTTCCTGATTGACCCATCCCCGATCTCCTGATTCTCTTATCCACCTACGGCACTTTGAGGATTCATGCTTATCTTTCGTGCCATCTCAGCTGATTGGATTGACCCAGAGGGATTGCATTATGATTGAGGAGCTGCTCTTTTGTCCCTCTGCTTGATCTTACGCCCTCCGGATGATTGAGTGATTAAATGATTTTGAGGACCTGAGACTCTATGCCAGCATTCCCATGACCTACATTGATATAGCTCGCATTCCTCCCCGAGGACTATCTGCGGGAGAATGCGATAATTTCTAGGACTACGGTTTCATCTATGGCTTGGGTCACCATTTTGATGGGACCCGGAACCGAGTCAGATGATATGCTTGATTGGCCTCCCTCTGTGATTAAGTGCCCGATCTGTCGGCACATGGGGCCAACTGTCTGATTGCTCTCCTTGACGGTCCTCGCAAGGACGAGCCTTGATATTCCATTTGCTCACTTCCTAATTCATAGCTCTCCGAGGGTTATCTGCGAGAGGCTATGACACATTATAACCTACTCTGGTATCTTCCGCTGATAGACGGTCTGCCGTCTGTCGAGACCAGACTCTTTGTGGATCCGTTTGATGGATCCGGATCCTTTGAGCTCTTCTTTCTCTCCTTGACGACCCTCGCAAGGACGAGATGTACTCTAACTATTCACCGTGTAGCTCACATCCCTTCCCGAGGACTATCTGTGGAAGGATGTGACACTTTCTTTACGATCAACTTCACTCACTTCTGGTGCCTCCGTCTGTTGGAGCACGAAGCCGATTTGTCTGATTTCTGCACTCGGTCTCCCAATCTGATTATGCGCCTAATCTGTTGGGGCATGAGACCGACTTGCTCAGACTCCTTTGAGTCCGCTCTCCTTGACGGTCCTTGCAAGGATGAGATATTTTCTGATTATTCCTTGACTAGATCGTAGCTCCCCGAGGTTTATCTGCTGGAGACTACGACATATTTCCGATCTGATTGGTCTCCTCTGTTGGTAGCCGATTTGTCGATTACTGAGACCACTATTTGGATCTGTCTGATGGGTCACTGACGCCTTTGCGTCCACTCACCTTGACGACCCTTGCAAGGTTGAGTTTTGTCTGATTATTTGATAATTAGCATGTACTACTCCCCGAGGGTTATCTGCGGGAGGGTACATCATTTTCTAGGTACTCGGTTTCATTTCTGGTGTCTCCTGTCTGTTGGAGCATGACGCCGAGTCTTCTGAGTTGTGCACTTGGTCCCCTCTCTGATTGTGTATCCGATATGCGGATCATGGGACCAAGTCTTCTGATTATGGTCTGATTCCCAGCTCCTTTGAGCTTGCTCACCTTGACGACCCTCGCAGGGTTGAGCCATGAATTGCGGTATTCAGTGTGTCTCCTATGATTTTCCGACCTCATGACCACCGAATGCCACTGTGTCTCTCGTTCCTTACCCTTCCATATCTTATTGAGACTCTGATTGACTAGGAGGAGTTTGTACTGCTCTTTCTTCCTCCCAGTCTTACGGTATCGGCTCTGTTCCCTCATGTTGACCATATGAGCCGATTAACTGGTTCTTGCTACCAGACCCGATATCTATCCTTTCGGATCTGTGTGTCCCCGGTAGCCGACACCCACATGAATGTATATCAGGGTGTCTTTTTACCTTCTGACTGCGTCCTCGTTCTCACAGAGAGACGATGACGCAAGTACGGTATTCGCTTGTCAGATACCTCCTGTACTTCACCAGTTCTTCACCGCTTGTATATATGTGTCTTTTGTGCATTCTTTCTCCCGTATGTTTTGTGTGCCCCAGATCTATCGCCATATCTCTGTGTCTATACTGAGGACGTACTCTGTCCTAAGTATAGGGGGGAACACACCGTGTTGTTCCCTGTTCAGTTTCGTCACTCCTGTTGTTGCCTATACTTAGGGATATCTCACCCTAAGTATAGGGGGAGTGATGCGTATATTCTCCACGATCTTTTCATCTATCTGTATATACCTATTGTTTCTTCTTTTCCTCTTTTCTTCTTTTCTTTTTCATATTTCCTTATCTAAATAAAAAGGTGTCGCCCTTGTAGACAGTTTTCTGTACTTAGGACGTACTTTGTCCTAAGTATAGGGGGGTGCACCCCTGATTTGTTAATTCTTTGATCTGTTTATTCCCACCCTTGACCCTCCCTGCTTTGTGTACAGTCTGCTATACTTAGGATTATTTGATCCTAAGTATAGGGGGACGGTCGACTTCTCGTTGATTCATTCTTTCATTCACTTGTTCCCTTCCTTCATTCTTTATTCTTTAGTCATTATAGTGTAGGCTTTTCTATACTCAGTACGAGTTATGTCTTCTCTTTTCTTTTTCGATCTATGAGGACATAGCTCAAGCTAAGTATAGGGGGGTCGTATATACTCTGTATATACTTTAGCCTTAACTCGTACTTTCGTATAATTATTAATAAATATGGCTAAAAATAAGATATAATTCATTGAAAATTAATTAATAATGCTTCTTATTCCTCAGATTCTTTTTGTACATAATGATTAATAAATCAGGTAAAAAATACTTTTGCAAAATGATTTGAAAAATGGTGTGAACTGTTTGGAAAACTTTTTGTGAAATATTTTCAACCTTTGTAAAAATATTTTGATTGCAAAATTTTTCTATTTGTGTGAAATAAAGGATTTGAAAACCTATTTGCAAATGATTGTGAAAACATTTTTGTAAAAATATTGTGAAAATGTATATATAGTGTCTGCAAAAATCTTTGCAAAATAGCTTTCAAATGTTTGTAAACATTTGCAAAAATTATTTTGTACTATAGTTTTCAAAATGATTTCTCAAATAAATTTGTGGAATAAAAGCATCATAATAAATAAATAAAATAAAATAAAATAAATCACAAATAAAATACATTAAATTCTTTATCAATTGTGTATACACCTAAATAAATCACTTTGTTAAAACCTGTAAATTCTCTAAGCCCTATAAAATAACGCGGCACGCCCGTGTAAATAGTTGTACATATTTTATACTTTGAGTGCCAAAATTCTTTTATTTACAAAAAATCTTTGTGTAAAAATTCCTCTCTTTGTTTTCAAATTCTTTGAAAGATTGCATTATTCTTTGCATATTTGTAAATAACATTTGCATATCATTCATATTCTTTGATTGAGCTTGATGATTGAACTAGTCCAATAAAGTCGAAGATTGGAGCTTGGTTGGACCTTACCGTACCTAACTGCACTGGAACCTTATGGGAACTAGGTTTAAGGTACTTCAGGTCTATTCAGACTTAATTCTTTGAGAAATCAGGGATGGGTTCAAGTCACCTCAGTGGACTAACTAGAACTTTTCGAGACACACGCATGACTCTTGTCGACTGTGACCTGACTTGGACATTTGCACCTTTCACTTGGCTCAACTCAGTTAGAGTTGTGAGGGGGTTGAATTTGCCAGTCTGAGACGCACACGGGTGGAAACATTCGTCCTCGTCTAGGGAGGGAAGTGCACCCCAACCTGGTCCAGTTTCAATGAAGTCGAATGACAGGAGAGTGTGGGTTGCAATAAAGCTTCAAAAGAGGGATAGTCTTCTAGTTCAAGAGGAAAAAGTCCTTATGTAAATGCTGCTGTAAATAGTATGTGAAAAAAAAACTCCAGAAAAGTGGACAAGCTTGTAAATAAAAATAAAAGTGCATGTCGGAGTATGTATATATGTTGTATAGAAAATAAGTAAGCTTGAGCATCAAAGTTATACCATGTGAGCCTGCAGCTAGATGACTTGACTACACTGGTCTTGCATCCCATGATATGTAGCTACACTAACTACCGCCCATTCTCTTCTCCTCCTCCTCTTGAGTTGGATGCTACTTGAACTTAGAAGGGAATACCCCGCTCCTCGACGGTAGAGGGCTGGATTGGGGAATCATTGGGTTGTCATTTTGGAGAAGTCAGTTCCTTTGTTATTTCAGTTGGGGAGAGCCACTATCACTTATACTGTACAAGTCAACTTCATAGTCATAAGGGTTTGCGTATGAAGTAGGCTAGCTCTGACCTGGCTATTAAGGTGATTTGAACCGAGTTCTGTGACTCTCGAAGGCTATTGTGTTTTAAATTTGGTTCCCGACTAGGTTCCACACACATTCTCACACCAAGGTCTAACCTGAGTTCCAAACTTTGATTTTGTACCGATGAGTTTGATAATCATGATCAATTCAATTTATTCTTTAAATTCTTTATTTTTGCTTTTTCTTTTCTTCTTATTCTTTGTTCTTTTTATACTTATTGCATAAGTATTTGCTAGGGACTAGCAAAGGCAAGTATAGGGGAGGTGATGAATCTCCATTTCATCACCTTTATTCTATCATTTTGGCCTTAAAAACCCCAGCAAATGCATGTAAATAGCATTAATTTGTATATAATAGCATTCATTATTTATTGTAGTAATTATACATAAAATAAGGTTTTTAATGCCAAAATTATAGAATAAAGAGAAGAAAAGAAAAAGGAATAAAATATTGCAAATATTTTATGACCCGATCCCCGAGACCAAGGCCAGCATGGAATTGGTCGACAAGGAATAAAGTAGGGGGAGATAAGGGCCAGTATACAATAAATACCTCATTTATTTATTCATTTTTGACACCTATTTTGTATATAATTATTTATTCATCGAATAAAGAAACTTTGTTCACGAAAGTTGTAGAGAATAATGTAAATAAAAATACAAAATTGGGTTTGTGTAAAAATAATACTCAGTGTACATTTCATACACAGAATAAAAAGCCAAAACCTCAATTTCACTGACCCATATCTTACAAATAAAAACTCCAAATCACCCAAACTCACCTTTAATTGTATATAGCTCCAAGAACTATTTAATAAAGTTGATTTCATAATTTTTGGAATCCATCTGCAAAAGTTAGGTTTTTGTCCTTCATTGTGCAACCTGCCAGAATAAAATATTCAATATATTCATTGTCCATTATTTTTAGCAAATGATATTTTTTTTGAATTTTGTAAAGAATGTATATAACACATGTACATATTTAAATTAAAATAAGACTCAAAAGGACTTCTAAAATAAAATAAGTAAATGCAGGGCAATAGGCATGATACCTATGCTAAGTATATATCTGAATAAAGAAGGAAAATATTCTTTACTTCTTTCATATTTTTATAATGTTGTAAATATTACATATAATTCATTAAAAGTGCAAATCTAAAATAAAACCAAGAAAATAAATTAAATAAATATAGTATATATAATATATAGGTAAAAGACCTACACGTATACCTACATATAATAATAAAATAAAATAAACAAATTAAAAATAAAATACACAAGAATACATGTAAATACATACATATACACATTATTAAAATAAACCCGTAATAAAACACTTCAAAAAATAAATAAAAATTGTAAATAAATACTACATTAATTAATAAACAAATTTTATTTTATAAATAAATTCTAATTAATTCATTTGCTACGTGTAATAAATGGGTCAAGTTTGGTCTGACGTGGGCCAATCAGAGGCCAGGGACTGTTGACCTCTGGTCAACTCCCCCCTGCGCTTCTGACTCCTGTCAGAACCATCAAGTCCCATGTTTTCTCCCTAAATTCCAGCTCGATACAGCGCTCAATCACTTTCTATCCCTTCACGGGAATTTCTCCTAGAACCATCATGATCCATGCCGTCCCCTTTGATCCACTGTATATACCTTCGATTCATCAATATTCGCCGATAAAATAAGGGTGCCGACTTGTTCTTAAATAAACCACCTCCGCCTTCCTCCCAATTTTGGTCAATTTTCCTTCGTTTTCAGTCCCCACCTTCAGTCTAGTGTGCTCCTCCGTGACAGGGAGAAGCCTCTGAAGGGCTTGAGCGGGCTGGAGCGGCGGAGGTTGCACCCACGGCCACCAACTCCAGCGGTCCTGCTCCCTGGTCGACCACCAGGTATAAGATCTGTTTTTATCCCTTTTAGTAGCTTAGTTTTAGTTTTTAATCTTTAATCTTTAATCTAGCCTTTAGAGTAATTAGTAGGACCTTAGGTGTTCGATTAGAACCAGATCGAAGTTCGCCGGAGTTCAGCTCCGGCGAACCTCTCTACCCTGATCGACACACGAATCGACCCCCCGCTTCATCTCATTTCATTTCCCGACGCGTTCCTCGCTTAACCCACTCATCAGATCAACCAGAGCCTCACCGGCTCTGCGAATCGAGGTCCACCTCCTCCGCTTCGCCGGACCTCGCCACCCCCAGTCATTCCCTAGCTTTTTAACCTTAACCCCTGGTCGAGGAAGACCCCCTCGAGCCCCTCATTCTTTTGGTGCATGCCTGAAGATGAACAGATCCCCCTGGGGCTCGCTTCAATCCCATGCGAGGTTCCAGGACCCCCCCCTTTCTTCTTCGAGCTCGTTCAACCGATCTAGGGGGTCCTGGGCCTTCTGGAGTACCTCGGACGGTGCGCACCACCTCGCCGGACGTTTGGAACCCATCGTCAGCAACCTGGAGTGCCTAGAGGCGGAGAAATCAACGATCGAAGCCAGGGAAGCCAGTTGTTCTTCCCTGTTCTTCGCGTGCAGCAGTCACCGTCGGAGGAAGGAGACGGCCCCAGATCTAATCAGGGCCGTCCGTGTAGCAGATGCCTTGGCCGTGCGATCAGACTTCAGATGCAATCTCGGTCGCAGATCGTCGAAGGGGTATCGGGCTTCGAGGGCTCGACACATGGATAAGTGGCGCGCCCAACGCCGTTGGATCGCGCGCCTTTTAGGGTAAATTTCAGACGTAACCCCCCGCTTTTTATATTTATAGTTTAATGCCAAAAATAAAAAGTTACGTTGTAAATAAAGTGTATTATTTGTAATACTCCTCCGTGGAGTTTTTATATTTGTAGTTTGGTCCCTCTGTGCCTCACGTGCAGCACCCACGTAAGGTGCGTGATTTTTGCAGTGAACCCCGGGCGAATTTTTGTAATTGTAAAATAGTTCCAGAAATTTAAACAAATGCTTATTTCTGTTGGTATATTTGCACTGTGCCCCCTGCAAGTTATTTTATTGCATTTATACCCCTGCCAGGCTGTATTATTTTTATGTCTTTTATGTATTTATTAAAAATACCTATGTAGCTCCTAAAAATTCAGAAAAATTAGGATAGATGCTTCATGTAGTGTTCTTTCACACCCATATTTTATTTTACATTCTTTGCATTTATCCTAATTATTAAAAATGAAAAAGGAGCCATTTTTGTACTGTTTAATTTACAAAATACAAAAAAATATAAAAACATTTTGAAAAATTCCAAAAAAATTATATATGATATATTTATATATATATATTGAATCCAGAAAATGAAAAACCCTAAAAATAGAAAAAGAAAATATAAAAATTTCAAGAAGCTCCAAAATCCTAAAAAAAATATAAAAACCCTTGAAAAACACCAAAAATATGTTTTCTTATTTTATAATTATCTATATATTATTATTTACATATTAAAAATTAATTTGGGTTATTTTTGGACATATTTTATATTTTTAAAAACCCAAATTAGTTCGGCCTATTTAATTAGTTCTATATGAGGGACAGTTTTGATTAAAAATACATAAAAATTAGAAAAATTCCAGAAAAAATAACAAATATATATATATATATATAATATTATATGTAATACATTTTGAGCCTATATATACATATCCATATACTACATTTCTCTTTCCCTCTACTTATACATATCTAAATATATAGATCTATATTATATAATTCAAAATATAAAAAGTAAATAAAAAACAAAATATAAAAACTTGGTAAAAATCATAAACCAAAAATAAAATTAAAAATTATAAAATTAAAAACCCACAAAAACAATAAGAATTGGACATGATCATTGAATTGAATAATTGCACAATCATTTTTACCATATAACCTTTCGCCTCCCAGTGTTCGACGTCTACCTGTACTTACACTTATACACATTTGCATGTAGAGTTATAATAAAATTTAACTCCACATTTTTGGATATTCATTGCATATATTTTATTGTGGGTTAATTGTTGATTGATCTGGGTATTTTGTAGCGGTCGACTCAGCGACTGGATCTCTCGCCTTGTGAGACATCTAGACCCTTTGAAAAACTCAGTCATCAACCGCCTACACCCACCGTCCATTTTTTGCTAGCCTTGGAACCCTCTTTTGTTGGCCGTGTGCTTTATTTGCAGGTCCAGGTGCTGGAGAACCTCGCTGGGGTTCGTTTTTGTCGAAATCAGAGCATCCTGGAGTGTTCTCCTCCTCAAATCGCCACGGCGGAGCGCTGGCGGTCAATCTGCCATTCTGGGACCGTCGTCTTTTAGAGGGAACTTCCAGGAGGCGTCGGCAACCATCGGAGGAGCTTCTGGCCGTCGGCGGGACTCGAATCATCGATTCGAATCTCGCCGGGGGTCGGTTCTTCCCCATGTTCATCCAAGCTCCTCCAGGACCGTCGATCTGGGCCGTGTTCTTCCTGGAGCACAGGTGCCATCAGATCTTGCGTGCGCCCAGCCATCCGATCGCCCTTCCCATTCTAATCTGAACCGCAGGCTACGAAGGGGCATCGGGCCCTCCTCACACGACACGTGGCTTAAGTAAAGCCCAAGCCACCGTCTGATCGGCGCCGGCTGAGGGTAAATTGCGGATGCACCTTGGCATTTTTTGTATTTGAATTATAAGACTGAATCATTCATCTGATGTATAATTAATTCTGGTATTTTTGCTTAAAAGTCCCTAGACTTTTGTTATATCATGCCCGGACGTTTTTGATATATGTATCCGGTCTGTGGTTTTTCTTAATTAGTTATAATCTTTTTGAAATATGTGCGCAGAGGCCCCTGCATTCTAGGCTAATTACAAAAATACCCCTGCGAACATGTATTTTCTCTTTGCTTCTCGTATTTTTTGCATGCATCTATAAAACCCCAAAAAAATCCCCAAAAATCACATTAAGTCTTTGTTGCATAGTAGTTTAACGATATATTCTTATTTCTCATAATTATTGCATTTTCTTAATTATTAAAAATCAAAAATAGCCATTTTGTGCATTGTCTAGCTTATAAAATCCATAAAAATATAAAAACACTCCAGAAAAATCCCAAAAATATATTTTGTTTCTCTTCGTGTGTTTTAACTTCAATCAAAAATTCACTAAAAATTACAAAAGAAAACTCATAAAAATCACAAAACTCTAAAAACCTTCATAAAAATTTATAAAATTCATAAAAAATCCAAAAATTGTGTTTTCTTTTCCTGAATTTTCTTTATTTTGTTATCTTTAATTTAAAATTAATTTGGGAAATTTTTGATACTGTTTGCTATTTTTCATTCCCATTTTAATTTCGTCCAGTAATTAATTCACTGTTTTCTTTTATTTTGACTTTTAAAAATACCAAAATATTTAGAAAAATACCCAAAAATCACAAAAATAGTAGAAAATCATAAAAAGACCAAAAATATTTTATTTGCTATTTTTTGAACATTTTTATCTATTTGTATAAATATCTCTTTCTCCCTTTTATTACATAGTTCATATATTCCGATATTGAAAAAGAAGATAAAAATATAAAATATAAAAAGAAAATAAAAATCAGTAAATTAAAAATCAAATACAAAAATATAAAATCAAAAATTAAATAAAAAAATTCTAAAATTAAAATCCCATAAAAAATAGCATAGATAGACAACTTATCACATTCACACAGTTTTGTGCATTATCGCCCCCGATCTACATGTTTGCTCCTTGTGTTCGACCTCTACACATACTTGCACCTATACACATCTTTGTTGTAGAGTTATAATAAATTTTAACTCCGTACATTTACTTTCATTGCTTGACTTATCTGTCGTGGGTTAATTATTGTTCGAAGTTCGGATTTTCGAGCGGTCACCGCATCGACTGTTGATCCGCCTTGTGGATCAATACGACCCTCGATTTTCTCGCTTCAACAATGGGTTAAGAGATAAATGACCGAACTGTTTAAGTTTGACTAGATCCATACGAAGTAGACTATAGGAACATGCATTCTTATTAATGTTTGGACCTAGCTACCGAATCAAGCAACCTATATCTAGGGGCTCCAAGCATACAAAATAAAGTAAAATAAAGGCGGAAAGCTCAAAACTTCAGCAAACAAAGAAAAGAAAGTGATGGAAAACTCGGAAAGTCGCGACGATGTCCCCAGGTGAACAGACACCCGGGCACTTGACCTCGTTGTGAAGAGTAGAGTCCAAGTTATATTACATGCCAAAATTGTCTCTCTCTCTCTCACCATAAATTACAAAAAAAATGATCCTAATTGCTCTAGACCTATCTAACTCCCATCCCTTGGTATCCTTGATGCTCTCTCCAGATGGTCATGAGGTGAAGACCACCCTCCTCCAAGCTCGGCTGCCTTGGCTCCCTAAGAAACCATCCTCGCGTGGCGGGCCCTCGCATCAAAGTCACAAAGAGATTGAATTAGTATAGCTCAATTAATATAAAGCAGGAAAAATTAATCACAATAAATAAAGCAATAAAGCATATTGATCAACTGCAAAATAATTAGCTGCTTACACAATCAATGATACATCAATGTTTAAACAAGAATGACAAAATTAATAGGCTACGCTCATTGTTCCCCAGCAACGGCGCCATCTGATAACTGAATTTTGCGAGGGTCAAAATATATTGTCGCTGAGGCGACCGCTCACAGAACATCGATTAATCAACAATTAACCCACATAAAAGAATAAATCAATTGAGTCCCAAAATTGTGAATTAACATTTAACTCTACCACAAAATGCATAGTGAACAAGCATGTAGAGGTCGAACCACAGAGAGCAATACAAAAGTGCAGTAGCCTATGATGTGCATGTACCACAGAGTCATCCTTGTATGAAGCCTTTTTTGTGGGTTTTTCTTATATTTAATTTTTTTTTCTTTTTTTTCTCAGGTTGTTATACATTAATAAATATGTATATATATAGATATATAATTTTTTTAATAAGGGAATATATATATAATGTAGGGAAGGGGCCATATAAAAAATATACAAAAATAGTCAAAAATTCAGAAATAAAATCTTTTTGGGATTTTTATGAGTTTTTACTAGTTTTGTGATTTTTGGGCATTTTTCAACAGATTTTTGGTATTTTTTAAATACTGAAATAAAGCAAAATAGTGGAGTAGCTACTGGTTGGGGGTAAAATGGTAATTAAAAATATCACACAGCCACAAAATTTTTCCAAACCATTTTGAAAGTAAAGAGGTTAAATATAAAAACTACAGAACTTGAGTTTGCAATTTTGGGGTTTTCTAGAATTTTTTATATTTTTTAGAATTTTTTGAGTATTCTTGAATTTTTAAGGTTTTTCTTTTGAGATTTTTAATGATTTTTGGACTGACACTTAATTATGATAAAATAGACTTAATTAATTTTTTGGAATTTTTCGAGGTGTTTTACTATTTTTTGGTATTTTATAAGCTAGACTGTAAATAAAATGCATGTTTTTGATTTTTAATAAATGCAAAAATGCAACAAAATTAAAAACTAAACATACAACGTGCAAGAGCAAGCTAACAGGAGCTTATATCCATTTTTGCAAAATTTTTCAGGTTAATATGGGCCATGGAATAAATGGATAAATCCTACAAAAATTAAACAGCCTGGCAGGGGCAATTTTGCAAATAAAATATTTCTCAGGGGCATCCATGCAAAAATTACTTCAGAGATGAACAATTACTTTTATTTTTGGGGGTATTTTACAATTAACAAAACCCGCCAGAGTTAAAGTGCAAAAATCACGCGCCTCACGTGGGACTGCACGTGAGGCGTGAAGGGACCAAACTGCGAATATAAAAAAAAACACAGGGGGCCTACTGCAAATATTACAATTTATTTACAACGTGAGATTTTATTTTTGGCATTAAAATTTAAATACAAAAAGGCGGGGAATATGTCTGAAAGTTACCCCCAAAGGTGCGCGTTCCAACGGCGTCGATCACTTCACTTAGCCACGCGTCGCGCATCTGACGGCGGATACTGATTCGTCGATGAAGGATTCTGATTAGATCCACCTCACGGATCAGACGGTGGTGGATGGGCTTCATCTGACGGTTGACGTTCAATCTGGGTCGTGCCTCCTGATCGGACGACGATGGAGGTGTCTGGAGGAATAGGGAAGAAGCTCGCCCCCGGCGAGCTTCGATCATGGAACGTGGGCCCCTCCGGGCTCCTTCTTCGCATCTAGGAGGCTCTGCTCGTAGATGGAGGCTTTCCGCGTCTGCCGACGGTCTTATCATGGCTCCTGGAGGTTCGAAGCGCTCGGACGAGGTCGATGAAGGTCGAGACCCCCAGGAACCTCTTCCTGATTGGAATCGAGCCCAGATGGGCTCCTTTCTTCGTTTGACCTGCATAGGAAGAACTGGGGGAGTGAGGGCTATCTCCTCGCCCCCGGGTTTTGAAGCTCTGTCGCAAGATAGAGTGAGACGGAGGAGCTCCGGCGAGAGGCGAAGATGGAGCTCCGATTCGCGAAGACCAGAGGTCCTTGGTTGAACAGAGGTGATAGGTCGATGAAGAACGCGATGGGGAACAAGATGAGGGGTGAATGGTGGTCGGAAACGATAGAGATCACGGTGGAGAAGTCGCCGGAGCTAAGCTCCGGTGAACTTTGAATTTTTGATTTTAAGCTAAGCTACTGATCTAAAGGCTAAACTAAGAACGGAATTTAAATGCTGGAATTGAAATCTACCTAAAATACGATAAAAGGGGCAGCTCTTATACCTGGGGGGGCCACCAGGGAGCAGGACGGACGCCGGAGCTCCGTCGCGTCAAAATCTTCCCTCCTCCAGCCGATTCGAGGTGCTGGAACACTCCCCCTGTCACGAGGAACCTCCCAGGATCGAAATCAGGGTTTTTGGGTGGATTAAATTGGCCACATTTGAGGAGGGGGACGAAGCTTCTTATTTATAGACATTGGCTTGGACCTTATTGACCGACGTTTATTGATTAATCCAATGAGTATCGAGTTGATCTAAGTTATCGGCGGGTATCAGTGATCATCAGAGATCATTTCTTGTGAAGAAAGCGAGCTCGATCGATGGATGGGATGGCCGTAAAGAAGGGACGAAATCCAGGGAAAAGATGGTTTAGAGACGCCAGGTCCCGGATGGGACAGTTGACCAGGCGGTCAACAAGGGCTGGCGCCCCATTGGTCCACATCGGCCGCTAGAAGACAAAACAGGAAACTTTATTCTAAAATGATTTATTTACCATAGTAAATGATTTTATTAGAATTTTATTATAAAATAAAAAATGTGTATTATTTCATGTAGTATTTATTTACAATTTTTATTTAATTTTTCGAAGTGTTTTATTATAGTTTTATTTTAATAATGTGTATATGTATGTATTTACATGTATTTTGTGTATTTTATTTTTAATTTGTTTATTTTATTTTAATATTTTATTGTCTTATTTTAAAAATTTAGAATTTATTTTTGTGAGTGTGAGGGTATTTTTATTTAATTTTTATGATTTATTTTCATTTTTAAATAAATAGGGATATGTATATGTAGGTATACTTGTAAGTCTTTTACCTGTATATTATATATACTTTATTTATTTAATGTATTTTCTTGGTTTTTATTTTAGATTTATATTTTTGATATAGTTGTATAATATGTACATCATTTAAAAATATGAGAAAAGAAAATAATTAAAGAATGTTTTCCCTTTTTATTTGTGTACATATGGGATCATAGGTATTTTGCCTACTCTCTTGCGTAGACTTATTTTATTTTGTAAATCCCCTTTAGTTTTTTTTCTAATTTCAGTATGTTCATGTATTATATACATTATTTACAAAATTCTAAAAATATAATTTTATAAAAATAATGGACAATGAATAATTTGAATATTTTAATCAGACAGGCTGCACAATGAAGGTCAAAAACCTAACTTTTGCAGATGGACTCCAAAAATTATGAAACCAATTTTATTAAATAGTTCTTGGAAAGCTATATATAATTAAAGGTGAGTTTGGGTGATTTGGAGTTTTTATTTGCAATATATGGGTCTGTGAAGTTGAGATTTTGGCTTTTTATTCTGTGTATAAAATGTACATTGTGTATTATTTTTGTACAAACTCAATTTTGTAATTTTATTTACATTATTATCTACAACTTTCATGTACAAAGTTTCTTTATTTGACGAATGAATAATTATATACAAAATAGGTGTCAAAAATGCATAAATAAATGTATGAATAAATGAGGTATTTATTGTACACTGGCCTTTATCTCCCCCTACTTTATTCCTTGTCGACCAATTCCATGTTGGCCTTGGTCTCGGGGTTTGGGTCATAAAATATCTGCAATATTTTATTCCTTTTTCTTTTCTTCTCTTTATTCTATAATTTTTGCATTAAACACCTTATTTAATGTGTAATTAATACAATGAATTATGAATGCTATTATGTACAAATTGATGTTATTTACATGCATTTACTGGGGTTTTCAAGGCCAAAATGATAGAATAAAGGTGATGAAATGGAGGTTCATCAGTCGCCTCCATTGTGGGCGGTCACACTGAAGGCTCAAGCAGCTCGAGATGATCGAAGCTACAACAAGGAGTGCTTGTCCTCCCTGGATCTCACCAGATACTGATGGATTGTCGTTCCCGCAATAAGCAGTGTTGCTGTCACCAACACACGTTGGAGCTTGGGCTCGTGATCTCTTTGATTATCATATAAGGGAATGGAGAAGGATGGAGGTGGCTTTATAGGGATCAAGGAGAGGGTAACGAGCAACGATGGTGGTGGTGGTGGTGGGGGGGGGGGGCGTTACATGGGGCGAGGGCAGCTAGCGTGGAGGTTGGCGATGACCGTTACGAGAGGAGGAGGGTGTTGCTGGAGGAAGGAGAGGGGCCTGGTCACATGCACACATGTGACCTGGGAGGAGGAGAGGTCACATGTGGAGCACGTGACCAGGCTAGAGAAGAGCAGAGAGGAAGTGGGGTACCACATGGCATGCCTAGGGGCTGCCACGTGTCACCTCAAAAAATTGTCAAAATTAAAAGATGAAGAAAATTAGAAAATAAATATAAGGAGACATCTAATTAAAAAGTTTCCTTGATAAAAGTTATTTGTCTCGATAAGATCTACAACTTCATGAAGAACTCGGGAGCAAAAGAGACCATCTGTACAAAGTGGTATTTTTGTGGTCTCCATGTGTATAGAAAACCGTTTTTTTTTGAGGTTTTGTAATTTTTTAGTGGTTTTAAAGGAGGGTAAAAATGTAGAAAAAATATGATAAAATATAAGACTTAATTACATACTAATTTGTTTCTTAGATTTTTAATAAATAAGAAAAAGGTAAATAAAATAGAAGTATGAAACATGATATTTTTGTACAGACTCATAGAGGACACTCGTACACAGTTAGTTTCTTTGATTTCAGTATTCATTTGATTTGGATTTTTATACCACTTAATAAAACTTTCATCAAAGAACAAAAATGAAGAAAAAAATAAAATTAAAAGGGTTAATTATGCACATAAAAATTCAGCTCAAAAATAACAAAAAGATAAAATGCGCAAAAGAGACCCAAAATCCAACTTTCACATATGAGCTCCTAAATTTATGAAATTAGTCTATTTTGAAGATATTTGAAAATGGAGTACTTTAAAAGTGAGTAGACCAAAATCAGACACTGTATGAGGAAGATATGCGCTTTTTGGCCCATTAGATGTGAAATTAGGACTTGGGTTTATTTGACACTTATTTGAGTTAATAATTTTATAATTTTTATTTATTCTTGTTAATAATATATATACAATTTAGGTAGTTTCAGGTCAATCGGAGCTAGGATGTATTAATAAAAATATGAGAAGTTAGCAGCTTTTAGGTCAATTTACACAATGGATTCTTGATTCCTTATTTTTATGAAGTTATGCATGATGAAATGCGAATATTATTTACACATGTATAAATGATAAGATGATATATTAATTATTAAATACATATGTATTTTGGGGAACGAAGTCTAATAGATCAATTTTAGCATGACAAATACAAGATACATCACTTCCTCAAAATTTTGGCTTCGTCACAACACTTTGACAAGAGGTACCTCTTCATTTTATCAATTTCTTGACATCTTTGCCTAATACTTGCACATGAGTTTTTGGATATATCATATCTGGCGCAACTTGTAGATCATCATACTTTTAATATGCTCTTGATCTCTAACTTACTTACTCATATTTGATACATGAAAGACATCATGTATTCTGGAAAGATGATAAGGAAGTCCAAGCTTATATGTCATTTTACCTACTTGTTAGATAATAATAAAGGGACCCAAAAACCTGGGTGCTAACATTCCTCTTAAGCCAAATCGTTATACTCCCTTCATAGAGGAGGATTTCAAAATAATGAAATCACCTACCTCAAACTCAAGGTCTCTATATCTAGTATCACTATAACTCTTATGGCAGCTCTACACATTTATCGATCTTTTTCGAGCAAGCTCCACAGTTTCTTGTGTCTCCTTGATTATGTTCAAGTCATAAAGGTTCTTTATTCCAACCTCTTACTTCCACAAAAGGAGTGGTACACCTATGCCAATTGATAGATTTCTTTTCTACATTTCATGTAGTGAAAATTACGTTGTAGTCGGGCAAAAATCAATTTATCAAAAATCACATTGAAAAATAATAATATACGAAACTAATATCAAGGCGGTCGGTTTGTTTATTTTATATGGGCAACTCCCAAGGTCGAACTCAGGGAGGCAATGCGAGAGTTTAGAATTACTTTAAAAACAACTTAGGGTGTTTAGGTTTTCAAAGATGAATTTTAATGGGTTTTATGAATAATTAAAATCCATCGTAATTAAGTTTATTATTTTATCAACATTATTTATTTTCAATATTTTTGATTTAAATTCATTTCTTATTTATTTCACAGATTTCTTTTAATGTATCTAAGAGTTTGTTAGTGCATTTGTCTTATATGGACTAGTCCCTCATTGGTCGGACCCAGGCTTATTGACACGGGTCAACTCCATATTCCTCTCTAGAATCTGAATAAACCAGCAAACATCCATTCTTCTTCGATTTTTCTTGTCTGATCCGATCACCCTTTCTACCTTATCTCTTATTCAATTTCATCATTCGATTAATAAACGTAAATGCCCGAATAACTTTTGCTTCTCCCATGCTTCGGTTCGAGCCCATCTCCATTTGAAATTTAGCTTGCACCGTCTACTATTTATACCTCTTCAGATCATCTGGCACCCGTTAATCCGTTTCCATCACGATTTTCACCCGAGGTTGAGTGTTGGAGAGAGATGTGGTAACAAAGCATCACCTCCAAAGCCAGGAGAGTGTGAATCGCCTAAGGAAGCATGATATGAGCACATCGTCGGAGTGCCACCAATGTTCAACTTCTTTGAGACGTTGCACTCAGATCGAGGTCGAGATCCCCCTTCTTCATCGTAGGACTAATTATAGTTTAATTTCCTTTAATTCTATATTTCATATCCTATAATTTCATTTCAATTCTAACTAGATACGTTCATCTCTGATCCATATCCGATCTGCTCACTCGGATCCCATCTGTGCTTTGATTTTCATTCTCAATCAGTCCCACACCTTCACCGACAATTTCTTCGCCTTCCTATCATATCCGACCATCCAGATCGAGTCGGATATGGAATCTCGACTCCCCTTCTGACCACCTCCACTAAAGTCAAACATCCACCGTTCATTTTCCTTCGTTTCATCCTAATAAAGCGGTCGGAGCTACGTCTATGAGCAATAAACTTCTTGCAGGGTACATATTCCTTTCTTAGAGCGTGAATCATGTAGCTGGAGCAGCAGTTGACACATTGAACACTAGGAGCTCCAGATCGCGAGTAACTGACCTTCAAACTTCATCTTTTCATCCACTCGATGTGGGAGGATAACAACTTTCTTCCGTGACCGTTTAGAGGTGTTTTGGACAATGATCGACCGAGATCCGATCGATCGAATTCTGCCAGCACTGCCCTTTATCTCAATTCTTCCAGGTATCCTCTCCAACATTAGATCATGAATGCAACATCCCAGATCAGATCTTAGTCGCATAAAAAATCCAAATCTGAGCCATTGGATCACTGCTACATGAGCCGTCAGATCGTCATGCGCCACACACGAGACTCGATGAACTTTATACCCTCAACCCTTGCATTTATTTAATTTTGTAAATAAGTCCTTATTTGGAAAAGTGTCATTGTTTTATGTTTGCGAATAATTGCAATTGGCCTCTTGTTGGTTTTTGTATTCGTATTTGTTCTCGCTTGAATAACTCCACATGTTTTGCACGTGATATTTTGGTGCATTGCAATAAGACCCTTGTTCTTGTTTATTATTGTTTTATCCTTAGGATTTAAATAATTCCATCAGAGTCTGTGTCAGCGCATCTCGCATGTACTGACACGTGCTCTTTGTGGAGAAATTACATTTTCACCCTCAGTTTTATCTATCGTGCTATCTGATTATTCCTAAAAATAAAACTATTTGCATATCAATCCATAAAATCAATCTTAATTATTTGTTGATTAATTGCGATAATAATTAGTTAATAACTTTTAAAATTCCCTAGAAATCATCTTAACTCCCTACTAATCAGATCTATAACCTTTAATTTCATTTTGCAAAATTAATAAGTTTATTGATTTTAAAATAAAAAAATCAATGAATTTTGTCATGTTTATAGTAGAAATTAATCAAAATTTGAAAATAGTTAAAAAAATAAAAAATGACAGAATGTGTGTTTTTATTTGTTTGAACGGGATAGACCTCTCTGAGCGAGAGGTCTGTGCCGCAAAGAATGCCAAAGAGATTACCTAGTCAATTCTCAAGAAAGTGTCTCTGATGTCTTCCCTTACCCGAAGTCTACCAGAACTACAATGCTTTACCTCACAGAACAGGAAAGCAGTCATATGACGCTTCTGCCCTATTAGGTCAAAGGTCATCAAAAAAGTCAGGGAACCCCTCTAGTAGATTAGCCAGAACACAGACATGATTCCGATATTCTGGACCTCTCGCGAGATCAACTTTTTCTCTTTCTAGTTAGCCCATTACTCTACTAATAGTCGTAGAGATAGAATCAAGGAAAATAGGATGTAAAGATTTACTATATAATGTTTATTTGAAAAATCTTTATAAAAATTCTTAAAAATTACAAGATACAGAAAACACTAAAAAATTAATATAAAGTCGCTAAAAAATGAAAAATATCTTTCTGGTTGTGCATATTTCCATATTTTTTGTGTTTATTTTCTATTTTAAAATTATAAAACAATTTCTTGGTCTTATGTTGTGTTTATTTTCTGGTTGTGCATATTTCCCATTTTTAATTGTTTTGAAAATATTAAAAAACTCAAAATCCTTGAAAAATCACAAATATAGTAAAAATATCTAAAACATAAAAATAATTTTGTTTGAATTTTCTGCATATTTCTACTATATTGAAAAATAAAAAAAGAGTGTTTGTTCCTTTATTTTCACCTTTTTATTTTGTTTTAAGAATAAAAAATATAAAAATTTGTAAAAGAAAATTAACTAAAAAATCTAAATTAGAAAATATAAAATATAAAATTTTTTAAAATATATAAACTACAAAAAGCATTAAAACCCATAACCAAAAGAAGAAAAAGAAAAAAGACTTCTTTAATTCTCATAATGTAAAAATCCTCGGGTATTGTGGCCTCCCTATGTTCGATCATGCAGACTATACAAGTAAAACAAATATCATTTTCTTCTTTTTATCTCTCTTTAATCTATTTTTGCTTGAGAATACAAAAATAAATTTTGTTTGAAACTTCTTTGTGTTACGACGACCATTAGGGTTGTCAGAAAATTCTCAGATTCGACATTCGCTCAGATTCGACTCGCTAAAAGTTTGATTCAGATTCGATTCGAAAATAAATAAACCGAACCTGAACACGAGTTTGAGCTCGATTAAGTAAACGAACCAAACCTCAAAATCATAGGTTCGCTTAGGTTCGGTTCGTTAAAAGTTCGATTATATACACACATACATACATAAAAGTATATATACATACATATTGTATATGTGAGGAAAAAATACATTCTATATTAACATAAGGGCATTCACTTATTTTCCCAAAGCCATCCAGTCATCCACTCTCTAAGTCACTATTTTCTATTCCCGAAATCCCACATAACCCTCCCCTACAGATGCAGTTTTTCCCTTTGAACAGAAATGTCTGCACTACATTTATTCTTAAACGAACTTTTAACGAGCCGAACCGAACCTTTACGAACTTCACCCGAACCGAGCCGAACCTGAATATGGTTTTCATTTTATCGAGCCGAAAAGAACCCGAGCCTGAACGTATTCTAAACGAGCCGAACCGAGCCTGGATTGGTTCCTCAGGTTCGACTCGTTTACACCACTAGCGACCATAACTCTACTTGCGCTTATTTTTACATTGTTTTCACATTAAATAAAATAGAAAACCCTTAACAGTAGCATCTCAACAACTCTTTAATGGATGCGTGATTGCGACTCAACAAGTAAAATGAAAACCAACTCATTGCGTAATCCAACATGAGATGGATTGGTTGAAGCCTAAATGGTACTTTACCTACACAACGTAAATAACGGGCTTCGAACCATGCTTGTCATCTTTCTTACGATCCGTTGCATTCTAAGTGAAACCAAGATTCACAAACTAAATCCACATCAAGATGGGCACACATCCTTCATCGTGAAATAAGTATCAATTTACAATCTTTATATAACTTGATTCATATATTGTTACCAGGGAACCATTGTCTTCTCTCAATCACTCTCTCTCAAAAATCACCAATCTTTTAAAAATTTGTGTAAAAAAAACCCTCCCTTGAGGGAATATAGATTGAACCAACCTTTAGAATTTCACATGTCTCAATAAAATGCAAGGGGCTTCTATAGAAGGGCATGCTCACTCCAACTAGATTACCATAGGATGCTTCCAATAGTAGTGGAACCTTCTATTTTTTCCCTCTGGCTTCAAAAATGTGCTCCTTCCACTAGGGATTCATGATGCTCATTCTAGGTGGACTATAACTATTGGTCTAGAATAAAAGATTTACATGTATCATAGTGCAAGTGGAGATATTTGTCAATGTTGAAATAGTAGAGTTAGATTTGTACTAGATATACTTTTTTTCTAGCAAGCCATCATTATATATATAGTTCATCCGAAAAAAGAGCACATTAACGAGTCCCCCATTGTAAGCATGAGAGTCCATGAGGGCACCAACAAGTCCACCAGAGTAGAAAGCATGATACATGGGTATATCCCTATGATAAAGTTCAGCTAGGAAAACTTACGAAGAGGTTAAACCCCAATTCCAACAGACTTGGATCCAAAAAAAAAAAACACAACAACAACGACAGAAAGAGAGAGAGAGAGAGAGCGCAATAGTTTCCAACCGGAAACTCTTGTGGTCTCCAAAAAAGAAGAGCGACTGAAGAAAACTCACGCGGTAACATATATTTCCACTCCTCGAATCAAGTTCATTGATCCCGTTTGTTTGAAAGTCATGCAAAACAATAGAAATAAACTCAGAAAGTGAACAAGGCAAGATGATTACATTTTGTAGTTTTGTACTGCTACCAATCTATGACAAAAGTTCTAATAGATATGACTCCGTTAGGATCTTTACAAACTTGTCCAATAACATTTTTTAATCATTCTCCCTAGGCCTGTTTGGTTGCAGGGTTGGGCAGAGTTGGGTTGGCCCAACCCGGGCTACCCCTCCTTCCAAATACCTCAATCCTCTTCACAGTTTTACTATTCACAGGAGTACCCCTGCCCAACCCAACCCTGCCCAACCCTGCAACCAAACAGGCCCTCAATGATCAGCAGACCACACAAAATAACCAATATATATATTCGAAAATTGCATATGTTTGAAAAGATAATAGAAGGCTTGGATAGTGATATCATTCTTATTGGAAAGTCCTACCGACGTCATGTCGTTGTTAAGGATAAATACGTTGACACATTGGACTAAAGAGTATTAGATTGTCATTAAATTCCAGTATTTTATTAGAGATTGATTCCCCTACTTTTTGACCTCCAAAAAAGGGTCCAAGTCAATCGCACCTCTAGAGATTAGATTCTTGATTCCGATTCGTACGGCTCCATCAAACCAGCCAGCCTCCCATCCACGGACGGCCGATCTCCCTCCTCTATATCTCCGCCTCTCATCCTGACCGCCACCGAAAGGTCCTCCTCTCCTCCTCCCCTCCTTTCCCTCAACCCTAACCCGCCGGAGGAAGGCGACGAAGGGCGTATCTCTGTTGATACCCGTCGTGCTCCAGCAGATTTGCGCCACCGTGTTTGACAGTTTGGATTTTTATTAGCGGTCGATTTTTTCGTGTTTATCAAGGTGCAAAAGAGGGGATTTTGAAGTTTTATTTGGGGTTACATTTTGTCGACATTCCTCGTTGATTTTGGGAGTTTTCTGAAAAATAAGCTCCAATGGCGCTTTCCTCTAGAATTTATGGTTCGTCGTTTGCGTCGAGGGATTGTGGAATCGAGATAACGGCTGTGAGATGTTATTGCAAGATTCAGAATGTATCATTTATGAGCAGACAAAAAGATCTGATTTTTCTTGTTAGTGGTAGAAAACCAGTAGGGGATACTCCTAACAAGAGGTCCAGGAAGGATGTTGCTATGTATGTGAGGAGTGAATCGGATTCCTCTGCCGAGAATCCTCCTGTTCGAGGAGATAGAGATGCTCCCAAGCCTAGGGTTTTGCAAGTAGGAGTGGACATTCCTATTGGAAGGAATCCTTATACATATGGGGCTAAGTTTAACCCGATTCTTAAGAATAAAGACGATGATGGAGATGGAGGTAATGGTAATTTTCCACCTGGAAAAGGAGGCGGTGGCGGCGGTGGTCGTGATGATCGTAATGAGGAAAATGGAGGAGAGGATTCAGATGCTGCAGAGTTTGGTTCACTGTTGAAATTTGAGGAGGTGATGAAGGAGATTGAATCTCGAGGTGTGAAACTTCCTTCCGACATGTTAGAAGCCGCAAAAACCACTGGGATCCGGAAATTATTTCTAGAGAATTATCTCAACCTGCAGGTGCTTCCTACAACATTATGTGCACGTTGAATTTAGTAGATTCTTGCGTATTGTAATTGTTTTTTTAATCTTCTTCTTCTTCCCCTTTTCAGGGTGCCGGTGGACCCTTAGGTTATGCAATGAGAAATTGCTCTTTACTACGTAATCGGATGCTTGCGGATCAGAATTTTCTTTTCAAAGTTGGAACAGAGGTTTTGCTCCCCTTTGCCTTGTCTGTGATATCATGTAGGAAGTGTTTGCAAGGCGTGGAAGCAAGTTCTTACTTCTTATTTGATGGTTCTTAGATTGTTATAGATTCTTGTTGCGCTACATTTGCGGAGATCCAGAAAAGGGGGAAAGATTTCTGGTCCGAATTTGAGCTGTATGCAGCTGACCTTTTGGTCGGGATTGTTGTGGACATAGCTTTGGTAGGTATGCTAGCACCATATGCTCGTTTTGGGAAACCATCTGCATCGACAGGATTGTTCAGTCGAATGGGTCATGCTTATGGGGCACTTCCAAGCAGGTTATCTTTTTATGGCAATGTTATCATATAATAATTTGACATGCTAGATATAAACAAACCATATGATGTGGTGGTTCACGAGGCTATATTGGAAGCATTTCTCTTGTCAGATGTTATATCTTATATGCATGGGAAGTAGGTTTTTGTTGTATGTCTCTCCGTAGTAAGTTAGTTTCTTTAGCTTGTAACCTCCATTGATGCTTATCAGAATTAACATAGTGCATTTCACTACATTAACAACCTTATATAAACAAAAGAGATTACACATTAATTTTTTTTCTCAATGTTTTTGTGTGCTTATATGCACTTGATGTTAAATTCATAGAGCTTATGACATGGTTTAACGAATTTTTATTGCTGATATATGATGAAGTAATTGTCTCAGCATACTTATATAAACAAGTAATTATCCTTTTCTTTTCCACCTCATCTATGTAAGAACTATCTCCTAATTTCCTCAACATGCATTCTCGTGTTGGTTACCTTGTTGAGGCTAGTACACTAAGGAAAACTACAGAATCCAATTTCAGAATTTCAAGTAACTCATGCTTCCATTGGTTTCATCTTTTCTCCCTAAAAATCAAGGTTAATGGCTTGACCGCCTCAACACTTATGCCTCGACTCATATGATATATAGAAAAATGCTACGGTCAGACTAGTTGTTTTACCTCAGAAGCCTTTGGAGTGAGCGCTTGGGGCTTTTTACCTAGATTTTGTGTTTTCTATTTTTCCAACATTTGTAGGCAGATATACATTAGTTTTTGAGTACTATTGACAAACATATGTCCACATACGCACACATATAGATGCATATATTACACACTTACATTACATATACATATACATATACATGTACATGTACATGTACATGTACATACACATATAAGTTCTAGGTATTACATTTGCTTTTGCATTCATCCATACATATTACTTTGAAGTACTATACCTATATATAGACATATACACATCTACGTATAAATTAATGCGGCCTAAATCATTTGTTTTTCTTTTATTTATTTTTCTTTAATTAAAATGTTAGGGACTTGTCTGTTCATGTAAGGATGGTTCTTGCTTCAAAAGGCATGTTTCTTGATTGGGATTGACTCTATATAAGGACAACCATGCTTTTGTGAATGCGATGGATGAATACTGGTTTTTCCTTTGGCTTTATCTTCCTTTCTCCTTTTCTTTCTTCTTTACCCTCTAATGCCCTTCTTAACCTATTTCTGATCCTCCACGCAATATGGTGTGCTCCATTTCTCATCTTGACAGATTTCTCTATACATTATCATCCAGAATCCCACATGGTGTGTTTGTCATTCTTTTTATAATCCTTTTTTACTTTCTCAAGTTCTGATTCGCTATTATTCCCCTTAAAAAATCCAGAGCGTGTCATTTGATTTTAGAGCATGGCCTTCAAGTCACCTCACGAGTTGACAAGCCAACAAATTATGTGAATAAGTAGTCTAAAATGAATTAAAAAGATTATATTTTGTTTTCTTGTTATTGTACTAAGATGATTATGCTGTTTTTTTGTTATTGTGCATAAAAGGATCTTTAGGATTCCTGTTAAAAGAGTCAACGTATGCTAGTATGCTAAATTTGCTGTAAGATGAAATTAAAGACTTTAAGGAGAGTTCGTAGCCCAACATCTCAATTATTTATTCCCTTTTTTTGAGACTCCATCACCCATAATATCCTATACTTAACACAAGTACATCACTTCATCTCCTTTCTTATCCTTCATTAGCGCTTTATCTTCTTTACCCTCGTTTTCTTCTTTTTTTTGTCATCTTCTTAGTGCTCATGCCCCTTCCTCTCTTACTTCTTTCACTCCTGCAACGACCAAAAGCACCAATTCAAACCCAACACCATCATTGTCATTTCTCCATTACTACTGAGCCCCCGCTATTGTCTTCACTCATGCTACTCTCTATTGCTTTAACACCCTTATTGTTGCCTTACTAGACCCATTTACCCCCAGATCGACCAACACTATCAACACATCGCTGCTTATCGCTCCACCTATGTCTCCACCACATACTCGTCGACACTTCCATAGGCACCATCACCCCTGATTTAAGGACTCTCTGCCACTACCTCGTGTTCTTTTCTATGACACCATTGTTTCTTTACCGCCAACATCCATCCCTGACATATGGCACTACTCATTAGTTATAGTCGAGACCACCATCGAAGCCCTCTTCCCCCTTTACGATTTTGATAGTTGATACTCTTAACACATAGTGACAAACAACAACAAAGTCCCACATTAAACGGGGTCGGATACATGGATTCTTTGCATCCTTTCAGATCTATCGTGGGTCAGTCATTCTCAAGCTTATATCCAAATAATTAAAATCCTCTCGGATAGTCTCATTCCAACATTTCTCGTGCCTTCCTCTCCTCGTCTTTGTTGGCTTAGCATCCCAAATCTTGTATCTTCTAATTGGTGCATCGACCAAGCTCCTTTACAAATTACCAAGCCATCTTAAGTGATTTTCTCTCATCTTATCCTCTATTGGAGGTACACCATCTTTCTTTCTGATCATGTCATTCCGAATTTGATCTTTCGTGCATGACCATACATCCACCTTAGTATTTTTATTTATGCTACTATCATTCTCTAACTCAGCCATGGCCGGTCCCAAGCCCGGGTAAATGATGAGGGTTGCGTTAGGTAGCCGACAGCCAGCATAAAACAATCATAGACAACTTCCTAAATAGTACTCTTTTTCTTAAAAAAATACTATTTAAATTGCCTCATGATAGTCAGATCTTTTCAACATGGATTTAAGCAAACATACAGATTTCGTTGGGGTGTTCCCTACTTGCGACGCGTTGCATCGCTCGAATGCAATGAAAAATTGGCAAGGGCCGCTACATCGTAGCTTGGATGTAGTTCAAAATTTGCAAGGGTTCTCACATGAGGAACGCATGCGGGTAATTAAGCTAGTTCCGCTGCATCACCGCCCGGATACCGTCCAAAATTTATAAGGGTTCTCGCATAATGGACCCATGCGAGTAAAGAAGTTAGTCCAAAAGAGATTGCAACGGAAGTTGCGGATTGGTAGTTGGAATATTGGCACTTTAACTGGAAAGTTGATGGAGATAGTGGATACGATGGAAAGAAGGAAGATTCATATACCATGTCTTCAAGAGACTAAATGGGTTGGAGAGAAAGCAAGGAGATTGAGAAGACATGCTTTAAACTTTGGTATTCAGGTAAAGATAAGGGTAGAAACGGTGTTGGAGTGATTGTTCATAAGGATTTGAAGGATTGTGTGGTTGAGGTGAAAAGATTCGGGGATCGAATTATTTTGCTAAAATTGGTGCTTGAAGAAGAAATTCTGAATATCATCTCAGTTTATGCACCGCAAATTGGTTTAGATGAAAGGACTAAACACGTTTTTTGGGAGGATTTGGATAACAGTCTACAAGGAATCCCACAAAGAGAGATGATTTGCATCGGTGGAGATCTTAATGGACATAGATGCTTCAGGGTATGCTAGTGTTCATGGAGGACATGGTTTTGGGGATAGAAATGAAGAGGGAAAAGCCATCCTGGATTTTGCAACGGCATATGATCTTTTCATAGCAAACACTCTTTTTCAAGAAGAGTGAGGAACATTTAATTACTTATAAGAGTGGGCCAACTAGAACACAGATAGATTACTTTGCGTTGAGGAGAAGAGATAGGCTGTGTTGTAAAGACTGCAAAGTAATCCCAGGAGAGAGTTTGACAACCTAACATCGTTTGTTAGTCTTGGATGTACAAATGAAAGGGTTGGTAAAGAAAAGGAGAGTTTCTAAGATAACTAGAACTAAATGGTGGAATCTTCCACTGAAGCAAGCGAGCTTCAGGGAGAAGGTTTTAGAAGACTTATCTTGGGATTGTAGTGGTAGTGCAAACGAGATGTGGGAGGCGGTAGCATCTTGTATCCGAAAGGTAGCCAAAGAAATGCTAGGCGAGTCAAAGGGAGGAGCTCCATGTCAAAAGGAGGCTTGGTGGTGGAGTGAAGGGGTGCAAGAGAAGCTAAAAATAAAAAGAGCTTGCTTTAAAGCTATGTCTAAGGATAGAACACATGAAACTATCACAAACTACAAAATAACGAAGAAAAAAGCAAAGAAGGCCGTAAGCGAAGCTAAGTCAAAAGCTTATGAAGTTTTGTATAAAAATCTCGACTCTAAGGAGGGTCAGAAGGATATATTCAGGTTGGCCAAAGCAAGAGAAAGAAAAACCAAAGACCTTTCTCAAGTGAGATGCATTAAGGACGAGGAAGGGCATGTGCTTGTTACTCAGAAGGATATAAAGACTAGATGGGAGCAGTACTTCCATAAACTTTTCATTGGGGAAGGAAATAGAGATATCACTTTGTGTGATCTAGCTTGTAGTGAAAGTTACTTTAATCGTGCATGCTATAGATGGATACAAAGAAATGAAGTAGAGGAGGCTTTGAAGGTTATAAGATCTGGAAAAGGTGTAGGACCGGATGACATCCTTGTAGAGGTATGGAGAGTTTTAGGTGAGCGTGGTTTGACTTGGCTTACAAATCTATTCAATATTATTTGGCGAAGTAAGAAAATGCTTGAAGATTGGAGGAGGAGTATCGTGGTGCCTCTTTATAAGAATAAATGAGACATTCAAAATTGTTCAAATTATAGAGGTATCATGCTGATGTGTCACACTATGAAAATTTGGGAACGTGTGATCGAAAGAAGGTTGAGGCAAATTTCCAATGTAAGAAAACCAATTCGGATTCATGCCAGGTCGCTCAACGACTGAAGCCATCCATTTGCTGCGGAGAACAATGGAGATTTATAGAGCTAAAAGGAAGAACCTCCACATGATCTTTATTGATTTGGAGAAGGCTTATGATTCTGTCCCACGCGAGATATTGTGGAGAGTGTTGGAGAAGAGACAAATACCTGTCCTATACGTTAACCTCATAAAGGACATGTATGATAAGGCTTTATCTTGTGTAAGGACCCCGTCTGGGAAGACTGGATATTTTGACATCAACATTGGTTTACATCAAGGTTCTGCTTGAGTCCATTTCTTTTTACTTTGATTATGGACGAGTTGATCAGTCACATTCAGGATGAGTTACCTTGGTGTATGTTATTTGCTGGCGATATTGTGTTAATTTACGAGACTAGAGATGGAGTAAATGAGAAGCTTGAGGTCTGGAGACATGAGTTGGAGACTAAAGGATTTCGTATAAGTAGGGCTAAGACGGAATATATGGAGTGCACCTTTGATGGAAGCAATGGTGAAGGAATTGAGGTGAAGATTGGTGACGATAACATTCAGAAGAGAGATTCCTTTAGATATCCGGGATCTATTCTACAACATGATGGAGAAATTGATGGAGATGTTACTAATATGATAAATGCAGGCTGGCTAAAGTGGAGAGGAGCCTCTGCTATTCTCTGTGATAAGAAAATTCCTTTAAAGATTAAAGAAAAGTTTTACAAAGCAGCCGTGAGACCTGCTATGTTTTATGGATCTGAATGTTGGCATGTGAACCATAGACATGTGCAGAGAATGAATGTAGCAGAAATGAAAATGCTAAGGTGGATGTGTGGACACATACGTAAAGATCGAATTCGGAATGATGCAATCAGAAAGAAAGTTGGTGTAGCTCCGATCGAGGATAAGATGCGAGAAAATCGCTTAAAATGGTTTGGACATTTGCAAAGAAGATCAACTGATGCACCAGTTAGGAGACGCGAGTGTTGGGATGTTGAGCCGGCTAAGAGAGGGCGAGGACGACCCAAGAAGTGTTGGAAAGAGACAATACGAAGGGATCTTAGTTTTGTGGATATAAGCTCGGGATTGGCACAAGATAGATATGAATGGAGGCGAAGAATCAATGTAGCCGACCCTACTTAATTGTAGGAAAAGGCTTTGTTGTTGTATTGTCATTCTCTGCACATGTCTATGGTTCACATGCCAACATTCAGATGCATAGAGTATAGCAGGTCTCAAGGATGCTTTGTAATACTTTCTTTTGATTTTCAAAGAAATTTTCTTATCACATGGAATAGATTAGGTGCCTTTCCACTTCAGCCAACATGTATTTATTCTATAAGTAACATCTCCATTGATTTCCCCATCATATTGCAAAATAAATCTCAAGTATCTAAAGGAATATTTCTTTGAATGTTATCGTCTCCAATCTTTACCTCGATTCCTCCACTATTGTTTCCATCAAATGTATACTATATATCCAGTCTTAGCCCTACTCATGGGAAATCAGTAGTTTCTAAGGCATGCCTCCAAACCTCAAGCTTCTCATTTACTCCATCTCTAATCTCATCAATCAATACAACATCATCAGTGAACAACATGCTCCAAGGTATCTTATCCTTAATGTGACTAGTCAACTCGTCCATAACCAAAGTAAAAAAGAATGGACTCAAAGACGAACCTTGATGCATACCGATGCTGACATCAAATTAGTCAGTCTTCGCAGACTGGATCCAATCCAAATTTTTTCTTAAATCCATGTTGAAGGATCCATCTATCTTGAAGCAAATTCCTAAATAGTGTTCTCAATTGTAAACACTATTTAGAAATTTGTCACCGACCGTTTTACTCTAGTTGTCGGCTACCTAACACATCCCTCCTCATTTTTATGTGTTTGGGAACGACCATGGCTGAGTTCTCGACACATATAAGCAACATACGAAAATGAGGAAGATGATTTCCTGATGGATCTATCCTTTAAAGTAGGCTTCAGAAAGAAAGAAGCACATAAAAGAGGTCATACAATCACACACATTTTAGAAAAGTAAGTTATAAGTTCAACAAAGGGTTTATGATATTTACACTAAGGATCCTATTCTTCAATCAACACCAAATGACCAGATGCATCATGCATGTACATCAACTCATTCAGAGATAGGTTTTTCAAGACGGAGAGAATTTATGCATCTTGAGTCATTTTTCTTTCTTTTTCTTGTAATTTTTTAATTTAAATAATTAGAACACTCATGTACTGCATCTTTTGGTCCAAGAGGCATCTCTTTATTGTATTTGACTCTATATAAGCCTACCCATGCTTTTATAAAAAGAGAAGCAGATTGAATGGAGTATGGTTTAGCCATTGCTTACTCTCTTTTTCCTTGTTTTTCTTTCTTATCATCCACCCTTAACCCTTTAATCAATATCCATATCCATATCCATGGAATATAAAAGGATATTCTCATATAAAAAAACTATTTATTACATCCATCTTTGACACTTAATTACGTTTGTGATAAACCAAACAAAAGAAAGGACATAATTTTTGAGAAGAATTATAACAGTCCAGAGCAAAAGATTGTTTTCTTTAAATTTTTCTTTTATTTTCATGTTGGATACAATGTAACCCAATCTTTCGATTTCATTAGAATCGATCTGGGACCTCATATCTTTTCCTCAAACAATTTAACATGTTCCCTCTCTAATCCTGTGCATCTCCATGCATTCCCACCCAAAATCTAATTCAACTGGCGTTTTCCTATTTTTCCTCTAATACTCCCTCACTTTCCCAACCTCCATTCTTCCTCTTAAAAAATCCAAACCACATCATAATTGAAGACACACTCACAAATGGTTTAGAAATACGATATGCGATTTCGTTTCAGCAGATTGTCACATGGCGACTGTGCAGTATGTGACAGAATATGCAGCGATTATGCGGTTTCATTTAGTTTACAGTTTTAATTTAAAATGATAATAAAAACATTTTATTTTTAAGATGGAGAACTTTCCAAGGTTCAAGTAAAATTCAAGGTAGGCATGTAGTTATAAAGTAAAGATTGATTATAGAACCATGTAAACATGCTTATATGAGAGCATTATTCTCCATTTTTACGCAATTCAAACAAATGCGGAAGTCTAAGTTATTAATCAACACTATCTAAAATGCAAACTGAATAATGCAATGTACGTTTTTAAATATTTTTTTAAAGAAAAATAGCTTCCACCGTATAGGTGTGTGCCCAAAAATGTCACCATTCATAACCTTGGTAACATGATTACAAGGTGACAAAGGAGATTACATCACCTAATTTTCAGCAAGCGCTTTAACATGCACCACTACATTCTCGTCATATATTCTGTCCCCTCTGAATATAACACAATTCCTGGCAATCCAAATTGCCCAAAGAACCACGAAGCATCTAGAACGATCCTTTTCCGTGCCGCTCCAATCTTCCCCAATGGACTCCTAGAAGCCCTCCATACCGTCAGACCGACCCTACTGATCCCCAAAGAGCGACCAAGCCTCCTCAAAGCTCGTGCACATCCACATCTTCCACCCCTACTTGGCACCACGAACATGATGAGTTGGCGTTTGTAAAGAATCTCGTTACTCGGTCCCTTGTCATTAGTCTACCTCTTCTGCACAACCACAGAAAAATCTTCACACGTATCGGCACTTTCCAACCCCAAAGTCTTCTACAGTCCACCTCAAGGCCATCCGTAACATCATTCTGGGCCTCTTTCTATATATTGTATGCTTTCCCAACGGAGAAACAACCGTCCTACCAACACTGATAATCTCCGCCCTCAGTGGGCCCTGCCACATTTTCCATGGTCGCAAGCGACATCATCAGTTCCTCCACCCTTTGGTTCGAAAGGTCAGAACCAAACAATGGGAAAAAATCGTGGCCATCCCACACCTCAACCACGAGAGCACCTAGGTTCGTAGTAAGGGCCATCAACCATGGAAAATGCTCACCCAACATTGCCTTTGAACCAATCATCTAACCAAAATCGAAAGCTCGACCTGTACCCCAATATCGTCCGCAAGGATGGGCAAATCTCCTACGCCAGACCACAGATCCCCCTCCAGAAGAATGATGACGGCTAGTCCAAATCCTCAGTGTTGGGAAAAGCGGTTCCCACCTTGTAGAACTTACGGAGAAAGGTTCAAACCAAGCTATTGCAGTCTCACCAAATACGGGCAACCCACTTGCAAAGAAGAACCTTGTTCATTTCTTCAAGACTTCGAACACCAAGACCCTCGTCCTTTTTGGCATAGACGGCCGACTTCCAGTCAACAAGGGCATGCCACCATACTTCCTCAAAGCAGCCTAAAAGAACCTACGCATGACACATTCAAGCCTCTTCCTCACTTCAATCGAAAGCAGCTTCGAGGAGAGAAAAAAGATCGGTATGGCAGAGAGGACTGACTTCAACAGTATCGACCTTCCACCCCTGGACAAACAAGTAACCTTCCAACCTGCTAGTCTCTACTCCACCTTCTCAATCAAATGACCCTAATCCTCCGCCCTCATCTTACTAGACACAAAGGAATACCAAGATACCTAACATGCAGTTGGCCCCGAGGCGATCACATCCATCCTTCGCAAATCGCAACCTCCTCCTTCGACATCCCAAAATGGACGAACTCTGACTTCTCCATATTAATCCTCAACACTGGCACCATCCCGAACAAATCAAGAACCGAAGATTCGCTTTGGTAACTCACAGGATCTCCTTCCACAAATAAGATCGTGTAGTCCGCATATTAGAGGACATGGGTAGAAATCTCCTCCTTCGAGTATCTTGGAAAACCACCTGTAACTGCACCCATGACCGTCAGTGCATTCGAAGCGAGCACGAACCACATATGTGTATGCAAACACTTTGTTGAAGCCAATATGTATTATGCGGTCATGATGCGGTCTAAGTACGCAATCAGACCATATAACTGCTTTAGCATCCACATAATCACTTATGTGTGGTATATGGAGTTGGCTGCAAAATTGGATCCCTACATGGGATCCACCTAATTAATTTGTGTAACTGTATGCATTGGTAAAAACCTTACTTCCTAAAACTTCATACTCCCATGTCATGGCTGAACCTTCACATTGTAAGTTCTCCCTCTCATTGCCCAGAACCTCCATGACCACCACTTACTGCCTCTCTTTCTGCACTGTCCATTTGCGTTGTTACCCAACAGGACCAACATACATCACCTCCAATAGATCAATACTCATTGTTCTCCTTATTGTCCTTCAACACGTCGCCCATTAGCAATAAGAATGTTAACGCCTCCTCTTGCAATTGCTAACCTCCTTGGGGCTCTGCCAGCCTCCTCCCTGAATCATCAACTCACATCAAGTTTTTAGGTATAGTCTAAATTCCTGATCAACTTATGCATTTGATCAATCTTAATAGGCATTTAATTATTTATACGTGAATTACAAATTGTCTTTGCTTTAATCTCGTGATGTTATTGTCAAATAAAGATTCGAGTGATATATCTTGTTGGGGCGGACACTTCTAGAGTATTCCCCCTCTTTTGGCTAAAAAAGGATTGGAATGTATATCAACAACATTCATTCTATTTATGGAATCGATTATAAGGCATCTTGGTACCCTTTAAAGTCAAGCCCTAGCTATATTAAGTTGAACCTTTTGCCATACATGTATTCATCTGACGTGATTACTATCGGTTTCCATTCATCTCAGATTTTTCAAGTATCTAATACACAATGCACAAACATGAATTCCCCATTTCACCCTCATCATATAATAATTAGTGCAATTTGGATTTTCTTACTTATTCAAATTCTTGATTATGTAGAAGTTTTTGGTATACGTCGGGTTTGCTGGGCATCTTTCTTGAAATATGTCATTTGTTGCATGAGTACTCGCCATGGGATTGGAGGTGACAGAAGACGAGGGGAGTTTTGTGGAGAGTTGATTTCTCGAAAGCATATGGCAATGTGGATTGGAGAATCCTATGTGTATTGATATATAGAAGAGGTTTTCCTGACAAGTGGATTGCGTGGATGAAGAGATGCATTGTGATTGCTTCTTGCGCTATTGTGGTAAATGGATAACTTAAGGGGGGGTACTTCCATCCCCAGCATGGAGTCTTACAAAGTTGTCCTTTGGCCCCTTTTTATTTGTATTGGCAGTAGATGCCTGTTAGTTATGGTATATCGTGTGACGACGGGTGGTTTTTGTAGCGACTATTCGAGAGAAGAGGTCTTTGTGCCTACTCTTCAATATGCGGGCGTCACCATTCTGTATGTGGAAGGAGGTCCAACCAATTGTATGGGTTCTCTGCGGTTCTTGACATTTTTGATGCTGTTTCAGATTTGAGGCTTAACATAAACAAGTTCGAATTTGTGACCTTCGATTTCGGTGAGGAGGAGGTCGGTTCCTGTACTAGTTGTTGAGGTCTCTGTGTAAGATTTTGCCTTTGCACTATCTTGGGGTCTCGTTGGTGGCTGGGAGGATGCGTATGTCGGATTGGTTGCCCGTTATTGAGAAGAGGCTCGTGGGGTGGAAATTTGCTTGCTTGTCCAAAGGGAACATATTGGTTCTTCTGAATTCGATGTTATCGATGATCCCTATTTTCTTTTCTTCCTCTAAGGTACTGCCAATGTGGATAAGAAAAAGACTTGAGAGCATTATGAAATGGTTTTTCTGGTCGTCGCCTAAAAAGTCGAATGGTTTAACTTTAGTGGAGTGGAAGATGGTGGCTTGCATGAGAGATAATGTTGGCCCAGGGGTTTGCAGAGTTTGAAGTGAACAAGGCCCTCCAATGTAAATGGATCTCTCGTTTCTGTGGTATTGCGATAGTTTGGTTGGCTCTCTGGTTTATAAAATTTATGGGTTATGTTTCTCTGCCGTGCCTCGATGATCTTGGGCACACCAACTCTGGAGGGGGATATGTGGGATTTTGCAGGATGTTCGTCCCTTCCCCAGACATGTTGCAGGTGATGGCACTAGCTTTAGATTTTGGCATGATGATTGGAGTGAGGGTGGGGTGCTTGGCATGAGATTCCCGCGTCTGTTGGCCTTGGCGTCGGAATCTGATTGTTCTGTGACAGACATTTGGGATGGGCATCCTTTCTTCCCGCAATTCAGATATGAGCTCTTGGATCAACGAATGGGTGAACTTATGGAGATGCTGGAGGAGTTAGATAACTTGGAAAGACCTACTGTGGGTTGCGATTGTTGGAGTTGAATTGATGGAGGATTTTGTGAGAGTGAAGCCTACATGGCTTTTAAAAGGGCCTGATGACTTTTGACCCTGGAGGATGTGTGGTGGGTTGTAGAAGGATTTGGAAGTGGAAGATTCCCGCACATGTGAAAGTCGTTATGTGGTTATCTCAGAGGGGAACGCTGTTGATTGGTGACAGAGTGCACGGTTCTTTCAGTTGGCACATTTATCACATCTCTTGTCATATATCTCAACCATCATATTTTATTTTGTATCGTGTTAAACTATGAAATGTATCTTTAATTTCTAACTTCAAATGTATTATGGTATATATTTAATATTTTTAATTCACATATTGCAAACCATATAATCTGCATATGCCCATGGACATAGAAGACCATATCGATATCGATATCGTATCGGTCCGATCGGAAATGGATATATCGGGATATATCGTCGATATATTGACAGTATCGATGGAAATGCCGGAAATGGCTAAAAATAGAAAATTTTGCCATTTTTTTCAGAAATTATGATCATCAAATATATTAAAACAATAAATAACCTACAAATGCACACTTATATCACACATATCGGTCATTTATATGCCTTATATCGCACAAATCGGTCATTTCGAAATATCAATGTTAATCTGACTTATTGATGTTGCAAATGGAGTTCTTCCAAGTTCTTAGAACACAAATAACCTACAAATATACTCTTAGATCACACATCGATCATCGCACATATCGCTCACATCGAACATATCGTTGGTACTGTTAATTGTTGACCTATTGATATTGCAAGTGGGGTTCGTCCAAGTTCTTAGAACACTAAATAACTTACAAATATACTTGTAGATCACACATATCGATCATCTATGAACCTTATATCGCATATATAGGTCATATCGAACATATCATTGTTACCGTTGGTTGCTAACTTGTGGATATTGAAAATGTAGTCCATCCAAGTTCTTATAACGCTAAATAACTTACAAATATACACTTATATCATACATATCGATCATCTATGACCCTTATATTGCACATATCTGTCATATTGGGCATATCATTGTTAATGTTGATTGTTGTCTTATAGATATTGGAAATGGAGTTCATCCAAGACTTATATTGCATCACATATTATGTATAAACAAAATGTTTGAGCTATTTTTGGAACTAAGCAAATAAAGAGCATAATAGCATTTTTTTGAAAAGAGACATAATTCATAATAATATTTCAAAAGAGAAAGGAGATGACTTAAAATCGATTGGACACCCCAAGGTGAAGAACCATTGAATGCACCCCTTGTCACATCATACTCTACTAGACGGGGGTCTCGCTGCCCGGTTAGCATACCTGGAGGGGTTGGGGGGAGGGGCAGGTTGGCCCCCCCTTGCGGGGTGCGAGGGCAGTGCCTCCGACCCGAAACAAAATATATAGAACATGATGTGTTTTAACACTAGGAGTAGCAAAATTAGTAGTAAAATCAAGCTTACAAGGGTATTATTCATCAATATATAGATATCGACAAAATTTTGACGATATCGATCGATATCCAGGAATTTTTGTACTGAATCCAATAATTTTTGACCGATATGGGTCGATATGGCGATATATCGGTCATATATGACCGATATCTTGGTAAATAGATATGCACCCTGATATCGATATCCCTTGCCTCTCGATACCGATATATCGACGATATATCACGATATGGCTTTCTATGCCCATGGATACTCCCATGCGCAATTGCCTTGCACCAACTGGCCGAACGAATACTGCATGCCAAACTGTTATGCCCCTTCATACTCCTTGACATAAATTTGCATTTTATCAAACATGTAGTTTAAATACTTAACCTACTCTTTTATCTCTTTTTTTGGTAATTCATTTGCCACATTCTCCTATCATCTCCCTCCATCCCTCTACTAGCCACAATCCACTGCTGATGCTTGCACCTCTTCCTTCGTTGTCAGGGTTCTAGTTTCTTGGTATGCTAGTGTCATGCCCTCGCCAAGAGTTTGTATCCGCAATAGGTGGAGAATATTAAATCACTGGAATCCTTCTTTCCAGGATCTTTCTTTTTTCAATATTGTCAAAATTTGGCTACATAAGCATAATGGCTAACCATACAGGTTAACAAGAAAACAACGTGAGGTTTTACTGTACATGATTGTGGGAGGTGTATTATCCAAATTGGTCAGAAATACGCAAGAAAACAAAGTGGCGAATACTGCACATGATTGTGGGGGAAAAATCTCCAAAATAATCTGAACTTGCAAACAGAAAATAATAATAAAAATCTTGCAGAAATAACGATAAAACCTGAATGATGCAAAATCCTAGCCGATCAGTAATGAATTTATCTTTCTCCTTTCCTTTATGATATGGAACCGAGGATGCTTGGTCATGTCAGAGCCCTCTTTGAATCTTGGCAGGTGTAATTATTAGCTTATTTATTTATACCATATTTTTTAGATGGCCCTCCAAAGGAGGTCCATCCCACCGTTTCTAAAAAGAATGATATGGAACTGAGGACTGTCTTTACCCCCTTTTTCATGTGATTAAATCTCGTTTTCGCTCAAAAACCTCTTTTCTCATTCTTTGTTGTATTAAAGTTCTACAACTTGTTTCAATTTTCTAATGGCTGCTTGATTGATGACATTTTACCCCGGTTTTGTTCGAAAATGCATTTGGCCTGCACATCTTGACAAACTATGATATTATAACATCTTAGGTTAAAATCGTGTAAAACATAGAGTACAAATTACTTGATATCATCAATTTCTCTTGTGACACCACAAATAGTAATTAGGAATGACGTGATAGCTCTGGTATGCTATATCCCAACTAATTTGCTAGATGGGATGGACCTCTGGTTGCCCTGAACCGCTGCCACGCACATCTTCGCACTTCCGCTCTTGATGATGCCGATCTCGAGAACACTGGAAGCTACGATGTCCATTCTATTCTGTCCACACGCAAAACACTTGATGGAATCCTTGCACTCTGCCGCTTTATGCCTCCAGCCCCCACATCTCAAGCACCTTCCCCTGAAGTTTAGTGTCCCAGCTCCGAGCTGACCACGAGCCTCGCCATCCGAGAACTTGGAGCACCTCCCACTTACCATCGTTGCAGTGCTCTTGTAACTTGTAACATGTAACTTGGAAGAGCAGGCACTGAGATGCCTCGGCTTGGTGGCACCAAATGGGTTAGCAACCGTTTTTAAATGACTGCCATTACATGGAATGTTAGAGGATTGGGGCGATCGGAGAAAAGGGCAACAGTTCGACACTTGATGGTAGAGAACATAGCAGACATTATTCTTTTGCAGGAGACCAAAATAGAAATTGGGTTTGAAGGAGAGTGGCGAGATATTGGGGGTAATCATTGGAAGGAGTTTAGAGTGATTGACTCTGAAGGGGCATCTGGGGGTATCATAATTGGATGGGTGGATGACATGTTCGAGCTGGAGGTGGAGCTACGGAGGAGATTCTCTCTAACAACTTTGCTATGAAGAAAGACAAATGGGAGCAAGATATTGATCACTAATGTTTATGACCAGTGTAACGGGATTGGTATGAACACTCTTGTTGACGAGCTGTGGCTGGCCAGGGAAGGGGCATCTATTGCTGCGTGGATTATTGCGAGAGACTTCAACGTGACTTTGATGGCTGAAGATCGTCCTGGTGCTCGCAGGGGGAGAGATTGTGGCTCGACGGAGTTGCTGGGCTTGGTGGAGGAGCTTGGTCTTCAGGTTATAAATGCGACAGGCTGTACGTACACATGGAGGAATGCGAGGTCCCGCTCATGCATTGACAGGTTCTTGGTGTCGGCGGAGATGGTCGTGTCGCTCTCGCTAGCTGGGGCTCATGCTTTGCCGCGTTGACATTCTGATCATACGCCTTTGTTGTGGTCATCTGGGGAGGACGTGCATCCTCGGTCCTTTTTTCGATTCGAGCGGACATGGCTTTTGGAGGAGGGATTTCGGGACTCCGTGGCAGCCTTTTGGGGAGATTGTAGACCCAACGGTTCAACAACCTGCAGGTTGGCCTGCAAGCTCGCCTCACTTAGAAGATATTTGGTAGATTTCAATAGAAGGAATCGGGAGCAGCGACAGAGTAGAAGATTGAGGGCTCATGAAGAGGTGTGCAGGTTGGACAGTCTGGAGGATGAGAGGGTCTTGACGACAGAGGAGATGCTGGCGAGAGGCAATCACTTGGGCGAGATCTTGTCTGAGGATAATAAGGAGGAGGTGGCTTGGAAGCCAAGATCGAGGCAGAAATGGCTGAGGGAGGGAGATGCAAATACAAAGTTCTTTCATGCCATGGCTAGTGGGAGACGGCACATAAATTTGATACATTCGTTGCAGTGGACAGTGAGGTGGTGGAGGGAGACCGAGAGGTGGGCATTGCACTGCGGTCACATTTTCAGGATTTTGGCAGGCAGCGGACCCGCTTGGGTTGGGGATGGCAGGGGAAAGGTGTCTTGCGGATATCGACGCGGAGGCGGAGTTGTTGGTACGTGTGATTACTGAGGAGGAAGCTAAGTGTGCACTCTTCCGGCTTAATGCGGATTGAGCACCGGGACCTGACGGATTCCCGATTTGCTTTTATAGGGAATTCTGGGAAGTGATTAAGAGCGATGTGATGGAGATATTGGCGGAGTTCCAGGAAGGAAATAGGGGTTTGACAGACTGAATAAGGCGCTCATTTTCCTTCTACCCAAGAAACGTGCCCCGATCAGAGTGGAGGATTTCAAACCTATTGTGCTATCGAATACTATTTACCTTCAAATCGGTTGAGGACAGTGCTACACGGGATCATCTAGCCTGAACTATCTGCATCTATACGTGGTAGAGCTATGACAGATGGGTTGGTTATGGCCTCGAAGGTGGTGTGGGAGTGGAAAAGAAGGGGAGATAAAGGGGTGCTCTGGAAGGTAGATTTTTCCAAGGCATATGATTGCGTGGATTGGAGATTTTTGTGGGCGTCGTTGGAGAAAAGAGGATTCTCTGAGTTGTGGATTGCATGGATCAAGCGCTGTGTTACAGCTGCCTCTCATGTGGTGTTAGTCAATGGTAGACCGGAGGGTGGATTCTTTCAACCGCAACTAGGAAACAGGCAAGGTTGCCCATTGGCTCCACTAGTCTTTGTGTTGGTATCTGATGCTCTTGCAGTACTGATGAGGTTGGCGATGGCTGAAAATTGGTGTTCAGGGTTTTCGAAGGTGGAGCTTTCCATCCCTCTGCTTCAATATGCCGATGATACAATCTTATTCATGGGGGCTGAACCGGAGAAGATTAGACGAGCTTCTCTTGTCATGGACATTTTTGGAGATGTGTTTGGCCTACGGGTTAACAGAGACAAGTCGGTGGTGGTTCCTTTCGGTCTCTCGGAAATGGAGCAACGGAGCGTGTCTGAGGTGTTGGGGTGCTCGATTTCATCTCTGCCGATTACATACTTGGGGCTTCCTCTTGTGGCGGGAAAGCCGAAGGTGGGGGACTGGAGGATTTTGCTGGAAAGGTTGGAAGCAAGGCTAGCGGGTTGGAAGGCGACTTTGCTCTCTTGGGGGGAGGGAAGCTGGTGTTGTTTAAGCATGTTCTCTCGACGATCCCAATATTCTTTTTCTCAACGAGATCGTTACCTGTGGGGGATCGAAATAAGATGGAGGTATTGATGAGAAAATTCTTTTAGTCAGACGATCGACAAAGTAAGAAAGGTTTTCACCGGTAGATTGGGCTAAGGTGACGAGCTCAAAAAAGAAGGGTGGCTTGGGGGTGTTGCGGATGGGAGAGATGAATAAGGCTTTTATGACCAAGTGGGTGGTTCGGCTATGTGGTAAGTTAGAGGATTTGGCATGTCAGTTGTCGAGGAAGATTTATGGGGTGAAATTGTCGCTGGAGGTAGCTCCGGGGTGGTTGCCGTCGTCGTTGTGGAAGGGGATTACTGCAGTGGTGTTGGAGATTTCGTCCAAATTGCTTCCTGTGCTCGGGGACGGAGCGGGATTTCAATTTTGGTTAGATGACTGGACGGGGGATGGTATACTAGGAGAGAGGTACCCACGTCTGCTGAGATTGGCGCGTGACAATGCTGTCGCAGTGCAACAAATCTGGGACAATGAGACGTGGTCTCCAGTCTTCATTTCGGCTATATCAGATCAGAGGGTGGTGGAGTTCTTGGCGCTTCAAACATACCTGTTGCAGACCATGGGACCGTCCACGGGCAGAGATCACTTGGCATGGGGAGATGGAAGATTTTCGATTAAAAAAGCATATCAATTTTTGGTGGATGATGGGGTGGCAGAGCTGGATGAGATAGGGGTTGGCATGGGGATGATTTGGAGATGCAAGGTGCCGAATCGAATTAAGGTTTTCCTTTGGTTGTTCAGACTGGGGAGGATTCTCTCGAAGGGCCGTCGAGGTCTTTTGTTGGGTGTGGAGGACGTTTCTTGCGATCGATGCAGTGCGGCAGTGGAGGATGCGGATCACCTGTTCTTTGCTTGTCAGTATTCAGTGGAGTTGTGGGATAGGGCTAATGTTGCGTGGTTGGAGATTCGAGATTGCGCCACTTTTTGGAGGAGTATAAGAACGGTTTGTGGTGTTGGGCATGAGGACATCTCGTTTCCGTTTATTGTTGTTTGGTTTATCTGGCGGGCTAGGAATGTGCTCATCTTTAGGGGGCAAAGATTCTACTCTGATATTATGTGATCGAGCATTGTCGGGCTTTGTGTGTTTCATGACAAATGTAGCAGGATGTAAATCTTTTTGATCTTTAATTTATATAAATATACTCTGAGGTGGTTCCATAATTGGGAGGCCACCCTTTCAGCTTAAAAAAATTTACTTATTGCTTTCTAAAACTATATACTGGTTGATAATTCTGTTATAAATTTCCCTTTTTGCAGCGTTTTTGAGGCAGAGAGACCTGGATGCAGGTTTTCAGCTCAACAGAGGGTTTTGACATACTTCTACAAGGTTTTTTAATATTTAATAAAAAAGATTTTTTCTTGATGCTGAAAAACTAAAGCTTGCCGTTCGTAATTTGTTTCTCATTTATCTAGGAGGTAAAAAGTGATTTGGAGTTCTTTACATATTTTCCGCATCAACCTTGCTCTAGGCTTTGTTATGGATGATTTAAAAATTTATTTATGTATGTTGTATCCTTTTTCTCATCTTGTGCTCTTTTTTCACTCCATGTTTTTTTTTCATTTGACATATAAGTCAGCTTCTCTTTTCGAAGAATTACTCGTTTGGTTTCTAGCAAGGTCATTGTTATGATTTATTCGTTTATATTCATATGCCTTGAAAATTTCATTTTTTTATGCAGGGAGTTTTATATGGCTCTGTCGGATTTGCATGTGGTCTTGTAGGGCAAGGCATTGCAAATTTGATAATGACAGCTAAGCGGTAACTACTTTTTGATCATTTCACGATCTTTCCTTGCTGATAATGATGTTTTGTTTCATCCTCTGTTCCTTTCTTCATAACAAGAATCTGAGCGAACTTGCTTTTCTCAATTCGATTATATAGATTGGAATTCACCTAGTTTTTTACTTTCTCGAAGTTGATGAAAAAAAGGACATTTCCATACAGCCAATGCGATCCCAATATTTTAATTTCTATTTTTATTTGTTTTATATTTAACATCCATTATAATCTTAGACAGTGCTTTTTTCAATTTCAGTTCTTGGGATATTCTTTTATCTTTTGAATAATAGTTCATGTGGTTAGGGGAATTTTTTAAATTTTATTTTATTTCAATTCTTCAATCCCACTCTTCTAGGCATAAAGAGTCATTGTGGTTATATCAAAGAGATCATGATATTATGATGGGATAAATTTTGGAATTGGCTTCCATCTTATTCCTTCTCTCTCGATTTTTTGTGCGTTGAGATATATTGGTACAGCTCCTCAGGGTATCTTATTCCTTCCTTCTCGATTTTATGTATGTTGAGATATATTAGTACAGCTCCTCAGGGTTAGGGTTACGTCCTTTTCTTGTTATGGTTTCTCTTCAGTGCAACCCTTATATAAGAAGCCATAGGGTATCGTATTTTACTATCCTTATATAAGAAGTCATAGGTTATTGTATTTTAATAATAAATCATTCCATCTTTCTTCATTTGGTATCATAGCCATTCTCCCCTTGACAATTTGACAATTTAGGCTCAAGCATATTGAGTGGTTGTCAACAAGTCTTGTTGGGCCTGAAAGCAACAAGTTGCCCAGCCAAAATTTCCTTGATAGCAGCTCAGGTCTAGACCCGAAATGTTGTGAATTGTATAAAAGCCAAGTGCACTATAATAGTGGAAAGAGTTGCTCGAGAGGTGGGGCAACCCTTCAAAGGGTTAGGAGGAAAAAGCTTGGATGCGGAAATAAATTCCTTCGCTTTTAGGGAGCACTAACACCCGCTAGTGAAGACTGGAGTCCTTCAAAGAATATCAGAACTTGGTGGAGACCTTTGAAGAAAGTCAGAGTATAAAATTTGCAAACTGGTGGCTGACCCTTTTCCGGACATCCACACCCGTAGAATTGCACCGGAGGAAAGGCATCTCGTCTGGTGTTGAATGAAACAATCTACATTGATCGCTATTAGGATCGTTTTATCTGTTACAATATTTCTATTATCCATCAGAAGCTTAAGATATGGTATTCAATATCATTTCTTAGGATTATCTATTTATCTTTAGCATACTCATTCATGTAGCCATCAGAAGTTTAAGATATGGTATTCAATATCATTTCTTAGGATTATCTATTTATCTTTAGCATACTCATTCATGTAGTTAGGAAAATCCTCTTAGATTTTATTTATTTCTCTTTTGCAATCCCATCCCTATCCACATATTGGGGTTAACGATAAGGGTGTTCACGGGGCATGTACCTGACCCGTTCGCTGTTGACCCATCCTGTCCCATTATCACTAGGTTATGGGTTGACTTAACACATTCCAATGGGTATCCGTATCTAATAGGTACCGGTTCATTTGGACGGGTAACGAGTACCCATGCATACTCGCATATATCTCTTCCAAGAAAAATGTCCCTACATCATCCATCTATTTACATTTATATGAAGAACATATGGTTAAATTGAGCAAGTTATTAATAAAATCAATCATCATATTCTTGTATTATTCAATAGTTTTAATAAAGGGATTTTTACCCGGCAAACCCTATAATCTTTGCTAATTACCTCTACGGCCTTTGAAACATCGATATTCCTCCCTCGACCTCATAAACTTGCTAACCCTTACCCTACAGACCCTGTGGTTACCCGGACCTGATCTTGGATTCTCAAGACTTCTGTCGCTAACTCCCATCCATTTGCCCGTTAAAACTAACCGGATTCCGTTATATTCGTTACATTATACCCATTCTGTTTGTTCAATTTACATTCAATGCCATTCCCCCTCTTCTTCCTCCACATATCCTTCCCACCCCCACACCCTCGCCCCTTGCCCCTCCCCGCCGTCTTCCTCGAAGCCCCGGCCCCCGTTGCGCCGCCCGAAGCCCCAGGGCCTGCTCCAGAAATGGACAACCATACACGCACCCATCAACGCGCTTCCTACAATCACGTCGGAATGCATGCGATACTTGCATATAAGACCATGAATCCGAGAGCCCATTTTAGAATCTAGCAAACCGGCGCAGGCGTTGAGCATGCTGGACAATGCGTGAGCACCGAGAACCCAACTTTCCCTGTGCATTCTGGAAAAGGACTCCAGCGCATCAACGAACCAACCATGCTGTGCGAAGCCGGAAACATGGAGTTCCACTAGCACTGATCCCTCTTGGGCATTGTCTCGAATAGTTGGACTGCATTGCTAATGCAACCCGCTTTGGAATTGGCCGCGATCAAGGTGTTCCGGGAGAAGGTGTTCCTGTGGGGCATTTGGTCGAACACCTTTTGTGCGTAATTGACAAAGCCGCATTTAGCGTAGGCGTCGATGAGGCGGTTGTGTATGAAGATCTCAAAGGAGAATGGGGACTTGAGGAGGCGGCAGTGGACGCGACGAGCGCCGACGAGGGAACATAGATGAATGCAATGGCGCAGGAGCTCGGCGAAGGGAGAGGAGTTGAGGTCATGGAAGGAGATGGGGAGGAGGAAGATCCACCGTCAAATTCTCCTCTGGTTAGATTAACTCAGTACTAACTCAAGCAATTAACTCAAATAAAGTTAAAATTGACGGTAGGGTCTGTGGGGTAAGACGGAGCATGTTTACGGGGTCAAGGGAGTAAATACGTTGTTTCAAAGGTCGTAGAGGTAATTGGCAACGATTATAGGGTCTGCCAGGTAAAAATCCCTTTAATAAATGTCGAAGTTGTGTTAGAGATGCCCATGAAAATAAAAAATGTATTAGATTATATACATCCCTAGTTAAGAGGAGATTAATTATACATTAGACAATGTGTCAATTGCAGGAGTGTTCAATTGAAACAATATTGTTGATTTCTAATGTAAAATTATTTATATTCACGGAGATATCACATCTGTTTATTCATAATTTATTGTAAGATTGGTCAATTGAAACAATAACATTATTTTTATCCGCAGATGTGTAGTCTCGTATTAGATTTATCACCGTATCCGCTTATTCATATTTTTTTTGCAAAAGTGTTCAATTGAAATATTTTTAATGATTTCTACGATGAAATTATTTTTGTCCGTAGATGCATAGGCTCAAGTGTGTGTATTGTATCATATTATTCCTATGTTATTGTAAGATTGTTCAATTGAAACATTATTAATATATGATAACGCCATTTATATCCACTAATGTGTAGTATCGAGTGTCTAATTCACTATCGTATCAATTTATTTATATTTTGGTATATACATCTATAGGGTAGAACATTGGACTCGATCCGACCAATATGAAAAAGGCCAGCCTAGGCCTACCAATTCTCCTCGAGCATTGGACCGGAGCGAGAGGAAATCCCATCCGAGGAGAGCCGATAATGAAGTAATTAACGTGAAGACGTGGCTGAGTCGGGCCAATCCGAGTTCCCGCGAATTTGGAGAATTGAGGGTCCTGAATCTCGAGTTGGCCAAATTATGTACTGGAAAACACCGATCGAAGCTGGCATATATCAAATATTATCGTATTTACATGCATATACAAATTTGGGAAGTTGGGTTGGACAAAGATAGAACAAACCATTTAGGTACTCGGGTTGGCCAAATTTCTAAATATTATTGTGATAATACAAAATCATGGATTTTAAAAATTTGGAGAATTGGGGACCCAGGCTCGGCCCATTTATAAATCGGGTCTGAGTCAGGTCCAAAATTTTACCTGTTGAGTCGGGGTCGGGTCCGGGCCGCCCAGATCCAATGATTCACCCTCTAAATTTATATCCATATCAAAATAGATACGGATTTAAATACTGATATTTTCATTTGCATTTAAATTTAAGATAACATTTATATATCTTCTAACAGCTGTACAAATCTGATTGATTTCATATTCACATCCGTTTTTAGTGTAAGATCTTTCGTTTTCAAATTTATTGATATATGAGTTCATAACTATATTTTTATCATAAAATAGATATCAATATCAAGATAACTATATTTGTACCATAATTCACCTATTGCATTCTTTTGAATCAATGGGTAAGTGAAAACTTCCGATCGGATACCCGCTAATCCACATGGATTTTTTGGATGAGGCATATGTCAAGACATAACAGGTACCGACCTGATGTTTTCAATCGGGCACCCGTGAATTTAGGATCAAAGTGTACGGGTCAAGCACGGTACCCGCTTGACCCATAATTTTTGAACACCCCTAGTTAGCGAGGCTTTAAATATCTATTTCGATTGCATGTTGATGAGCCGGGGAAATCGAGATATTTCGCCAAATTCTGTCTCAACTAACCGAAAATGCAAGGAACCGGACCAAATTTCGCCATATTGGTGTTGATTTCGCCAACTTGGCGAATCCGACATATCCGCGGAATGTCGGCAAAATTTGCCATGGAGGTTAGTATGTAGGGTTTAGTATATTTATTTAATGGAGATCAGAATATTATTATGGAGTGGATTTTGGAGTTTGCATCCTTCTTTATCCCTTTCCTCCAGATAATGGTGACCTTCGGCCTCCTCATCCCGGTTATTTCCTCATCTCGCAGTGCTTGTGTTTTTCTCTATCATCTCCTCAACACTATTTCTTTCTGACTGCATATTAAAACTTAAAGAACAGCACATGCACAAAGCTCGAAAGTATAGGCTGGAAAAAGTTGGACTACCACATAAATCACTCTACAACGCTTTGCCTTGCATTTTAAGAGAGGCTCTTTCAGAAAAGTACAAATCTAGGTTCTCTTGCTCACACGACTTGACTAACATGCTAAGGCTCCGTTTTGAACAAATCACACTATTTTGAAGTTTAACCGTAAACAAGGGCATCTTTTACCTTCGTAACTTATTTCTTTGTATAGCAAAGTACGATATTGTGCAAACAAATTTTAGGAACGATTTTGTGATAACAAATTTTAGGAACCTTCTTGGTTCTTAGTTACTCCCACAATATTAGTAATAATTATGCCCCATGGAAATTTATAGGATACTGAAAATTTTAGGATGATGCTATTTTGTGTGCACACATTTGCATGCTCGTGTTGTGTCATCACTCCCTTTGCCCACTCACCCTCGGACATACATGTATCCATATGCATTGTTTCAACACAAGTGTTTGCTGTTAATCATTATGGTCTAACTTTCTTTTCTTTTGCTGTTCTATGCATATGTTTGAGCAGGAGTGTCAAGAAAAATGAGGAAGATATACCTGTACCTCCACTTGTAAAAAGTGCAGCTCTATGGGGTATGCGTACTTACCTAGAATTTATCTGATAAAATTGAGGATAATTTTCGCCTTCTTCACATTCAAGTATTGTGCTGTAGTTCTTTAAGTACTATTTATTTGTTCTAAATGATCGATACCCTTGAAATTCCTTTTTTGGAAAACGGCATGAACTTGATGGGCAGACAGAATTCTGGTCATCCATCTTTAGTTTAATGCTCGAAATCCGTCTTTAGTTTAATGCTCAAAATTTGTTCTGGTGGCATGTTATATCAGCCCTACTTAATTGTGGGAAAAAGGCTTTGTTGTTGTTGTTTGTTGTTGTTATTGTTGTTGGCACGATATATCCATGAAAGTAGGATCGTGTCAAATCATACATGTATGTCCAAGTTCTTTGAAATGGTGAATAGTATAACGGGGTGAGGCACGTGCTTCATGCTGTATCCAGAATTGTGGTACATGGGTTTTGGTTTAGTTGATATTGACGTTTTCATGCCAACTTCCCTGTATTTGCTCATTGTGGCGTATTTGGTGTTTTCATTTATTGAGACTAAATCTCTACAAAGGATTACAACATGTATGCGAGATTCAATCATTCAATGCAGAAATCAGAATGCTTTGGAGATTAAGAGAAGAGAGTATAGTTTAGATTCCTCCATTAGTCTAGCATATTGCAAGTTGCAACTAAAATCATAAAGGTTTAGAAAAGTGAGATGCTTCTCTGAAGTATAGTTCTCGTGTGCATGTTTGTGCCTTGTGGGGATGTTTGTTGAAAATTCACTAAAGGAAGAGGAAAGTAAATTATGAGTAGATTCAACCAATAATGCGGTGATCATGAAATGTGGCGCTTCGTAGAGAGGAGTGTAATTTCTGGGGATGGAAATTTCTGAGGGAGCCAGAGAGTTCACTGAGAAACATCAACTCTGGCTGATACACAAACACCGATTTGGCGAATAACTGCTCATCTTAAGCCCATGTATAGATGGTCTTCTAAATCACATTGATTATATTGGGTTTTTTCTTCATTCCTTACAACCAGGATGTCTGTATTTTTCATTCTTGTTATGTAAATAATGCATGAGAGGGCTTATTTGGCCTCACGCTCACTGCCTCCTTAGAGATTTTGAAGTTGAAGTTATTTCTTACTGATTTTGTAAGTTGAAGTTATTTTGCTTCAGGTTCAGATAAACTTGTTCATTTTTGAGCCTTTTGATTTTTTTATTGGGCTTGGATCGAAGTTGTATGTTTTGCTAAAAAAAGACCGTGTTACAATTGGGCCAAGAAAATTTCCAATCAAACCAAGGGCCATGACCCTGAATACTGATAATTTTTACAGCAAAATGCATGCATGCATTTGAATTTCACTTATTTATTTAAGGTCAAGCGATTTTGAAACACTTTTATTATGTGAAAAAAGAGTTCTCCATATCAGTGACTAATATTGCACTGTTCTTTTTCTCATGCTATTGTACCATTCTGTATTGCAGGTGTTTTTCTGGCTGTTTCATCCAACACTCGTTATCAGATAGTTAATGGCCTGGAAAGAGTTGTCGAGGCATCTCCTGTAGCCAGACGCCTCCCGCCTGTTGCCATGGCATTTACCGTCGGTGTCCGATTTGCAAATAATATTTATGGTGGCATGCAGTTCGTAGATTGGGCAAGGTGGAGTGGATGCCAATGATCTTGTTGGCCCGCGGCAGCGCATGGCCTTAATCTTGTTGAATTTTTGTGAAAATTTGCCTGCATTCTCAATCTCATCAGGAGTTCGACATTGAGACCTCAGTCCCTCATCCTCCAGGTTTCAATTATCTCAGGAACCAATGAAAACTGAGATTCCCTTTGTTCTTTTGGCCCTATTTCGATCCTCAGAGCAACTTTAGAGTTTTTAACGTTCTCCACGCTCAAAGCTCTTGGATGATGTCTTTGTGATTTTTTCCATCTCAACCTTTAATGTCAGTAAGAAATGTCCTCCAGAGCCTCCACTCAAAGCTCTTGGATGATGTCTGTGATTTTTTCCATCTCAACCTTTGATGTCAGTAAGAAATGTCCTCCAGAGCCTCCACTTTTAATTGGAACTCTAGTTTGTTATTTGGAGTGTGTTTTGTATATATCTTTGATTTGTCGTATTTGGATGTTTTAAGCCTTCCATCGTAGTCTAGCTCAAGGTTTGCTTGAAGCACTACCATAATGTTAATTTACGAAAAAAACTTATGTTTTAATGATGTTTCTACGATTCCACTTATATGGATAGAATTTTACTGAAATTTCCATTTTTGAGTTTTGACAAGGAGAAGATCGAGATGGACATTTGATATCATGTTAGAATGCATTTTTAAAGATGCTTACATGGAATCTACAGTGATATGTTTTCTTGAAAGCAAGCTTCTATATTAGAGTAGAATATTTATCATTATGGTTTCTCATTCAAACTAATTTTTAGCAGCCTCTTTTTGAGAGAACTAGTCATAAAATATTCAGGATTATGGTTTGTGAATTCTGAATTTGGACATGACATTGGATCTGCTATTATTGATGAGATCGATTGATGGGGTTGCCTGATTTAAAACATGGTTTTCAATGATAATCTAAAAGTTGGTTACATAGAGTTGATTCACCACATTACACAACATAATGACTAGTTTTTCTAATCTCGTGGGAGGATGCTCGTTATAGATGTAGGATTTCAAGAAGTGTCCCCATAGAGGTTGGTGCTTGGATGATATCTAAAGAGTTAGATTGATGATCCATCAAGCACTGTCAAATGATTGTTAAGAGATGATCTCCAACCTGAGAATGAGATGGCAATCCTTCTCTAAAGACTGATATCTGACCAGCCTCTTGATGCAAGTCTTATGTATAAGAATAGAGTTTCAGAAGCGTCAGATAAGTTAGGTCAAAGAGTTGACTTAACGAGATCGATATAACTAAGACCTTTGTCGTATACTATCACGACATAGGCATGCATCCTCTGACCGGAGACAGATGTATTACTATATGTCTAAGTATGCTAACTTTGTAGAGCATTACGTTAATGATCATATGATTATACGACCTCTCAAAGAGATCATACAAGTTCACTACTAAACCGGAAGACATGAGCTCACTCTTGCGGTATTTTGACCGATGAAATTCCACGCATGGTCTATTGGACATGCGAGCCTGCGGTATGCAATAAATGTTATTGTAAATATCATTCCCTGTTCTGAAATGAAGAATAACTAATTTGCATTAAAGGTCCCTTAGTACAATTAGAGTTACGTACCATAGCCATCTTAATGATCATACATCTGTTGATTCAATTGATGATCTATAGAGGCTGGTGCTTGGATGAATATCTAAATAGTTAGATTAGGTCTCATCAAGCACTGTCAAATGATTATTAAGAGATGATCTCTAACTTGAGTAGGAGATGACAATCCTTTCTGTAATGGACTGATATCTAACCAACCTCTTGATGCATGTCCTCTGTATAGGAATAAAGATCCGGAGGTGTTAGATAAGTTAGGTTAAAGAGTTGACTTAACGAGGTTGAGATAACCAAAAATGTATGTCGTATGCTGTCACGATATAGGCATGCATCCTCTGTCCGGAGACATATGTGTTACTATATGTTCGAGTATGTACATGTGGCAGACCGATAAGTTGATGGTCTAATCAAGGTCTATACACCGGCGAGTTGGTGTGTATACAAGAGCATATAAGTAATGCGATCTCTCAAACGGATCATACAAGTTCATTATTAAATCGGAAGACATGATCTCACTCATGAGATATTGGGAATCAAATTACATGAACAATCATCTCACTTTGGAAGGTAGACTGATTTGTAGGTTTGATATGTGCTTTTGGAAAGTATGTGCTCAATACTTAGGTATGATATATGCTTTTGGAAAGTATATGATTGATACCAACTCTCAATGATCAAATGAGAAACTTAATGATAAAACCTTGAAGAAGATAATCTCTAAACAAGATCTAAAACTTCAGATTTATTATATCTCTTCCAGTATACATGATGTACATGTATTAGGAATACTTGAGGGTGATGTGATCAATAAATGATTGTATAACCATGACGCTTCCATTCTGAGGGAGTGATGAAATAGGTTTGGATTTTAGTGACTCATCTGAGTAGAGAATTAATCTAATCTTAGTCCAAGTGTCGGACATTGATTTGAATGTAATTTAAATACAACAAGAAGATTAGATTTAATCAAACATCTAAGAGAGGTCACTGAGATCTGGATTTTGAGATATGATCTCAATCCAAGTCACTATATGTGGACTATACAATTGTCCTGTCCTTACCTCCAAGTATCCACGGAGAAAGCACATTATTCTTAAAAGAGTTCAAGAATAATTTCATTGTTGATAATGTGTATGGGCATTGAGGAAAATTGACAGCTAAATATAATTTAATTAACATGAATAATATGAATTTGATAAATAGTTAACTAAGATAATTAAATATGATTTAATTATCAAAGATGCGAATAATGTGAATGTGATTCATGTTATTTGGACACATGAGAATAGAGATTTAAGATAACTAAATATGATTTAATTATTAAGGATATTAATAATTTGGATAACACTATCCATATTATTTGTATATATTATAAATATGATTTATAATATACTAAAGAGAGTTTATTGTAAATAGTATATACAAATTAATTTTTGATGTAAATTGTATTCACATTGAAAATTAATTGGAAATACAATTTATATTTTATTTTGTATGTGTGAATATAATTCACATTTATTTAATAGCATGATTGCAATATTCACAAAATTAATTTGGAATTATTTTTGTGAGTTAATTTACAACAAAAGTTGTTGTAAATATACGAAGGATTATGTGAGATTCATATCTCACATAATTAGAAGGCCAACACCTTCCATAAATGGAGTATGGACTACAAACCCTTTGACTCATTAAAAGAGTGGCCATCCCCTCTATTTTAGGAAGGCGGATGGGTTCCTTTCTAATCCTTTTATTTCAATTGATTTAGTTTAAATTAAATTATGTCGATTATTCAATGTACTTAATTTAATCTAAATTAATTATTACTTTATTTTTTACAACAAAATCATGACCACTGAATAGAAATACAAATCAATCTCAGCCATTGATTTTGTGTTTCACAAGGATTGTGATCCATAAACTCCCAAAATACTATAAAAGAAGAGGCAATCCTAGCTCTTCATTTTGACAACAATTGAATGACCTCTCTCTCTCTCTCTCCCATATTCTCTACACACGCCCCCTCTCTCGCTCCTTAGAGTGGTTGTCTACCCTAAACCCTAGAGAGGGTCGTCGTCGTCGCGCCGCTGTTGTGCTGCCGCTTCGATCGCTCATGGATCTTCGTCTCCTTAGGTGCACTTAGCTCGTGGAGAAGGTGTCAGATCTCTTGAAACAAAATTAGGAGATTCGCTGCTTGGATCTGATAAACACCCCTCATCGTAGGTCTAAAGAGTATGTCTCACACAAGGCGGAGACAACCGATGTCGATGCGGCGACCCGCAATGAGGTGCATTTAATCAACAATTAACCCACAATCAAAGAATAAAACAATCAAGCTCAAAGGAAGTGTGAATTAATCTTTATTTACTCTACCATAAAATGTATAGGGAACAAGCATGTAGAGGTCGAACCACAGAGAGCAATACAAAAATGCATGAGCCTAGAGGTGCATATCAGTCATCCTTGTGTGTAAGTGGGTTTTTTATTTATTTATTTTTTTTATATTTTTTTTATAATTTTTATTTTGTTTTTATCTTTTATATTATAGTCTTTATATATATATATATGTATTTTTTATATTTTATAATTATATATTTATTTATTTAGTAAAGATATAAATATATATATAGAGATATATATATATATATAAAGAGAGGGGGGAAAGAGTAATAGAATATATACATACATACATGCTTAAAACATATATAGATGTATTTTTTTATGATTTTTAATATGTTTCTAATTTTTATGTTATTTTCCTGGGATTTTTGTAATTTTTATGTGTTTTAATTTCAAAAATGTCCTTAATATGGGACTAACTAAATAGGCCGAATGAAATTTGGGTTTTAAAAATATAAAATACTTTCCAAAATTACCCAAATTAATTTGAATATATTAATAATAATATATAGGTAATTATAAAAGAGAAATACATCTTTTTGGGTTTTTAAATCATTTTTCTGATTTTTGTTGGAATTTTGGGGCTTTTTGATTTTTTTTAATTTTCTTTTTCCAATTTTTAGGGATTTTTGGACTGACACTAGCATAGGACGAAATACACCATAGGTAATTTTTTTGGAATTTTTAGGAAGGTTTTGATATATTTTTTGGATTTTATAATCTAGACAGGGAATAAAAGACATGTTTTTGATTTTTAATAAATGCAAAAATGCGACAAAATGAGAAACTAAAAATAGAGCGTGCAAGTACAGCCAATCAGTAGCTTAAGTCTATTTTTCCAAGATTTTTCGATTTAATATGAAGCACAAAATAAATAGACAAAGCCTTCAAAAATTAAATGGCCTGGCAGGGGTGTTTTTGCAAATAAAATAGCTCACAGGGGCATCCATGCAAAAATCACAATAAAAATGCACTTTAACTTTTATTTTCAGAGCCATTTAACAATTACAGGGACCGGAGGGGCTTAGCTGCAAAACTTCACGCGCCTCACGTGGTTGTCGCACGTGAGGTGCGGAGGGACTAAAGTGCAAATATTAAAACATTGGGGGTCTGTATGCAAAATACACATTTTATTTACAACGGTAACCTTTATTCTTGGCATTAAATAATAAATACAAAAAGCGAAGGGGGTGGATGTGAAATTTACCCCTAAACCAGGCGCTTCATCCTGCGGCGCTGGATGCGCCACTTATCCACGTGGCAGCCATCGGACGGCGGGTATCGGTTCGGCGATGAAGGGCCAGGATTAGACCCTCCTGGCTGATCTGACGGTGGTGGTGCATCTTCATCGGACGGTTGGCGTTCAATCTGGGCCGCCCCTCTCGATCCAACGGTGCGGAAGGCACCTGGAAGAACTGGGAAGAAGCTCGCCCCCGACGAGCTTCGATCGGGGAGCTCGGGCTCCTCCGGGCACCTCCCGCGCATCTGAAGCTCTCTGATCGTAGCTGGGAGGCTTCCGCATCGTCTGACGGTGGTTTCATGGCTCCTGGGGGTCCGAGTCGATGGGGCGAAGTCGGAGAAGAAAGGGCCCCCAGGAACCTCTTCCTGATTCAATGCGAGCCTATTTGGGCTCGGTTCTTCGAAGTTCCTGCACAGGAAGAACCGCGGGCGAGAGAGCTTGCTCCTCGACCCGGGGTTTTGAAGCTGCAACGCAAAAATGAGGTGGGCGGAGGGGCTCCGGCGAACGGCGGAGGAGGAGCCCCGATTCGCCAAGACCTAGGGTCTTGGGTTGAACAAATGCGGGCGTTTGATGGGGAAGGCGTCGAGGAATGAGTTGGGGTGCATATAGCGGGCGGAAACAGTGAGATTCACGGTGAGGAAGTCGCCGGAGCCAAGCTCCGGCGAACTTCGAATTTCGATTTTAAAGCTACGGCGATCAACTAACAACTAATCTAATGGCTGGAATGAAAAGCTAACATCTAAAACTAACTAGAAATGCATAAAAGATCAGCTCTTATACCTGGGGGCCTCCAGGGAGCAGGGCGGACGCCGGAGCTCCGCCGCGACAAAATCCTCCTCTCTCCGGCCGATTCGAGGCACCAGCTCACTCCCCCTGTCACGAGGAATGTCCTAGGGCTAGAGTCAAGGCTTGAGATTGGATAAAAAGTGGCCAAATTCGAGGAGGAAGGCGGAGCTTTTTATTTATAGACATTGACGAGTGGCCTTATTGACCGGCGATTATTGATTAAACCAATGAGTATCAGATTGATCTGATTAATCGGCGGGGGTCAGTGATGATTAGGGCATGTTTCTTGTGAAGGAAGCGTCGTCGATTGACGGATGGATGGCCCGGGAAAAAAGGGAAAAGACGGGCGAGGAGACGGGTTGCGTCAGGTCGGGCGGCAGGAGGCTGAGTTGACTGAGGTCAACGAAGGCCGGAGCCTTATTGGGCCACGTCAGCCGCTACGAGACAAAATAGCAAATCTGAAGGAAGATTGATTTATTTAACCCCTTGAATGATTTTATTAATTTTTTCGTATAAGATAAAAAATGTGTATTATTTCGTCTAGTATTTATTTATGATTTTTATTGAATTTTTCGAGGTGTTTTGTTGTAGTTTTATTTGGATAATATGTATATGTATGTATTTACATGTATTTTCATGTAATTTATTTTTAATTTGTTTATTTTCTTTTATTATTTTATTAGCTTATTTTATAAATTTATAATTTATTTTTGTGAATAAATAGATATTTTTGTTTCATTTTTAAGAGTTTATTTTCATTTTTAAATAAATTTGTATATGTATATGTGAGTATACTTATAGGTATTTTACCTATATATTATATTCATTTGTTTTATTTAGTGAATTTTATGTGTTTTTATTTCGGATTTGTATTTTTAATAACTAGTATATAATATGTACATTATTATAAAAATATGGATGAATAAAAGAATAAAAGAATTAAATTTCCTTTTATTTATATACATTCTTCTCATAGGTATTTTGCCTATGTAATACATAGACTTATTTTATTTCTCAATTTCTTTTTGGTTTTCTTTGAGTTTTGATATGTACCAGTATTATATACATTATTTACAATATTCTAAAAATATGAATTTATAAAAATAATGAGTATTGAATAAAATGAATATTTTGATCAGGTATTATGTACAAGAAGGGCCAAAAACCTAACTTTCACAGATGGGCTCTAAAAATTATGAAACCAATTTTATAAAATAGTTTATGAAATGCTATATACAATTAAAGGTGAGTTTGGGTGATTTGGAGTTTTTATTTGCAAGATATTGGTCTGTGAAGTTGAGATTTTTGCTTTTTATTATGTGTATAAAATGTACACTGAAAATTATTTTTGCACAAACTCAATTTTGTATTTTTATTTACATTATTATCTACAACTTTTATGAACAAAGTTTCTTTATTTGATGAATAAATAATTATGTACAAAATAGGTGCCAAAAATGCATAAATGAATGAATTAATAAATGAGATATTTATTGTATAATTGGCCCTTATCTCCCCCTACTTTATTCCTTGTCGACCAAGTCCATGCTGGCCTTGGTCTCGGGGTTAGGGTCATAAAATATTTGCAATATTTTATTCCTTTTTCTTTTCTTCCCTTTATTCTATAATTTTGGCATTAAAAACCTTATTTTATGTATAATTAGTACAATAAATAATAGATGCTAATATGGACAAATTAATGCTATTTACATGCATTTGCTGGGGTTTTTAAGGCCAAAATGATAGAATAAAGGTGATGAAATGGAGATTCATCACCCCCCTATACTTGCCGTTGCTAGTCCCTAGCAAATACTTATGCAATAAGTATCAGAAGAATAAAGGAAAGAAAAAGGAAAATGAAAGGAAGATAGAGTGAATAGGGGTGCTTTCAGTGCAATGCATGTCTCTACAAAATCTGAGATTGGAGCTCCTGTCAGTCCTTAGGTGTGGATGTGTGTGGAACCTAGTCGGGAACCAAATTTAAAACACAACAGCCTTCGATAGTCGCAGAGCTTGGTTCAAAGCACCTTAATAGCATGGTCAGAACTAGCCTACACCATACACAAACCCTTATGACTATGAAGCTGACTTGTACAGTGTAAGTGATAGTGGCTCCCCACCTCAGAAGTGACAAAGAAACACCCTCCCCCAACCTGGTAACTCTAATGCCTCGGTCTAGCAACTCTTTCCTCGAGAAGCGGGGTATTCCCTTCTAAGTTCAAGTGCAACCGGCTCAAGAAGAGGGGGAAGAAGTATAGACTTTTGGAAGCTCAGCCAGTGTAGCCGAGTCTCCCGCTGCAAGCTTCATGAGATGAAACATGGATACCATAAGCTTTTGCTTTATTGAACTATATACACTCCGGTGGGGTTATTAAATTTTCAATCCGACCCACCACTTTTTTGGAGTTCTTTTTGCTTCTCTTTTTTTTTTTTTCAATTGCATCTGTACAACATATCTACATGGTGCAGCATATATACAAGAAATTTCTCCTTAAGCCAGTAGACTATCCCTCTTTTGAAGCTTTATTGCAACCCACAGCTTCAGTCCTTAGACTTCATCACCACTAGACCAAGTTGAGGTGCACTTCCTTCACTATAAGAAGAAGAGAGGTTCCGCCTAGAAGTACTACCCTCATATGCTACCCCAAGCCAAAGGAAACTGCCTCCTCACCACCTCATCCATGGAGAGCTATGTGAAAGGTGCAGGTGTCCAAGTTAGGTCACGACCGACAAGAGTCATGCGTGTGTTTCGAAAAGTTCTAGTTAGTCCACTGAGGTGCCTTGAACCCAGCCCTGCTTTCTCAAAGAATTAAGTCTGACTGGACCTGAAGTACCTTAAACCTAGTTCCCATAAGGTTCCAGTGCAGTTAGGTGCAGTAAGGTCCAACCGAGCTCCACTCTGAGACTTTATTAGACTGATTCAATCATCAAGCTCACTCAAAAAGAGTATGCATGGTATGCTTATGCTATGCACAATGAATGATGCAATTTTTCACAAAGAAGCAAAGAATGTTTTTACACAAAGAAATTTTGCAAATAAGATAAGAGCTTGACACATACAAAAAGTATATACCCTTATTTACACGGGCATACTGCTTTATTTACAAAATATATGAATTTATACAGACTGTACATGTGTTAATGGAATGGTTTATTTAGGTTGTTGAGAAAGAATTTTATGTAATTTATTTCTGATTAACAGGTATTCGTAATAGTGATCTTATTCTTCAGTTCTAGTTTTGAAAATAATTTTGCAAACTGTAGTACACGATGATTTTTGCAATCATTTACACACATTTGAAGAATATTTTTGCAAAGAATTTTCACACTATATGTACGTTTTTCACAATAATTTTGACAAACATTTTCCAAAACCTTTGCACACAGGTTTTTCAAATCCTTTCTTTCACACAAAGAAAAATTTTTGCCATCAAAACCATTTTCACACCGTTTGAAATCATTTCACATCAAATCTTTCAAAACTGGTCACACTATTTTTCAAATCATACTGTATAGGTATTTGATTTATTAGTCAGTATATACAAAAGAAGAAAAACTGTATTTGCTGTATAATATGGTTTTGGTTCTTATAGGCTTGATTTGAACTTATTCCTTATTTACAAACGAGAGATTTTTGTGCAGACTCCTCAGACTTATTCGAGAATCAGTTTCACAAGAATTTTGAAAACTATAGTCCAAAATAATTTTGCAATATCTACACGCATTTGAAATTGATTTTTGCAAGGGTTTTACACAACATAGGTAGGTTTTTCAAAACACTTTTGACAATCAATTTTCGCAATCATTTGCACACTAATTTTCACACATTTTAATTTCACTCAAAGAGAATTTTTCACACCAACCGATTTTTCAAAGGTTGAATACTTGTACATGCTATTTTCAAACTATTTTCACAAGGTTTTTCAAAAAGAGCTTTTTACATAAAAACACTTTTCTGACTTAATAATCAGTACAATTACAAAGAGTCTGAGGAACTCACAATCGTCTTTCATTATTTTAGAGCTACTTTTTTTTATATATATTCTATTTTATATCAAGGTTATATTTTATTTTTCAGTATGAGTTATGGCTTATAGTATATACATGGTATATACGACCCCCCTATACTTAGCTTGAGCTATGTCCTCATAGATCGAAAGGAAAAGCAAAGACATAACTCGTACTGAGTATGGACGGATCTAAAGAATGTAAATAAATGGAATTAATGAATGAGAAGTTGACCGTCCCCCTATACTTAGGATGAAGTAATCCTAAGTATAGCAGACTGTACAAAAAACAGGGAGGGTCAAGGGTGGGAATGAACAGATCGTACTCCGATTGTCTCCCCCTATACTTAGGGCAAGATATTCCTAAGTATAGACAAGAAGAGGAGACAATGGAGAGGATCAAAGAATAGAAATACTCTGGGTGCACGCCCCCCTATACTTAGGACAAAGTACGTCCTAAGTACAGAAAACTGTCCACAAGGTCGGCACCTTTTAGGTACAACAAGAGGCTAGAAAAGGAAAAGAAGAAAAAAAAGAAAATCAGATAAGCAGTTGTTGGATTGCATAGTCTGAATCTTCCGATGCCGCAGATGATGTCGAGATGTCGTCATGGTGCATGAGCTGAACGGAGTCAACAACGGCCAAGAATGTATCTGGTTCAAGGTAAGGCTTCAGTAGTTGGCCGTTGACGACGAATGGCTGTGCGTCAGAGGACAATTCTGATATAGCAATGCTTCCATTGTCACGCACTTCACGAACTCGAATTGGCCCTGTCCATTTACTCTTTAATTTGCCTGGGAATATTCGCAACTTTGCATCAAATAACCACACTCTCTGTCCAACGTCGAAGGTCTTTCGTCTGATGTGTCTGTCGTGCCAGCGTTTCACCTTCTCCTTGTACATCAAGGTGTTATCGTATGCATAGTCTCGGAATTCCAAGAGTCTATTCAGATCATCTTTTCTCTTCTGACCACTTTTGTGTGAGTCCAAATTACAGCTGTTGATTGCCCATAAAGACTTGTGAATTAATTCCACGGGCAGATGGCACGGCTTTCCATATACAAGACGATAGGGCGACATGCCCAAGGGAGACTTGTAGGCGGTTCGATATGCCCATAGAACCGAGTCCAAGAGTTGAGACCAGTCCTTTCTGTTTGGCCTAACAAGTTTCTGGAGGATAGTCTTGATTTCTCTGTTTGATAACTCTGCCATGCCATTGGTTTGAGGATGATAAGGAGTGGCAACCCGATGGTCGATGCCGTACTCCTTCGTTAACTTCTTGACCTCTTTGTTAATGAAGTGACTACCCCCGTCTGAGATAAGGATTTTCGGTACCCCGAACCGTGAAATGATGTTCTTCTTCAGAAACTGGCAAACTGTTTTGCTGTCGGCGGCTCGAGCAGGGATAGCTTCAACCCAACGGCTCACGTAATCGACGGCGAGAAGGATGTGCTCAAATCCTTGACTGTTAGGGAAAGGTCCCATGAAATCAATGCCCCATGCATCAAAGACATCTGCTATCTGAATGATTTTCAGGGGCATTGAATCTTTGGCAGTGAGTGTACCTTTCATTCTCTGACAGTCAGTGCATCGTTTAACAAATTCAGTTGCATCCTTGAATACAGTAGGCCACCAGAGGCCACACTGAAGTACTTTGGCTGCCGTCCGATCTCCAGAGTGGTGTCCGCCAGATTCGAGCGAGTGACAATGCTCGAGGACACTTGATTGTTCCGTCTGAGGGATGCACCTGCGCCAAATACAATCTGCTCCTTCTCTGAATAAAAGAGGATCTTCCCAATGGTAGAATCGGATGGTCGACATGAATTTGTTCTTTTGGTTCTTCGTCCAATCCGACGGTATTACCCCAGAGACGAGGTAATTGACGATCTCAGCATACCAAGGAAGAGAATCCACAGCTAAAATGGCTTCGTCAGGGAAGGTTTCTGTGATAGGTGCATTGCTCAGGGGAGGTTCATGCTGCTCTATTCTGGAGAGATGATCCGCTACCACATTCTGGGTTCCAGGCTTGTCCTTGATTTCTAAATCGAATTCCTGGAGGAGAAGGATCCAACGAATCAGTCTTGGCTTGGCATCCTTCTTCTGTTGTAAGTAGCGGATAGCAGAGTGGTCTGTAAAGATGATGACTTTTGATCCCAACAAATAAGATCTGAACTTCTCTAAGGCGAAAACCACAGCCAGCAGTTCCTTCTCTGTTACAGTGTAATTTCTCTGTGCTTCGTCTAATGTTCTGCTGGCATAGTGAATGGCGTAGGGCGCTTTGTCTTTTCTTTGCCCAAGAACAGCTCCAACTGCAAAATCTGACGCATCAGTCATTATTTCAAAAGGAAGAGTCCAGTCGGGCGGCTGTAAGATTGGAGCCTGAGTGATAAGCTCCTTCAAGTGATTGAAAGCAAGGAGAACCGGCTGATCAACAATGAAATCAGTCTCCTTGCATAAGAGTTCTGTCAGAGGTCGGGCAATGCGGCTGAAATCCTTGATGAATCGCCTGTAGAATCCCACATGCCCCAGGAATGACCTCACATTCTTAACTGACTGAGGTGGCTGAAGATTTGAAATGACGTCCACCTTCGCCGGGTCGACTTCCATACCACGTTTGGAAACGACGTGGCCCAGCACGATACCTTCGGTGACCATAAAGTGGCTCTTTTCCCATGAGAGCACTAAATTGACCTCCCGGCACTTCTGAAGCACTCTGTCTAGATGCTCTAAACAAGAATCGAAACTATCACCATAGACAGAGAAATCGTCCATGAATACCTCGAGGAAACTGCCTACCATCTCGGCGAAGACTGCTAACATGCATCTTTGGAAGGTTGCTGGTGCATTGCACAGTCCAAAGGGCATTCTCTTGAAGGCGTAGGTGCCGAACGGGCAAGTGAAGGTGGTCTTCTCTTGGTCTTCAGGGGCGATCGCCACTTGGTTGTACCCAGAGTACCCATCCAGAAAGCAGAAGAACTCCTTGCCTGCTAGTCTTTCCAGAACTTTATCAATGAATGGCAGGGGAAAGTGATCCTTCTTAGTTGCTGCATTGAGACGGCGGTAGTCAACACAAACCCGCCAGGATGTTGGTACCCGAGTAGAAATTTCCTCCCCTTTATCATTTGTAACCACGGTCAGCCCTGATTTCTTGGGAACTACATGCAATGGGCTTACCCATTTTGAATCGGAGATGGGATAGATGAAACCTGCATCACACCACTTCGTGATTTCTTTCATGATGACGTCCCGAAGGTTAGGGTTCAGCCTTCTCTGAAATTCGCGGGACGGCTTGGCGTCTTCTTCCAAATAGATGTGGTGTGAACACAAGGCTGGATTTATCCCGCGGAGATCTGATACGTTCCACCCAAGTGCCTTGCGGTTCTTCTCTAGAACCTCGAGGAGTCGAGATTCCTGCTCTGGTCTCAGCCTGCTGCTGATGATGACCGGATACATTTGTTCTTCACCCGCAAGGAAAGCATACTTCAGGCCTGCCGGAAGTGGCTTGAGTTCTGGCTTTGATCTGTCCACTTTATCTGTCACTTCTGACACCATGCTGAAGGTGGGCAGTGCTTCTGTGAAGATGCCGCCATCCTCAATATCCTGTTGAGATCCTGGTGATGCACCAAACGGTTCTGCGCTAAGCTGATCATGTTCGGTTCGGAGTGATTGCTCAAGAAGATGCGCCTGCATCTGAGAGTCTATCTCCCAAGAGTCATCGGAGCATATGCTGACTGCGCTTTCCAAGTCCTCCTCGAGAGTGAGGATTTCTCGGGTCCATGAATCATCCAATGATAAAGCTGAGTCTCTGATCTCTGCAATAAATTCACAGTCCGCTTCTGACGCTGTCTGGCTCTCATCTGTTGTGGCATTCTGCTCTTTGTTCATGTTTATTGTGATTTGCTGGGTATTCGAGCTGAAAGTGATCTTCCCAGACCCATAATCAACCACGGCACCTGAAGTACGAAGGAATGGTCTGCCAAGGATGATAGGGGTCTGGAGCAATGGTGCAGGCGAGTCCATATCAAGGACTACGAAGTCAGCTGGAAATTTCATTTCCTGCACTTTAACTATCACGTCCTCTAAGAGACCTCGGGGCCGCTTGACGGATCGATCAGCAAACTGAAGGACCATGCGTGTCTGTTTGAGCGGTCCCAGCCCAAATTCCTGCATTATGGACGAGGGCAGAAGGTTGATGGAAGAACCACTATCCAGGAGAGTGCGCTCGAAGACCTGGTCAAAGATCACACAACTGATCAGAGGTGCTCCGGTGTCTTGTTTCTTCTGGGGGAGATTGCTGATAGCTGCGACCGTGGCTAATGTGAGGACATGTTTCTCATCTTGCTGGCGTCTGTTCTTTCTTGATGGGCGACGCTTAGTAGTACATACCTCCTTCAGTCCTTTCTTTACGGCTGGCATGTATTCCACGGCCTTTAGCAAGGGAATCTCAACAGTCAATTTGTCCAAGATGTCTACAACACCAGGGTCAGACAATGCATTTTTTTGTTTTGCAATTTTTTTGGATTTTTGTATTGCATGAGGAAAAGGAATATGTACACTACTGGCAGGAAAATCAGAGTTCTTATTTACATCAAAATCATCGCCCACAGAATGTTGTACACCCGAATCACGAAAAAGGGTACAAGCTGGGTCTTGGCATGCTGGTGTTGTTGGGCGATCAAAACGGACAGCATCTGCTCCATCGGCTGGCGAGGGATCGGCGGGTGCTGGCGGCTCCTCCAATGCTGGCACGACTTCGCTTCTGCTACGAGCTTCTTTTTGTTGTTTTTGTTTTTGCTGATTTTTTTGTATTTTTGGCTGAGGCTGATGCTGGCATGGCACGGCGGCTGGACTGGCTTCTCCTTCCTCTTCCTCCTCACCCGCCCCTGTGGCTGGCACGGCTGATACGGAAGATGACGATCCATCTGTTTCTTTCTCCCCACTTTCAGTAGCAGGCGGGTGCAAGGCCCTACCGCTCCTAAGAGTTACAGCATTAGAATAAACAGTAGTATCATTACCAGATACGGATAGGACATCACATTCTACCTGCTCTTTCTTCTTGAAATTATTGGGATTTGCTTCGACCTGAGCCGAGATGGTGGTTCGAGTGGCAGTCAGGTCATCAAGCCGCTTGGTCATCTCTGCTAGCCCTTTGACAAGCTGGGCTAGACACTCCATGGAGGGGTTCACTGGAGGTGCCTCGGTGGTGTCAGCGTGCATACCACGCTGTTGTTGTATCTGCTGGTGCTGAGGCTGCTGCTGGTGATGATGTGGCGGGGCAGGAAGTTGAAGTTGTTGATAAGACGGAGGTGGATACTGCTGGTATTGCTGAGGCGGAGCAGCCGCGTACTGGTGATACGGCTGTGGGTGACGGTATTGCGGTTGCTGCTGATATGGGTGGTTCTGCCTCCATTGATGTCCAAACTGGGGAGGCTGCTGGTATTGCTGGTGCTGCTGGGAGGATTGCCCAAAGCGACCACCCTGAGGTTGGTGGTATTGCCGGTTGGCGAATGGCTGACCCTGTGGTTGTCCCGTAGGACGGGTCGGCTGTGTGTCATGAGTCCAAACCCCATTAACTTCCTGGACCAGGGGTGGTGGCGGGAACACTGAATCGGTGTCTGAGATAAACTCTGGTTGGTACACAACCATCTGCTGTTGCGGCTGGCTCTGATCAGGTGCCTGCACGTAGTACACGTGCTGAACTGTCGGTGGTTGCTGGCTTGGCTGAGGCTGGTGTGGCGGTGGTTGCTCGTCTTTTCTCTCAGCTGGAGCTTCGAGCGATGCTGCCGACTGAACAGAATTGATGGTACCTACCAGCAGTTCAAGCTGCTTGGTGATGTGATCCAGCTTGTCCAAACTCTGGGTCCTCTTCTCGATTAAGGCGAGTTTTTCGAGATCTTTTGATCGCTTCTCGATAATATCAACTTTAGAGAGATGGCCCCCGATGATGCTGAGGTTGGAGCTTTCATCTCTCTCTGATTCCTTAGACGCTGCCATGTGCACTTGTTTTTGAAGGATCTGGGGTTGCTTCTGATAAGCCTTGGATGAAGAGAGGGCGGCCTCTCCTTCGGCCATTTCTTCAAAGATCTGCCAGACGACATCTTCATCCTTATTGAAGTGTGAGCCCCCACATGCTGCGTCTACGAGCCTTTGACTTTCAATGTTCAGTCCCCCAAAGAAATGCTGAACCAAGCTGGTCTTCGAAATATCATGATGAGGACATTTCTCCTGCAGGTCAGTGAATCTCTCCCATGCTTCATGTATAGACTCATGGGGTCCTTGGGAGAAATTACTGATACGGGCTCGCATCTGGTTGAGCCGACCCAGAGGGTAATACTTGTGCAAGAAGGCGGACTTTAGCTCCTCCCAAGTCGTCACAACCTTCCCCATATGATTGACCCAATAAAGGGCCTTATCCTGTAGACTGAAGGGGAAAGCCGTCATCTTGACAATGTCTAGAGGGACATTGGGATAGTGAGTCGTACGGCAAATGCGGGAGAATTGCTGCAGGTGGATGTACGGCTCCTCACTGGTGTTTCCATGGAATGCAGGAAGAAGAGCAATGAATTGGGGCTTCAGCTCAAAGTGAGCGTGTACCGGTGGAATGAGGATCCATTCGGTCATCTGGCTGTCTCCCGGATTGTATGTTTGTTTAAGGGTAGGTTTTTGTGGTGGTAATTCAAGATCATCATTGTGGTCATCACCACCTCCTCCACCTTCACCTTCTCCTCCCCTGCCTCTTCTGCCTCTGCCTCTGCCTCCTCCTCCATCATCTCGGTTCATCATATCATTCAACATATCCTGGAAGGCTGTCTGAGTGAGAGCCTGTTCGGTCAACTGCTGCTGGATGGCCTGGATAGATGCCAGTAATTGTGCATTGACCTGATTCTGATCTGGCGCCTGTCTCTCTGGTGTGGGTGGCTGCTGACCCTTGCCCTTTCCTCCGGGAGCCATGTCAGGGTCTGAGTCGGAAGAGATGAACTCCGGCATCTCCAGGGCTTGTACTGTCTTCTATCTGCATGAGGAGATAGCCCTGATCAGTCCGCTTGTAATCAATGTTCAGCTGCCGAGATGAAGCTGGAATTCAGGTCAACCCCAGCGTGTTGTGAATAGAGAAAGATGTAGACTGCAATCGACTTCTATTCACAACGGCGAAAGTGGGACAAAGGTGATCCCAGTTTATTGGGTGGTCAAGAGAAAGGTAGAAAACGAGGAGTCTAGAGATCGATCCGCAAAGTCCGGATCAGGTTCTCATGAATCGCCTCGAAGTTATTGGCGGAGTTGAGTCCATGGAATCGATGTGGGTGTCGGCATGGTCCCGACGGAGACCATCCATGGATCAACTTCGCGAAGTACAAGAGAAGATAGGATGTTGGATGAAAGATACGGTGGTCAACGAGGAATATAAAGGAGTGCAAAACAGTAGAAAAAGGCTCAGACTGAGCGGGGGTCAAAGAGGAGTGATATAACAAAATTTTGTGCAAAGGCACGAGACTTGATTTTTGAACCTTAATCTAGATCCATACAAACACAATTCAAAATCGGGTTCACCAACTCACGCCATGTGAAGCCGTAAAGGTTCGGCTATTTATTATCTTTTCATTTTTAGAGTTGTTATTTCAGGCATATCTTATAACAAGTCCTTAGTACGCTACCCTATAGGAGAGAGAGTACTGCCGGAAGGGTATCCCGTACTTGTCCTCCTCCTGTGTAACCTGTAGTCTGTACTTTTTGGAGTCCTCGTAACCCTTCCTGGATCCCTACTCAGCCAAAGAAATAGAGGGAGGAAGCCGATAGGCGAAACCGCTACTTCGGTCCTCGCTCGCAACGGAATCACCCGTGAGCGTACAAGAACCTACTCGGACGCAGGACAATGAGACAGACACCCCCGTGAAGGCGTGGCCTATGCTCGATACTTCGGACAGGGTCGATGCTCATCACAACAGAGAGTCATCATTGGTGACCAAGCCCTACTCGCCTACGTACGATAGAAGCGCCATTACTTCGGAAATCCAGGCGATACACAAGGCAGTTGCAGACTGGGTTTTTTGGCTCTAATCCTTAGGGGGTCGCACTCGCTCAAGGGAGTAGGGTTTTGGTCCCCCTCCAAGGTACCTGAAAACAATGAGGGCTTTATAAACCCGGTACAATGATAGTCCATTACGGATTTTAATTAAGGTCAAAGTTTATTTAGCAGTCCCCTAGTTTTAATTTTTTGGGTTTTCACTTTTTTTTGGATCTGTTTCATACCAGCGCCTAACGTTTTGGTAGATTTTCATTTAAGTCCTAGGTGCTCAAAATCAGAGGGAGATAGCGGAAAAGCCATGCGAGTGGTTCTATGATGGAAATCTCACCATTGAACCGAATGATGCATGCTGAGTTAGAAGACTTACAGTGCATCCCAGCTCTCTCCATGTGGTATGCAAAACAGAATTTTTAAACCTATCTACATGGCGGTGTGCATTCGTCAAAATCGCCCTAAACAGTAGCTGCTATTAACGTGAAGAACCACAAGCTGGTCATTCATCTTTAACCTAAGGGTCCGGTCTTGGCTCACCCCTCCTCTTCTCGACACACTCGAGTTCAGGAGTAGCGCTTGATGGGGCTCGCTCACGGCACGTGGGTTAAGAGATAAATGACTTAGCTATTTGAGTTTGACTAGATCCATACGAAGTAGACTATAGGAACGTGCATTCTTATTAATGTTTGGACCTAGCTACCGAGTCAAGCAACCTATATCTAGGGGCTCCAAGCACATAAAACAAAGTAAAATAAAGGCGAAAAGCACAAAATAGCGGAAAACAAAGAAAAGAAGGCAGTAGAAATCGCGGAAAACAGCGATGAGGCCCCCAGGTGAACAGACACCCGGGCACTGGACCTCATTGTGAAGAGTAGAGTCCTGTTAATTATTACATGCCAAAATTGTCTCTCTCTCACCAAGAATTACAGAGATGATCCTAAGTGTTCTAAGCCTATCTAATCCATATCTCCTTGCTTCCCTGATACTCTCTCCTGATGGTCATGAGAAGGGAAGACCATCCTCCTCCAGGCTTGGCTGCATTGGCCTCCTAAGAAGCCATCCTTGCGTGGCGGACCCTTGCATCAAAGTCACAAAAAGAATGTATTAGAATAGCTCAATCAATCAATCATAGAGCACATAAAGATTATCACAAGAAATGAATCAATGAAGCATAGTGATTAATGGCAATAAAATAGCTGCTCACAACATATGAAAAAATGTACACAAGAATGACAAAGAATAAAGTAGGCTATGCTCATTGCTCCCCGGCAACGGCGCCATTTGATAAACACCCCTCATCGTAGGTCTAAAGAGTATGTCTCACACAAGGCGGAGACAACCGATGTCGATGCGGCGACCCGCAATGAGGTGCATTTAATCAACAATTAACCCACAATCAAAGAATAAAACAATCAAGCTCAAAGGAAGTGTGAATTAATCTTTATTTACTCTACCATAAAATGTATAGGGAACAAGCATGTAGAGGTCGAACCACAGAGAGCAATACAAAAATGCATGAGCCTAGAGGTGCATATCAGTCATCCTTGTGTGTAAGTGGGTTTTTTTTTATTTATTTTTTTATATTTTTTTTATAATTTTTATTTTGTTTTTATCTTTTATATTATCTTCTTTATATATATATATGTATTTTTTATATTTTATAATTATATATTTATTTATTTAGTAAAGATATAAATATATATATAGAGAGAGATATATATATAAAGAGAGGGGGGAAAGAGTAATAGAATATATACATACATACATGCTTAAAACATATATAGATGTATTTTTTTATGATTTTTAATATGTTTCTAATTTTTATGTTATTTTCCTGGGATTTTTGTAATTTTTATGTGTTTTAATTTCAAAAATGTCCTTAATATGGGACTAACTAAATAGGCCGAATGAAATTTGGGTTTTAAAAATATAAAATACTTTCCAAAATTACCCAAATTAATTTGAATATATTAATAATAATATATAGGTAATTATAAAAGAGAAATACATCTTTTTGGGGTTTTTAAATCATTTTTCTGATTTTTGTTGGAATTTTGGGGCTTTTTGATTTTTTTTAATTTTCTTTTTCCAATTTTTAGGGATTTTTGGACTGACACTAGCATAGGACGAAATACACCATAGGTAATTTTTTTGGAATTTTTAGGAAGGTTTTGATATATTTTTTGGATTTTATAATCTAGACAGGGAATAAAAGACATGTTTTTAATTTTTAATAAATGCAAAAATGCGACAAAATGAGAAACTAAAAATAGAGCGTGCAAGTACAGCCAATCAGTAGCTTAAGTCTATTTTTCCAAGATTTTTCGATTTAATATGAAGCACAAAATAAATAGACAAAGCCTTCAAAAATTAAATGGCCTAGCAGGGGTGTTTTTGCAAATAAAATAGCTCACAGGGGCATCCATGCAAAAATCACAATAAAAATGCACTTTAACTTTTATTTTCAGAGCCATTTAACAATTACAGGGACCCGGAGGGGCTTAGCTGCAAAACTTCACGCGCCTCACGTGGTTGTCGCACGTGAGGTGCGGAGGGACTAAAGTGCAAATATTAAAACATTGGGGGTCTGTATGCAAAATACACATTTTATTTACAACGGTAACCTTTATTCTTGGCATTAAATAATAAATACAAAAAGCGAAGGGGGTGGATGTGAAATTTACCCCTAAACCAGGCGCTTCATCCTACGGCGCTGGATGCGCCACTTATCCACGTGGCAGCCATCGGACGGCGGGTATCGGTTCGGCGATGAAGGGCCAGGATTAGACCCTCCTGGCTGATCTGACGGTGGTGGTGCATCTTCATCGGACGGTTGGCGTTCAATCTGGGCCGCCCCTCTCGATCCAACGGTGCGGAAGGCACCTGGAAGAACTGAGAAGAAGCTCGCCCCCGACGAGCTTCGATCGGGGAGCTCGGGCTCCTCCGGGCACCTCCCGCGCATCTGAAGCTCTCTGATCGTAGCTGGGAGGCTTCCGCATCGTCTGACGGTGGTTTCATGGCTCCTGGAGGTCGGAGTCGATGGGGCAAAGTCGGAGAAGAAAGGGCCCCCAGGAACCTCTTCCTGATTCAATACGAGCCTATTTGGGCTCGGTTCTTCGAAGTTCCTGCACAGGAAGAACCGCGGGCGAGAGAGCTTGCTCCTCGACCCGGGGTTTTGAAGCTGCAACGCAAAAATGAGGTGGGCGGAGGGGCTCCGGCGAACGGCGGAGGAGGAGCCCCGATTCGCCAAGACCTAGGGTCTTGGGTTGAACAAATGCGGGCGTTTGATGGGGAAGGCGTCGAGGAATGAGTTGGGGTGCATAAAGCGGGCGGAAACAGTGAGATTCACGGTGAGGAAGTCGCCGGAGCCAAGCTCCGGCGAACTTCGAATTTCGATTTTAAAGCTACGACGATCAACTAACAACTAATCTAATGGCTGGAATGAAAAGCTAACATCTAAAACTAACTAGAAATGCATAAAAGATCAGCTCTTATACCTGGGGGCCTCCAGGGAGCAGGGCGGACGCCGGAGCTCCGCCGCGACAAAATCCTCCTCTCTCCGGCCGATTCGAGGCACCAGCTCACTCCCCCTGTCACGAGGAATGTCCTAGGGCTAGAGTCAAGGCTTGAGATTGGATAAAAAGTGGCCAAATTCGAGGAGGAAGGCGGAGCTTTTTATTTATAGACATTGACGAGTGGCCTTATTGACCGGCGATTATTGATTAAACCAATGAGTATCAGATTGATCTGATTAATCGGCGGGGGTCAGTGATGATTAGGGCATGTTTCTTGTGAAGGAAGCGTCGTCGATTGACGGATGGATGGCCCGGGAAAAAAGGGAAAAGACGGGCGAGGAGACGGGTTGCGTCAGGTCGGGCGGCAGGAGGCTGAGTTGACTGAGGTCAACGAAGGCCGGAGCCTTATTGGGCCACGTCAGCCGCTACGAGACAAAATAGCAAATCTGAAGGAAGATTGATTTATTTAACCCCTTGAATGATTTTATTAATTTTTTCGTATAAAATAAAAAATGTGTATTATTTCGTCTAGTATTTATTTATAATTTTTATTGAATTTTTCGAGGTGTTTTGTTGTAGTTTTATTTGGATAATATGTATATGTATGTATTTACATGTATTTTCATGTAATTTATTTTTAATTTGTTTATTTTCTTTTATTATTTTATTAGCTTATTTTATAAATTTATAATTTATTTTTGTGAATAAATAGATATTTTTGTTTCATTTTTAAGAGTTTATTTTCATTTTTAAATAAATTTGTATATGTATATGTGAGTATACTTATAGGTATTTTACCTATATATTATATTCATTTGTTTTATTTAGTGAATTTTATGTGTTTTTATTTCGGATTTGTATTTTTAATAACTAGTATATAATATGTACATTATTATAAAAATATGGATGAATAAAAGAATAAAAGAATTAAATTTCCTTTTATTTATATACATTCTTCTCATAGGTATTTTGCCTATGTAATACATAGACTTATTTTATTTCTCAATTTCTTTTTGGTTTTCTTTGAGTTTTGATATGTACCAGTATTATATACATTATTTACAATATTCTAAAAATATGAATTTATAAAAATAATGAGTATTGAATAAAATGAATATTTTGATCAGGTATTATGTACAAGAAGGGCCAAAAACCTAACTTTCACAGATGGGCTCTAAAAATTATGAAACCAATTTTATAAAATAGTTTATGAAATGCTATATACAATTAAAGGTGAGTTTGGGTGATTTGGAGTTTTTATTTGCAAGATATTGGTCTGTGAAGTTGAGATTTTTGCTTTTTATTATGTGTATAAAATGTACACTGAAAATTATTTTTGCACAAACTCAATTTTGTATTTTTATTTACATTATTATCTACAACTTTTATGAACAAAGTTTCTTTATTTGATGAATAAATAATTATGTACAAAATAGGTGCCAAAAATGCATAAATGAATGAATTAATAAATGAGATATTTATTGTATAATTGGCCCTTATCTCCCCCTACTTTATTCCTTGTCGACCAAGTCCATGCTGGCCTTGGTCTCGGGGTTAGGGTCATAAAATATTTGCAATATTTTATTCCTTTTTCTTTTCTTCCCTTTATTCTATAATTTTGGCATTAAAAACCTTATTTTATGTATAATTAGTACAATAAATAATAGATGCTAATATGGACAAATTAATGCTATTTACATGCATTTGCTGGGGTTTTTAAGGCCAAAATGATAGAATAAAGGTGATGAAATGGAGATTCATCAGGATCATCAACATGGATTGCGAGGAGCAAGCATTTCCTCAAGCACTCGCTAGCGTCTCCTCTGTTGGACCGGACTTGAGACACAAGGTCTCTTATTTTAGAGACACGGTCCAGCCATGCTCCAAGATGTAAATATAATACATGTTTGTGTTTTAGATGAAACGATTCGAGAAGTGTTCTTGGATTATGTGGTTTCATCGCATTATTAATTTTTAAATTCTGATGCCCCGAGCAAATAGTATGACTAGTCGCTCCCAATCACATATGATGTAATTTTCACGCTTTCGTGATGCACTTATGGATATTTCATATCCTTAAAGTGGTATCAAAACCATAGGTCATAGGTTTTGGATATGATCCATAAATCTAAGATGACATGGCATTTTTGGTTGTGCGAATTTTCATCGTATTTTGTTCCCACAATCCTGTTTTATGCATTTTTCATCCTCTTTAAATGCCTTTAAACGTAAGTTAATTTAGTTGGATTATGTTCCCCATCTTATTAGCAAACCATAAACTTGAGTTTGCATGATTTGGAATCCATTTGCTCAAGTTATGATCGTTTTAGTGGACATGAGTCCACTGTTACATGAATGACATTTTAAAACACAATTAAGAGATAATCAAGTTTTAAAATACCAGAAATGTGTGCTCATCATTTGGTTCTATTGAAAATCAAATTATAAAATCTAATAAATTTAGTTTGCTTGATTTGGAATTTATTTGCTCAAGATTTGTTAGTTTCAGTAAACATGTGTCACTGTTGGAAACTTAACAAATTTGAAAAGAATCTTGTGATTGTCATTCAATTAATTGATGCAAATTAATGATTAATCTTCTAAAATAATTAGTTATTAAATATTTGTGAAATATTTAATAAAGATATTTCTTTTTTATGATCATAACCAACATGATAAAATAATTGATCTTGATCGATTTGGTTATAATGAACTTTCCAACAAACATTGATACTTGAATAAGATTGGAGATTCGTTTAGAAAATCTCCATATAATATTAATCAAAATGGTTTTGATAAATATTATATGGTAACTTTGATTGAAAGATCAAATATCATCTCAAATACAATATGATCAAATCACATTATCCTGACCTGAGACGGATATGGTGTCTAGTCGGGGATCCTTGGGGTAGCAGGTTGCTTCATAAACGGTCTATCCCACATATACCTTCCTTCAAGTAACAATCAAGATTGTTTGTTGGTTGATTGATTGGATTAATAATTGATTTAATATGATTAAATTAATTAGATCTAATTAAAATAAACAATATATTATGAATAGATATGTTAGTCTCTTAGAAGAATTAATTATGTAAATATGATTCATAATAATTAATTAGAATTCAAACATGATATGGAGGATCACATAAGTGACATCCATGGTCTCCCTTCAAGGAGAATGGTTCCGTCACCAGGGATTGTATGTAGGAGAGGCATGCCTGAAGTAACAACTCCTGCATACAAGCGCATCTAGACCTGGCTCTTTGCTTCTCGAAAGAGTAAGGTCGTATGCATAGTGACCCCAATATCGGGTCCTCATATTATTGGAGAGATATTGGATTTCATATAACAAGTGCTAATATTGTTGACGGTTAGTTCATTAATGATGGGTCAACATTACCTTAGGGATGGTGGACCCGTGTGTTAAAGACCGAATTGGGAAATGCAAGTTGGACTTGGAAGGCAGAATGAGTTCTTGCTTCTTTTTATCCGAATCACAAGTTCTCATATTATTGGATGTAAGAAAGGTAGGAAAGAGATCCCAGATCTTACTTGAGATGTAATTGTAAGTATATCTCTTACATTGAGAGTGAATAAGGGAATGGACTTTCAGTGTTGACAAGGCAAGACAACTTTGATAAAAAATTCCTAAATCAAAGTAAAATATGTATTTATGTAAATTATCTTATTTCAAATAACCTACATTAAACCCACTCAAAATTATACTCAATAATAACCAGTAAAATATCATGGGTTGGATCCATGATCAAGATATTATACTGGCAGTTGGACACATAATGTATGTGATTTCAAATAATGAGAAATGACAATTAAATGGACAATAGAACAACAACCTTGGGTTTCTATGTCTTTATAATCTTGATCTCTCATCGAATGTGCTTTATAAATATCATGTCGATGATGATCATATTATCGAAAATCCTTATAAAACCTAATAAGATGTTTTGAGAGATATATGCTCTCAACATATAATCATGAATGACATGGTTCACTGCATTATGCAGAATGGAGGCTCGATAAGAGAAGATGTACTCAAAATGTTTGAGTACCTATCTGAACCAAAGTCTTTAAGAGTCTAGATGGATGTAGATATTATGGGTATCGTCATTCTACTGTCGATACTCAAGTCATTCATGAAGCTTCATAATATTCATATTGCATGAATTAAATGAAGCATGTATAAATGTTGAAGGGTTTTTATCAGTTGTGCCCCTCCGAGATATTCCAATATCAGTTATGCCTCTCCCTTTTTGGGAATATCATTTGGGGATATTTACACCCATAACCCTGAGTAGTTTCGTAATTACCCCAGGACCCCTCGATAGTCACGAATTACATCAAGAACCCCGAATAACCGCTCCGTTTTACATACATAACCTTCCGATAGTTTAGTCTACTAACTCAACCAGATAGCAGGGTTAATCTAACCAATAATTGATCTAACAACTACGATTAATAAAAGAAAAAATAATAAAAGAAAAAAAAGAAGAGGAGGTCGGCACGACGTGGGCGGTGGAGGAGGTGCGAGGTGGGGGCGTTCAGAGGGGGGCTTCCAGGATGAGGCTCGAGCTCGGAAGATCGTGGGGGGCTTCCCGGGGGTCTGGAGGTCGGGTTTTGCATAAGGCGGTTGGGGTGTTCGGGGACAGGCGGAGGGTTGGAGGTCCGGGAGGGGGGTTGCAGGCTCGCGGGGAGCGAGGTACCGGGGGGGGGGGGGGGGGTGGGTTGGTCCCGGGCAGGCGCACATGGAGCAGGAGGAAGATGCGACACAGAGGCGCGCATCTCACGTGCGGCGTGGAGAGGGGCTTTGCCCGTGCGGGGGGGGGGGGGGACCTGGTCTGGACTGCGCAGCACGAAGATGCAGAGGCCCGGGAGGGGGGGGGGAGGGGGCGGGCGAACTGGTCTGAATAGTGCATCAGGACGAAGATGCGAGGTAGAGGCGCGCATCTCGCGTGCGGCGCAGAGGGGGAGAAGGAGCGGAGGGAGGGGGGGGAGGCGAACTGGTCTGGACAGTGCATCAGGACGAACGAGGCAGAGGCGCGCATCTCGCGTGCGGCGCGGAGGGGGAGCAGGAGCGAGGGGGGGGTGGAGGGGGAGCAGGAGCCAGATGCGGGGGCGGGACTCGATGCTGGAGCTCGTAGGCGGGGAGAGGATGCGCGCAGTCTCGCATGCGGGGGCGTGGTTGCAGCTCGCCGGCGGGGGGGAGGGGGTGCTGGAGCTCGCCAGCACGGGCAGAGGCGCGTGCAGCTTGTCGGGGGGAGCGGGGGAGAGCAGGGCAGCTTGCCTGGTGCTTGTCGGGAGAGGAGGCATGATTTTGTTTGATGTAAAGAATGGCCCATATTATAAATATGATTTATTTCAAAGGGTAAAATGGTCAATATATGACTTTTCCCATCAAACTTAAAGGACAATCAAGACGGAACTTGACCCAGGGTTATGCCATGTAAAGGTTAAGCATTATTCGGGGTTCTGGATGTAATTCGTGATTATCGAGGGGTCTTGGGGTAATTACGAAACTACTCAGGGTTATGTATGTAATTATCCCTATCATTTGTGACCCCGACTTCTTGTCATTCTATCACTTGTGCCCCTCCGTTAGTTTACCAATCAATGAGTTGACTTAACCATGGTTTTCTCAAACTATGGTGCAATTAAGAGGAGTATAATTGTCCAAACTTCTTCATCTTCTTCTTCCACCATTTGTTCTTTTTCCTTTCTCTTCATAATTTTTCTCTCATAATTACACATTCATGTATCCATCCAATCATTAATTTTTTTTTGCATTTTCATGGATATATCACTCATTACGGATCAAATGGTGAATTCTATTGCATTTTCGATGAACTTTCATGAATCAATTAATAAAAAACTAATCTTAATTAAACAAATGCTAAATAGTCCATATTTCAGCCCACAACCTCCTCCTCCTCTCCCCTTCCTCATCCGTCCCCTTCCTCCTGTGCCCCTTGCTCCTCCTCATGCGCGTTACCAACGAAGACTTGCATGAGCATACATGATTCCTCGCAACACATGTACTACCCATTACACGTACGGAGTTGATGGGGGTAGAGGGGAGATGCAGGGGTGGACGGTGGGGGTACGAGGAGTAGCTCGAGGTGGAGGGAGGACCTTGGGGTGAGGGGAGAAGGCGGGGGTAGGGGATGGTGCAGGGACAGTAAGGGGGCAAGGGGGAGGAGCTCGGGGTGGAGGGATGACCTGGGGGCGGGGGGAGGAGGCGGGGGCGGGAGGATGCACAGGGGTGGTAGGCAGTAAGGGGAGGCGTAGGGGCGGTAGGGGTGGGGGGAGATTGGGACATGGGGTTGGGGGAGGACCTGGGGGCATGGAGACGACAAGGAGCATGGGGAGGAGCTCGAGCTGGAGGGAGGACCTGGGTGCGGGGAGAGGAGGCGGGGCGACATGGGGTAGTGAGAGGCGTAGGGGCGGCAAGGGGGTGGGGGAGCTCGAGACAGGGGGTGGGGGTGGGGGGAGTTCGGGACTGGTGGGGGGTGAGGGGGGAGGCGGGGGTAGGGGTAGGCGCGACTATGGCCTCAAATTTCAGTGAAATTCGGTCGAATTTCTGTCGAATATCGATATCCAGTCGAAATCGAAATTCGACTGAAATGACCGAAATATGGGGGTCCTAGTACAAAAGATGATCGAAATGACCGAAATTTCGGTCGAAATTCCACCGAAATTCTGTTTTAGTCGATACCGAAATGATGATCGAAACCGACTGGGTTAGGTGCGGTGGAGGAGGGGGTAGGGGGCAGTGGGGGGAATCTTAGGGCAGCGGAGGCGGTGCGAGGTCAAGAAGGAGGAGATCGGAATGGAGGGAGGACCTAGGGGTAGGAGGAAGAGGCGGTGGATGAGCAGGAGGCTGGGGAGGAGGAAAAGAAGGGATAAAGATGATGGGGAAGGAGGAAGAAGAAGATGAGAAAATGACATTTTCAACCTTTATTTTTAATTTTATTCCCATTATGTCCGCAAAGTTAACGTCCATTTGCATTGGTAATGAACGACAACTAACCTGATGGGCACAAGTGATCAAATTGTAAGAAGTCGAGGGTAAAACTGATATTCTCAAAAAGGGAGAGGTATAACTGAAAATGCAATATCTCAGAGGGACGGGACTGATAAAAATCCAATGTTGAAATGCTCTTATATTGAAATCTTTTGAGTTCAAAATAAGAGATCCTTTGTCCCTTTGTTGCGTAACAGAGAAAAATCTCTCCACTCGTGCGGTATCAATAGATTATCGTTGTCATGGTTTTTCTCCCTTTTGTGATAATATTATGTCCGTTGGTTATGAGTAGCTTTTTTATTCAACTCATTTCAAATAAGTCGTATCTTGTTCAAACCAATGAATAGAGCTAAAATTATAAGTGTTGTAGTTAACCGAAAATTCCTATAATTCATTAGTATAAGGCTTGTACTATTGACTCCAGTAAATAATGATTTTTTGAAGTACGAATTGATGGATTCTATTCTACTATTCTAATAGATCAATTCGTAATTTTTTTATCATATTCACACAATTCAATTAGATATGAAACATAACTCTTTTATCAGAACAAGGCTAGAGAACAGTACTAGAACTCAGCAGAATAGTGACAAAACTCAGGTTGTGGTTTTTCTTTTTTTTAGGTATATGAAACCTTTGACATCAGAAGTACGGTCACCAGTCCTTTGAAGTCCAGAGGCATGACACTCAACAGAATGAATATGATCGATGTAATACTAAACTATTCAGGTGGAGATCCGTTTGAGATCCACTAGTGTCTACTAGTTTACTGTCCTCTTTAAGCGTTAGTGTGCTCCCCACTGAAACTAGTGGGAATCTTTTAGAAGGTTCACCGGAAGAGCGGAAATCTGTTATCTGAGATGTGGTTGATTAAGCAAAAAGGAGAAGCTCTTCATGCCTCAAGTGATCGCTACAGTGTTCAAATTAGATTATGCTTTGAAATACAAATAGTGGTAGACATGGTAGTGTCTGCTGTTCATTCCCTGTTTTATATTCGCATCTCGTTTACTTATGTTCGTTCATTCGTGACATCACTAACATGTGTGAGACCAGATCCGTGTCTAAGCATTGCTCTCTTCAGCTCTCTATCAATAATGAGCCGCCTTGAATTTTCGACCAATGAAAAGGTTGTCAGTATCAGTAATGAGTGGATGGTTATTCCACTGGGATGACTTTGTAGATTGACATTAGGGAGACAAATTCATCATATAAACTACTGGGCTAAGGTTCGATTGGTTTTGTAGAAAGGAATGGGAGACAAGTGTCAGACGATTTTCTTATGAGCTTACTGCAATAACGACTTCCACTTTGCATTTCCATGTTGGTTGTTAGAATTCATCATCCCATGCTCATCAGGTGTGAAGTGCAAGATAATTTCATATGAAACAGACGAGTAAATCATGGGGAAAACATGAGATTCTTATATCCACAGTAGAGGTGAAAGCAGATGACTGCATGGTGGTCATTAAAGGTAATAATTTTACAAATGGACGACAAACTGAGGTAATACCACTAATGTCGCTGACAGCTTAAGCAGAACAACAATCATCAACTTGGCTGTTGATAAGATATGAAGAGCAAGTGAATGGGATTGACAGAAACAGTAGTGTCTTCTTTTCCTTATGATTCAAGTGGGAACACATGAGGTGATGATATAGCAGGAAGCAAAAGTCAAATTTTCGTAGATATCCTTCATATAACTTATATTGCAACTCAGGCTTTTTATAATTCTATCAGTACATGAATCCCGTTTGATGAAAACTCAAGACGATGCTATATGTATTTTTTCGAGTGATAGATGTTTCATTTTTTAGTTGTTCTTGACTGAAGAGATATGGGAAATGATTCAGCCATATCTAGATCTCCTTCAAGTGAACCCTGCATCACTGATAACACCTCAAAAGTTATTCCCTCGAGGATCTTTGCCAATGACATCAGCATGATGTCACAGACAACCATGATTTGCCGTGCATCTGTTGAAGGCTTGAATGGAGTCATGTCGTGTGACATTTCTCTTGCCAGAGGTTGATTGCATACAAAAGAAGATGCTCGGTTTTAAGAAGCAACAATATTGAATGCAACTGAGGGATTCCATTTGTCTGGTACGAGATAATCTTGAAGATCGGAAGCTCATGGAATCTCTCGTGGAATGCACAGTATATTTTATTTCCAGAGAAATTGCGCCTTTACAACAACGAGCCTGTAAGTAGGATGCATTTTTAATTTGATTTATCAAGGAGGTGTTCTAAGTTTGTCCAGAATAAACGGAATCGTTCATACCGCAACAGTTACAGATAAGACTGGTCTCCCAGATAGCAAAGCAGATGGAGTCATGCAGCCTTCACAATTGGAGCATGCGTTGAACCTTAAGGGGCCGTTCGGGTATCAGGTTACCCTTGCAAAATGCAGGTAACCCGCAATTGTGAGCAGGGTAAACCGAGGCTTTTCTGGCCAAAGCCGTCCTCCAAAAGCTGGCTCCCCATCTTCGTCGTGTAGTGCAGGGCTCGAAGGACGAGATGGGGAGTCGTCCCATCAATCCTATCGGCTGCATTGATTGACGATCCTCCCCTTCGAGCACTCCCCTTTCCCCCAAATCCCCTCCCGATGGTTTCTTCATCCGACTCCAGGTGCTCTCGTGTGTCCAACTTGAGAAGGACGAGGCGGAGATTGGAGGTTGACTGGCGATTTAAAGTGGTTCTTGAGCTTAGCATTCTCTTGCACGATCTCTCCGATCGAAGCGAGAACTCGGTTTGGAATCCTCCTCCCAGGTAACCCTAGACCCACGATCTTTTGTTCCAGATGTACTCTGCTTTCTCCATTTCTCCGAAGCTTTGTATTATTTCTACGATGATCGTGATGGCCGTCAAGAAGTTGGGACATTCGACTGGGGCTTGAGTTTGTGGGGGGTTTCCGATTGTTTGGGAGCTTTTGGTTTGATCGTCGTTGTCCGGATTTTAGGCTTAAAGATTCTTCACATCATTGGTGGCTTGTTTGGTTGCAATGTTGGTTGGATTGAAGTATGGTTTTGTCTGTTCTTGCATTGTCTGCCATGGATGTCAACCTTCTCCATGGATTTTTCGTTCGATACCTTCTCGGGTTCAACATCAGACTTATTTTGGGATCGTTTGGACCTTTTCTTATATGCTCGGCATGATAGCGTATGTTGGTGGTGGAGCTCATGTACATGCGGATTATAATCTGGCTTTTGTCACCTGGGTGAGGGAGGTCAGATTTTTACTCATCCGTGGCTCATCGCGTGGCATGAGGCAGTGAGTATATGTGTTGAGGTTCTTCTTTGGTCCCGCAGAAGCTCTGCTCTTCACCGGGACATTTGGATCTCGACTTTGTATTACTCATTTGCTTGCTCATGTGAAAGCTTTATATGGTTGTTGGTGTATGCACATTGTTCTTCCATTCTATGGTGGTATACGGATTTGTTCCGACAAATTTGATCGGTGATGGTGGTGGATTTAACTCATGCTTATGTGCTTATTGTTAGTCCTGGCGAGTTTAAAGTGATTGTGCAACGTTCGCAGATATGGGCTCAATGTTGATGCTTGTATTTGCTATATCCGTAAAGGAATATGAATCAATTCATCCTCATTATATGGATTGTAAGATGTTTATTCACCCTACCGGGTTTGGAATGTGATCATGCTGCCTCACGAATTGGCATTCTTGATATTATCGCCTGAGGTGCAATGACGAATTTCTGAGCACCTATGATGAAGGATTTCATTCATTGAAAAGTTTTTCTTGATTTCATCTTCTACACCTGAGAAAATTTTTCATGCTTTTCAATTCGTTTGAACTATGTACGGATCGGATGTACCTGTGCAGTAATGGTGGTGTCTGAGGTGCAATGATGACAATAGGGAGCACCAGTGATGCACTTTTACCACCTGAACTCATTCCGTGATGCATATGCCTTGCAAGACATCGCTATTGTGTCTTTACAAATGCTGAGCCGTGCAATGATGATGACTCATAAACCAATACATGCTCGCTGAGGTGCAATGAAGAAAACAATCCGAGCACCTACAATGACCAAATTGTAACTGAGCACGTGCAATGATGTCCCCGCTCTTTCTTAAATAAGGTGCTATGAGGTCATGCCATCTCTAGAATTGTTTCGTCCTTTGATGATGGTTGTTGTGAATCACGATGACGTTTCCTGAGGTGCAGTGAGGATTTCTCTGAGCACCTGTGACGACCAAGTTATATATTAGCACGTGCAATACTGTTACGATTCTTGTTAAAAAAAGTATGTTGCTATACGTGCTATGAGGGCATGCCATCTTTACAAGTGCTAAGCCATGTCATGATGGTAGTTTGGAGTCAATACGATGTTTGCTGAGGTGCAATGATGATATCTCCGAGCACCTGTGATGACTAAATTGTAACTGAGCACGTGCAATGATGTTCCCCCTCTGGTTGGAAAAATGTGGTATGATGTCATGACGCTGGTTGTCATGATTGACTACGATGAGCCACACGGTGCATCGAAGCTTTCACTTAGGACCTATCACGAAAAATTTCATAACTGAGCGCGTGCAATGATGTCCCCCCTCTTTTGAGCAATATTTTTGTTAGTCCCTTTGCAAGGGAGACATGATGTCTTTACCTTTGTTGATTAACTCAGTAGCAAATATCTTGGATGCAATGAAAGTACATGCTAAATTTTCAGAGAAGTCATGGCCCCCAATGGTAAGGGGAAGGATGTGGCGGATTGTAGTGGACGCGAATCAGTTCTAGCCAGGAGGGCGTCGAACTGGAATGCGATGCAGGATAGGATCTTGGTGCAGTGTATGCTGGAGGCTCGTGACAAAAATCAATGGTCTGAAAAAACTTTCACAACGGCTGGGTGGAATGGGATCGTGCAACAATTTAATGAACTAGCTGGTCTTCGCTTTGCAAAGGATCAAATCCAGTCCCGATGGAAGATCTTCAAAATGGGGCACTCTGCCTATCTTACATTGAGGAACAAGTCTGGTTGGGGGTGGGATAACCTCGCCAACCGTCCAATTGCACCTGATGATCTTGCTTGGTTGGAGGTAGATGTTACTTTGGATTTATTATGTAAACTTCTACTTCATTGTCTAGTTCAGGTGTTAATTATCTGAAGTTTTGCAGCTGCCCAATGCACTACGCAAGTACAAAAGGCATCCATTCCTCTACTTTGAGGAGGTTTTGTACATCATCGGGAGCGACACAGCAACCGGGAGGTATGCAAGCTCCTCGCGTGCTACTATGGCATCAAGAGGGATCGACAAGGAGATCATCGACCAGAATAATGACGTCCAAAGCGATGGTGATGATGCCGATGAAGTACCTACCCCACCAGTCACAACTTATGCAAAACAGAGATCATCAGGATCCAAGCGTAGGAAAAGTAGCGGCGGCGATCCCTCTCCGAACATGGAGCATGTCATGGACATGATACATGAGATGATAGGTGCACAACGAAGAAAAGAGGATGAAGATGCCCGTGATGCCTATCGGGAATTGCGAGAAGCATTTCCTACCCTCCCCCCTGCAGCGTACATCAAGCTCGCTGATACCTTGGCACAACCGTCCAGGAGGGAGTTATTCCATGCCGTGAAGGATGATCCGGAGTACCTGCAGGTCTGGATTTACCATGTCCTAGGACAACCGTAGCTCCATGTCCTAGTTCATCTTATTGTCTTTCTTATTGTCGTGAATTTCCTCTCGTCATTGGACAATTTCCATTGATCTATCATTATTGTAATCATGTAATTGTGTTGTTGTTGGAGAATTGGTTGTTAGATTGAACTTAGCATGCTATTTAGTCATTTCCATTATGTTGCAAACAAATATTTCTGTAAGGTTAGAGTAATTTGTTCTGTTTTCATAATTATGCTTTTCACTGTTTCCTTCGAGAACTGGAATGCGCTAAGTGGATTTTCATGATTGTGGATTACAAAGAATGTGTTCGTATGATAATTTATTGCACAACCATGGTAGACACTTTGTTGGGAATGTTATAGTTTCTTGTTTATTATGCTTCCTAGATATGGTAATAAACAAGAGTATATCTTTTTATTCTCTATGAAATTTGATGTAGCTTATTTTGTGTAGGTGGTAAAAATGGAGGAGCAGTTATACAATCCGTTCGAAGAGATTCTTTCTGAGGCAATCGAATTATCCTACGCCATGGCGATGTATTTATTCGCCGAGGCCTCCCGTGAAAGGGAGAATCCACGACTTCCAATTCTTCTCAACATAAGGCCATGGACGGGGCGGATGTGGATTGATGACATGATGGCTGGGCATGTCAAACGTTCATATCGATGTTTTCGGATGAAGCCCCACACGTTAATGAAATTTGTGGAGCTACTCGAGCAACACACCGGATTAGCTAACACGCGACGGATGGATACTATAGAGCAAGTGTGCATTTTCTTATTTGCATTTGGCCACGCACAACCGAATCGCATCTTGCAAGAATGGTTCTGGCACTCTGGGTCAACAATATCAGCGCACACCCACAGGGTTCTCCAGAAAATCCTACTGTTGGAGGATCTGCTTATTCGTCTGCCTACGACGGAAACACCCAGGCGCATAACATCAGATCACCGCTACGCACCTTATTTCCAGGTACGGTCAGCATTAATCATATCCCCCAATTACATGTACTGTAGTCGTGAACACTTGAATCATTTTGTAGGGTGTTATTGGTGCAATCGACGGGACACACATAAAGGCAACTGTGCCTGCTGGCCAAGAAGCTGCATATCGTAATAGGAAGAATTGCATTTCGCAGAATGTTATGGCAGCCGCATCTTTTGACTTCTTGTTTACATACATTTTGGCTGGCTGGGAGGGCTCCGCATCATACATGTCAGTGCTAAGAGATGCCATTGACAGGAGGGGGTTCATCATCCCAGAGGGATGCATGTATCTTGTGGATTGTGGCTGCACGAACACAGACTCATTCATCACACCGTATCGCGGTATTGTATATCATCTACCAGAGTGGCGTGCATTGGACAAGTCAGATCGATACATCTCCCATAAACACCTGTTCAACCACAGACACTCCAAGTTGCGGAGCGATGTTGAGAGGACCTTCGGGGTATGGAAGAAGAGGTTCAAGTGTTTTACGAGCATGCCCACCTATGCCTTTGAGACGCTGAGGGACATTGTAAAGGCAACAACGATCATTCACAATTTCATAAAACTTTATGGTTCAGACAAGTGGTTTGATCGTGTTGAGAAGTACCTCGTGCCGGAGCCTCCAGAGTTAGAAGCTGAACCTGGATTGGAGGTGAGGGTGACACGAACTGAGATGCAACGTGGTGAGCGGCAATGCGATACCATGGCACATGCGATGTATAATGATAGGATGGCACAAATGAGAGAAACATGATAGATATAGCTTTGTGAGACCTCATGGGATGATGCACAGTGCTTTTCGTAATCACATGTTCCCAAGTATTGCATGATTATGGGATTTGCAAGTTTATGGCGACCATCTTTTTTGTTCCACTACGAATATCATCCTATATCTTAGTACTTGTGCATGTACCTATAAACGATTGTGAACAAGTAGATAAGGAAGTTAACGGTCGGGGCTTTGATTCGGATATCAAGCATATAACATTTTTATGTACTGCATCTTCTGATTTAACGATTGTGACCACGATGCGAAGCACCAACGATGCATATAAATAAATTACGTACGTACATAACTCACAAACATGGTCGATGTCAATTGAAAAAATAATATTGTAAAAATCAAAATGACCAATTTCTATTATTGCGTTTTGTGTATATTACTATTAAAGCACAACGAATTTCCATTTTCAATTTAATTTTAAATTATGAAAAAGAAATCCATCTAAATTCATGAATAATAAATATGTATTGATATCGAAGATAAATAATAGAATAAGGCCTAGAATGATATATAATGAGATGTAAAGTAAATTACTAATTGCGTTAGTCCATAAATTACGGAAATATAACAATTCTATGGCACTGTTTCATATTATTAAAAATCAATATGTTGGTAATAACCAATGTCTTCCTTACTTATATAATAAATAACCAAAAAAATTGATTAACATCAAATCAATCCTATTAACAATATAAAACAAATCAACAAACAATCATTTGTACAAACTCCAGTAACAGTCACATCACAAACAAATCCTCTCAACAGTAAAACCCTCTATCCAACACCAAAACTACAATTCAGGTTACCCTTCGGGCATGTTTGGTTGCTGGGTTGGACTGGGTTGGGTTGGGCTGGGTTGGGATGGGTGAATAGTAATCTGTGAGGAGGAAGTACCTTTGTGAATAGTAACCAGAGTTGGGCCAACCCTGCCCAACCCTGCAACCAAACAGGCCCTTCAGGTTATCTAAATTTGGGGCAGGTTAACCCATCCAACTTAACCCACTATCCAAACACGCCCTAAGGAAATGGCCTGTCCCGATCAACATGTTGAAATAATCAGAGAGACAGTATACACGTCACGTACATGCCATCGCGAACCTAAGCTCATCTCCACGATGGAGTTGAGGGATGATTTGATGGGGAGGTAGCAAAGGCGAGCATTTAGCATGGCAACCTTCCAATCAATTTGTGTGCGTCGCAATTGGGTGAAAAGCTTTATGCTGTGTGGTTTATCTTCTGGGATGCAAATGGGAACATGCGGTTCTCTTTCAGGTTCTTGGCTTGTCAGCACCCAGTTACAAGATGTGTAAGAGAAATATGCTATGTTCCAAATTGAGGGTTTGATCCCCTCATTCGATCTCAGCTGTTTCTCTAAAAAGGACACTGTTCCCTCTAAGACGCAGAATATTTTGTCGAGTGCACTTTTTTAGCAAAATAATTGAGGATATGAAGGTGGTATATGAAATGTCCGTTAGACAAAAGACAGTTTTTCAGTGTCTTCAAGTTATTCATGCCCAAGATTTTCTCCTTACCCTTCATATAGATGGACTTGGACTTCACATGTCACCGGTGGAGTACCGCGGAATCCTCAAATATCATCTCATGATTCCGTTATTTCCTGCTAATGAGATTTGTCCAGTCTGTCGCAAGGCATGCTTGGATAATTTTGGCGATCATGCCATTCATTGTAAGGAGCTCCCGTAGTTTAAGTACAGACACGATCTCGTTAGAGACATTTTATTCGATGTCTTCTAACGTGCATGTATTGCTGCTAAGAAAGAGGCGCCGATGAACTTTTTAACAGATCCACAGGAGGGAAGATCCACACTTAGACCTGCTGATATTTTGATTTTTGGGTGGATAGGAGGAAAACATGCTTGTGTAGATTTGACAGGAGTTTCCCCGATGGTGGGGTTGAAGAGCGGGACCTTCACAGCAGGGCAGGCTGTCCTTAAAGCTTCTTTAGCAAAAGTGGCGAAACATGAGAAAGCATGCACGGAGAATTAACATGCCTTCATCCCCTTGTTTTTGACACCTTTGGCTTCCTAGCATCGGAAGCTATTGAGCTTTTAAAGAGGATCCAAAAAGTGATGAACAGTAATGTGATGGATCCCAGATCTATGGATGTAGTGTTTAAAAGGATTGGCTTTGCAATACAAAAAATACCAACGGTGTAGCTTATTGGCCGCTTGCCGTCTGTTTCGATATAAACCTTATCTACCAAAACTTCTATTAACTAAAGTTGTAAAATTTTAAAAGACTGAGGGTAATAATTCCATCTCTTTCCATGGCATAGGAAGGAGTTTGAATCGCGATGATGGTGATGACAAACCCAATTTGTCAAGATAAGGTTCTCATCCACATTCATTATTTTACATTATTCTACCTTTATTTTTATCTTTATTTCACCTTACCCACTCTTATTCCACCTTATTTTTCTTATTCCTATGTTTCCATCCAAACGGAGAATAGACTCTTATTCTTCTTATTCCTTATCTTTATTCCTGAACCGAACGTTCCTTGAGAGTTTTGTAATCCATTGGCCTAAAATGTACAGATAAGGAAGAACTCGATTTGGAAAAAAATACCAACTTTGCCGGCAAAACATAAATCGCGGTGAAAAGTGCATAGAATATTGCAGAAATTGATGGGTTTTGGTAACGAAAAGAAACAGTAACAAAATTTGAATTCATCAACAGGAACTAAATATTGACAAGAATTGCTTAATTAATCCATTGGTGATGAGATTTACATGACTGTATTATGGGGGAGCAGCTCCTCTGCACAGCAGAAGCTGCTAAGCCTTTTTTTTAATGTTTTCCGAATTTGATATGACAATCCTACCGATGAATATTATTCTATATACCTATCAATTCCATTAAAATCCGATATTTCTAACTATTTTATCTTCCAACTCAAAGGGCTTGTTTGGTTAGTGGGATGGGGAGGGGTGGAGTATCAACTTGTGAATAGTAGGGTGTTTGGATAGTTACCAGGGTTGGGAGAGGGTTGAAATAAGCTATGTGATGTGATATGACCTTGATTTGTGATAGATTTCCATTGGAGGGGATATACCGGGGTACATCGAGTTACACCGGGATAATTTGTAATCAGACGTGTCCAAAGATTTGATCAAATTTGAAATGGATTTTAAATTGCATCAGTGTTGACTTTCTTTGACTCAACATGAAAGAGGTGAAGATTTCCGATTTTCCTGAAATTTGATAGGCATATGCAATAATATTCTTAGATACAATCAATAAAGTTGGATTTTCGTATGCAAAAACACACAAAAACGGACACAGCAGCTCCTGTCGTGGGTAACCCAGGGTTTAAAAAACCGGACAGGATCGGCTGGTCGGACCGGTCGGATCGGGAACCGGCCCCGACCCAGTCGGTTCGGCCGGTTTTAGGTAATAATTAATTTTTTTAAAAAAAAGAAAATAAAAAAACGGGTCAGAACGGTGGTCGAACCGGGTCGACCCGGGCGGTTGGACCGAGTTGACCCGGATTGACCCGGATTTGATGGTTTAGTATAATTTTAAAAAATAAAGATTTAAATAATGAAATAATAGGGTTTATCACTTGTACCCTTCTTAAATTCTACAATTTCAGTTATGTCCCACTCTTTTTAGGAATATAACTTGTGCCACTACTTTCTTGGGGGTAATTTTCTAAAAGCAACTATAAATAAATTATTACAATATTATATTCATATATAATGCTAGAAAATACGACTATCTTTGTAGAGTTTTATTTAAAATAGACAATCATGTTTTTATATTGAAAGATTTGACATTTTAAATGATTATTTCATTTAGATATATATACATATTTACATATATCTATCCGGTTTTATTGGTTCAAAAAACCGGTTCGACCGGTCGAACCAGTAAATTAAGCCCGGTCTGATTTTTTTTCGAGTCGATATGAATGATGACGTCATGCTGACATCATCACCGGTCTGACAGGTTTGGACCGACAGTCCGACCCGGTTGGACCAAACCGAAGACTAACCGGTCCAATGTCCGGTTCGGTTTTTAAAACCTTAGGGTAACCCCCACATCAGAAGAGCTGCTACTGTATTGTGGGTCGTTGGATTCTCTTTCAAAGGTCAGCACTGTAGCAAATGTAAACCACAGATAGCCTGGCATTTCCCATGCTCTGTTCTTGCATTCTTCAGTTGGAATTAGTAGTATCAACCACACAGTTTCTTTGTTATAATATTTTTTAATCATATTTAAATATAAAATTCACATAAAAATATATTATAATAATTGTAAAATGGGAAAAACGGGGCTGCCTCTTAGGGGTAGCCAACATGGCTGCCCCCACATCTTTTTTTGGTAATTTTTTTATTTTTTTGGATAAATAAAATCATGTATATTCATCCATATATCCCTCCTATTTGCCATTCGAATTTCGTCAGAAACAGAGACTCTTACGACCTCCATCCATATGTCATTTTTTTAACGGTCGCATGATTTTTTAAATCGACTCTGTCTGGATGGAGGCCGTAGGAGTCTCTGTTTCTTACGAAATTCAAATGGCATATAGGAGGGATATAGGGATGGATATACATGTCGATATTTTTCAAAAAAAATAAAAAAATGCCATCAACCCCTTGTAAAATTTAATATATATATATATATATATATATATAATATCACATTACATCACATTTATCAAACTAACTCTCTCCAATCCTCCTAACAATCCGAACAACAACTATTTACAGGAGGTTACTCTAACCTAACCCAACCCAATTATATAACAAGCTCAAGGGAAAAATAATAAGACCCATTTATTGAAAAGATGGATGTCGATAACGAATACATGCTTCTTTGAATAAGATACCAACATACTGAACAAATCTCCACGTATCTTGGTTTAATCGTAAATATGGGTGCAATTAGATTATTTTTACATGCACAACGTTACAAATGAATCACTTAGGCCCTGTTTGGTTGGAGAATCGGCTCTGGAATAAGGGTCAATTCTTCTCCCGACACAGTTCCCAGTGGTACGGCTATTCCACATCATTCCATCTTATTTCACTCTTATTCCTATCTTTATCATACCTTACCTATATTTATTTCACCTTAGTCTCCTTATTCCTATCCTCCGGGTGAACAAAGAATAGACCCTTATTCTCCTTATTTCCCATCCTTATTCCTACTTATTCCCGAACTGAACGCACCCTTAGTGTTACGTACTGTATCCCTTCGCTACCGCATCGCTAGTTGCTTCTAAATATATTATTGAAAGAAATAAAATGTATGATGTTTGTATATGTCCTGTGAACTACTACAACAAAAGCTGGCCTACATATGTGTTAAATGGATTAATTCAGATAGCGTAAATGGACCAAGTGATATTCATTTCATCGTTAATATGCATATAGTAAGATATGAGGATACAACTATTTTCCTCGTCTAAAGTGGTCATGTATGCGGAGATAAATATATATGCCTAGGGATATTAAATTGATATCCATAGAAAAGGGGATGCTCAGATCTTTAGAAAGAGGAAGGCGTAGCAGATTAGTCAATATTCTTTCGCACAAGGACAAGAATATTAGATCATTTTAATGTTGATGGAGCAGCCAGAGAACCTACCACTACCCAAACCGAGAAATTATAATTGAATATTCGTGTGCAGGAGACATAAGTACATCAGGCTTCCCATTAATTGAGCACCCTCTGCCCAAAATGGAGATGAACCAACAAAGCAGGAGAACTTGAGAATGGAAGTCGTGATCGCCTCTCTTTCTTCCGGGGTTTCACGAATCACACACTCATGCATGGTGCCTTCCAACAAGGACCCATAATGTGGTGAAACCTAACATCGAGAACCTGGCATGGCAATATGCAATAATATAGCATATATATACGTTCCTCCACCATCGAGCAACAACACCTTCGTATTCTTTGAAGTGGGATGTGCTACGTCAGAAAACCACGGCAACCAGATGTTGCATTCTGTGTAATCATTTGCCATATCCCCGTCACCCGAAAGAAAGGCCTCGACTTAACGATCCCTTCTCTTTTCCCTGCGACGAGAAGCAGTGCGATGAGGACGTGTAGAAGATCATGTCCATTTGCAGCAAGCTAGGGATTCTGACCGAATCCAATATCTTCGAAAGATCTATGTACGGAGACAGTGGAGTTTGAGAGGATGATCGATCATCATAAGGCGATATTGCACAGGGTGGCTTTGCGTTGATCAAGGACTCTAGCAATAGCGCACGTGTGTCATAAGGCTTAAGTAGGGTTTCGTCGGGATGGATGCGTGACAAGTACAAGTGCCGTGTTGCATTGCATAGCACGCGCGTGTAGTGGAGCTGTACCTGTGAAGGATAAGATGGTTTATTTATGTATATATGCCTTGTTTGGCATGGCAAAGGATGCAACGTACCTGTAATGTCTTCAGTCTAACACGGACCATCATCGAGGAATAACAGCCTTGACAAATTTTTGGAATTGGATACAACTGGTCCCCTCGACCACCGCCTCATGTATTTGAGTTCAAGCTCTGAAGTAGTAATATCCATCTCTTACAATTTATTCACAAATTTTTAATAGATGTGAACTTGAGAACAACTAATTAACCATCTTGTTGGGAATGATTCCGCACATACATACATCCTGAAACAAATGACAACCATTTTCCAAACATCATATGTATCAAGAATATTGTTTATCCATGATATGAAAGACATCAATATAAAAATAGCAAGAGTATCTGTCACGTCCCGGACCTCGAAACATGGGAAAAACTGCGGAAGCATCCCAAACAATGAAATTAAATTTCTTTTTTCCGAGTCCAGGAGCGGGACAAAAAAATCAATAATCCATAAATAACAATCAGAGTGCCATACATAATGGAAGAATAAAGGAAAATTAACCAATAAATAAAAGACTCAACAAGCCTGAACAACACAATAAAACTAAATAAGTCTACTCGTACAATGACTCAAGAGGATAGAAAATATCAAGGACTCTTCAAGTCTGCCAACGGCCAGCCCTCTTGCTTCCCTCTAGGCTGCAAGGTGGTAAATCAATATTAGTTAAACGAATTTGACTAAGTATGCACCAATAATCTATGAGACATGCCATCATAACCATATACAATGAGTAAAAAATATACGATGACAATTCCATATGATAAGGAATATAAGTCAATAAATACACAATGAACTATAAAAAGACTTTTTCAAGCATGCCCATCATTATGGGATAACAATGACAATTCAATCAATTTCCTTGAATATCACAAATTCTGTGACCATAATATCAAAATCCATACCAAATATATATATCAATCCCATCTGCCGACACCGGGCAGCCCGAGCTTGGATAGGAGCCACCCCGTTCCCTTAAATCAAAAATTTTTAAACTAAAACAAATATCAGTACGAGGCCTCCTATCCAAACCCCAATACAATGGACATCAGTACTGAGTCAACCGCCGTAGCGGTAAATTGTTTGGAAGTAGTGTAGGATTACCCGCCTACAACGGTCAATTGGCGGAATTAACCATCCGCGCGGCACCCGGTCAGGTCAAAGCCTCTAATGGGCCAACAATGAACAATGTCTACTTCCGCACAATGATGGTGTCAAAAACAATAATTAATTTTCAATAAAATATCTGGACAAACAAAATTGCAATTTAAACTATATATCAAAAGACAATAATGTAACAATCTCTTTATCATTTAATAATGAATCCATAGACAAGAATTATAACAACATATCAAATTAGCATCTGACTATCTAGAGTTTTACTAAGGAAATATAATCAAAGAATTTTAAGAGAATAAATAAGAGCAACAATCAATAATTGGTAAAAATCTAATGTGGGGTATAAATAACAATGGCATGTGACATAAGTTAATGTACATACCTTGACAAGAAATCAATATAGATTGATCCGTACGACTTTCCGTCCCCGAAATCAGAGGTCGCCTAAACACAAGAAATATATCTTAACCAAAGCACAAGCCATAAAACATCTTATCTACCCCCGATTGTTGTGTTATTTTTTTTACCGATCATATCCGATTAGTAAATTAATTATAAGATTCTCATGATGGTTGGACCAATTCACGCACCCAATCACGTTTGGTTTAAATAAAAATTCTCTCCACAGTTCAGACACTGGCCATTCTTGAGATAGCATTCTCCAGGATCATAACGATGACAGAAAGGGCATTCAGAAATTCTGCTATTTTGCCCTGGCTTGGAGGCTTGCTTCTGCTTCTGAGAATTTTTAAAATTTTTGTTCCTCCCGAATCGATTATGCCGATCATTGCGCGGCTTCTCCTCCTTTCTTCGCAAGAAATCTCGCTCCATAGTTGTGGCGCTGGCTAGAGCATCCTCCATAGTCTTCGGCATACTGGAAAGAACCTTCGATCTTAAAGCAGGGTGAAGTCCCTCAATGAACTTCTGAGTCATACGGTACTCATCAAGACATAAGTGTGGGGCATACTTCAGTAAATGATGAAACTTGTTGTTATATTCAGCAACATTCAGATCTCCCTGCTTCAGATTAATAAACTCTTGCTCCTTAATCAACTGCAAGTGCATCGGAATATAGTGCTCGCGGAAGAGTTTAACAAACTCATCCCACAGAATAATCTCTCCTTTTTCAAATTTCTGCAACTGGCAACTGGTCCACCAGTCCTTAGCAGGACCTTTCAGTTGATGAGTAGCAAAGGAGACCTTGTTATGATCCGGACATCTGATTGCCTCAAACAATTTTTCTGTCTCCTCCAGCCATCGGTCTGCTACCTCAGCATCCACTACACCTTCAAAGCTAGGTGGGTTCACCTTTAAGAATCTCTCAAAGGTGACATCATCACGGCGCTCCTCACGAAGACGCCTTTCTTTTTCAAGACGCCTCTCGCGACGTCTCTGATCCCGGTCCTTGCTCTGATGGTGATCAGTGAAGACCCGAAAATCGACGCGACTAAGGTGGAAGATAAATCACAATGTCGTTGTCCTTAATCGATCAATTCGGTCAACGAAAAAATTTGTAAACCACTCAGAAAATCAAGAAATTCAATGTAAGCGGTCTTTCGCTATTCTTTTTACCTGGTATAGCGACCAGGGTCGAACACAAGGAGCACGATTTAAAAACTAAGTAGTCAAATTTCAGAAAATGATTGTTTTAGTGGTTTTTGACTTTTAGATTTTTTTTTGGATTTTTAAATATGAAGAAAGTACAAGAAGCACAAAAACAAGCAAGCTTCTACTAATTATTTAAAGCATCAAAAATCAAGCAAAAATTCAAGAAAAATTGTTTTTATATTTTTTAGGTTTTTAAGTGTTTTTGGTGAATTTTTGGGATTTTTATAAGGTGTCTTTTATTTTCTAAAAATCAAACAGTGCGAAAATGGCAAGGTACTGTCCAGCCAAGCCCAAGATCCAAAGATAAAATATCTAAGGACCTCAGAGGGACATGGAGGTAATTTTCCTGTATACTAGAGAAAGTAAGGAAAATTTGAGCACCAAGATTATTGTTTTTGGATTTTTAAATTATTTATTATGATTTTTATGAGTTTTTAGGTGTTTTTAAGTTTTTATGGTTTTTAAGCAATGAAAAATAGCCAAAATTGGCTGAAAACTCAAACAACACACAAGAAACAGTAACTAATTTTTATAGAATTTTTGAGGGGGTTTTTATATTTTTTTGTGATTTTTCAAGCTAAACAGTGCCAAAAATAAGCGTTTTTGAATTTTTAAAAATAACAAATAAACTCAGAAATGTCCTCGAAAATTCTCAAAAATCCTACACCATGGCAGGAGCCATGTGTCAAATTTTCATCGAATTTGGAGGTGATTTGATATTTTATTCAAAATCCAAAAGGGGGCACTGTGCAAAGGGACCAAAGTGCAAATACCCAAAGCTCTGGAGGTCCTGGTGCAAAATACCCAAGAAATCACGCGCGAGGTGCGTGTCTGGGGCACTCAGGGACCTATATGTAAGAAAAACAAGTCCTAGGACCTTTTGGTAACTCGTACCTAAAAGTCCAGGGACTGTTATGCAAAAATCCCACTAAAAGACGCACATGTGCAAATAAAATGCTCACAGGGGCATAAATGCAATTACTGAAAATGTTTCATTCATTAAGGAACGTCCAGAACTACAGGATTAATATTGCAAATACACCAAAATATCACGTGTCGATGCACGTGTCTCACACAAACAAGGGCATAAATGCAAATACGAAGAAGTACGAGGTCCAATGTGCAATTTACCCTACGTAAATAAAACGCATAAAATATTTACAGGACTGAAAGTGAAAACATAAACTACGAGGGGGCCTAAGGTAAATTACCCCTTTATTACGATCCAAGGGCGGAGCGTGCGCCACGTGTAGATCCGACGGTGGAGAGGCGGAGGCGCCTCACTCCTGCAACCCTTGGCGTGATCGGATGGCTCAGACGAAGACACGTGGAGGATCTGACGGTGTCGGCTCAGCTGCGCCTCATCTCGAGATCAAATGGTCCGGATCACTCCTCCTTTGATCGTGCGATGCCTGACGCTCCTGGAACGGATGGCTAGGATTGAAACTGGAGCTGGAGGGCGATCGAACGGTGCCTGAAGGTCGAGGAAGAACAGGTGGCCGGCGAAGTTCGCCGGCCCAGTACGTGCGCTCCTGACCTCCCCTGCTGCGCCTGAAGATCGGAGAAGGTCCGCGAGGGAGTCCCGCAGCTGGTGGTGGTCTCCGATGACCCAACCGAGCCCGGGAGGGGCTCCGGCGAGGTCGACGGCGATAAGCTCCTGGCCTGGATATGAGGGGGCCTCAGATGGCCTCCTCTTGACCTGCAAAATAGCTCAAGAGCTTCGCGGGTCGAGGGCAAAGTGCCTCGACCCGGTTAGGTGGGGTGAAGGTGAACGGTGCGTCGGGGTGAGCGAGCTCCGACGAGCGGAGGACGGTGGAGCTCGATTCCCAGATCCTGTGCGATCTGGGTTGGGCGAAGGGGTGAAGAATGTGCGTGAGGGAATGGCGAAGGTGACAGTGCGTTCCGATGATCGAGAAGATACACGATATGGCCGGAATCAACGGATTACGTCGGAGGTACGAATTGGGGGAAACTAAAAATTACGCTAAATGGAAAGTCTAAAGGGTTACCTGGGCGGTCGGAGAGACTGGGGAAGAGCAGGGGGTGCTCCTGGTCGTAGCCTCAAGGGTCGTCTCGGCCCGAGGCTCGGTGCTCACGCTGGTGGCGGAGCAACGGCGGCGAAGAACGCCGGATCAGTGGTTTCACCTCCTCGCCTCGCTGCAACAGGGGCGATCGCTTGCTGTCACTCTCGCGGTGCCTCTGGAGTTCACTGGGAAGAAGGGGAAGAGCCAAAGATGGGGCGCGGAGGCGGCGGAGGTGGTTCTATATATAGCTGCAGGCTCGATTAGGGTTGGGAGGCGACGGCTATGGAATGCGTGGATCTCACGGCGAAGGATCTGGCGAGGATGTCGGATGATCGGCGAAGGATCCGGGCGCGGGGTTTGCGTGGGCGACAGGCTGGAGGCGCGTGGAGAAAATGGCAAAGGCGGGGCGGCACGCGTCTTCTCAAAAAGGAAAGAGTCCGCGGGGGAGTTGACCGGGGTCAACATTCCCCGTGGACCAGTGGGATGCTGCCACGTGGACAAGATTTGATACTTAAAAATGAGGCAGCAAATGGCCGATTTTGCAAAAACTTTCAACATGAAATATTTTTCTTTTATTTTTTTCTATTTTTGGTGATTTTTAATTAATTTTTGGAAATAAGAATAAGGTATGTACATTATATAGGGATATATACAATATGTAGGCTTTTTATTTTGGGATTTTATCACTTGTGCCCCTCCGAGATATCGCAATATCAGTTATACCCCTATCTTTTTGGTAATATCAGTTGTGCCCCTAAATTCTTGCTCCGTCACCAGTTGTGCCCTTCCGTCAGATTGACCGTCAAAAAATTAAAATAACCATGGTTTATTCAAACCATGGTGTGGTTAAGAAGGGTATTATGGTCCATACCCTTCTTCATCTTCTTCCTCCTCCATTTGCTTTTCTTCCTTCTCTTCATAATTTCTCTCTCTTACTAACACATTCATGCATCCATCGAATCTCTAAAATTTTTAGTTCATCTTTTTTGTTTTCAATTTTGTAGTTATTACGAATGATGTCCTTCATAATCTATGTATTATTACACTTGTTTGAGTTCCGCTATAGCTGAATCTTTTCTATACATCGCGGAAGCCCTCCTTCTCGCACACGCGGTCGCACTCCTTGTCATCGTAGCAGAGGCGGCTGCTCGGCTTCTCGCACATCCTCGCATCCTCCTGATCAGCAGCAGCCTCGATCTCCTGCATCTGCATGGTAACATAGACACACACACTGATACACAAACATTCCATATATTCATTGGATCATCTTTCCTCACTATGTAATTCTTATATAACATAAACACTAGTTTTGTATACGTTCCTCAACTTTCTTTGAATCTAGTTTTATATTAAATAATGGGCAGAATGATTACCAACTAAGACGAGGAGGTGGACGAGGAGGAAGATGGTAGAGGAAGTGGGCCATTGGCACAGATTGCAGAGATCAACAAATGAAGTGTTAAGAGCTGAGCTGAGAGGGATCGATACTCAATTGCTGCTTTTATTCAACTTCTATTTTGCAGCGTATCTGATTCCCAGTAACATAGCCAGCAAGATTCATCCCTCCAGCATTCCATTTCAGTTCCAGCTCTCCCGTTCTGATGAAGATAGCGCCATTCCACCTCTCCGACACTAAGTAATAATTGATACCCATCGTCGGCAATCCTGGGAGGGGGCGGCGGGCTGGGAGGAGGCGGCGTGGGGCTGGGAGGAGGCGGGGGCAGGGGCAGCGGCGGGGGCGGGGCTGGGAGGAGGCAGCGCGGGGCTGGGAGGAGGCGGGAGCAGGCCAGCGGCGGGGGCGGGGCTGGGAGGGGGCGGGTGGCAGGCTGGAAGGGGGCGACGGGCTGGGAGGGGGCGGGGCTGGGAGGAGGCGGGGGCAGGGGCAGCGGCGGGGGCGGGGCTGGGAGGGGGCGGGCGACAGGCTGGAAGGGGGCGGCGGGCTGGGAGGGGGCGGGGCTGGGAGGAGGCAGCGCGGGGCTGGGAGGAGGCGGGGGCAGGGGCAGCGGCGGGGGCGGGGCTGGAAGGGGGCGGGGCTGGGAGGAGGTGGCGCGGGGCAGGGGCGAGGAGGAGGAGGAGGAGGAGGAGCTGGAGGAGGAGGAAGAGGAAGAAGAAGAGGATGAGGAAGAGGAGGAGGAAGAGGAAGAAGAAGAGGATAGGAAGAAAATGACCTCTTAACCTTTTTTTTAATTAATTCCGCCTATGTCCTCAAAGTTAACGTCCGTTTGCACTGTAGATGGACGGTAACTAACCCGAGGGGCACAAGTGACAAAATAACAAGAAGTGAGGGGTACAACGGATATTACCAAAAAGATAGGGGCTAACTGATATTGCGATATCTCGGAGGGGCACAAGTGATAAAATCCCTTTTATTTTTGATTTTTTTATTATTATTTTTATAAAATTTTATTCCTATTTTATGTTTTATTTATTTATAGAATAAAATGAGGAATAAAAGGCTATTTTTATTTTATTTTTATTATTTATACACATAGGTGAAATAAATAGATATATACATTTATACACATGGTATATATACAATGTATTTTTGTAATTTTAATTTTGTAATTTTTATTTGATTTTTGTTTTGTTTCTTTTTATTTCTGTTATTTACAAAATATGCCATAGAATATTCACAAAAAGTTTTGAAAATAAATACATTTATTTATAGGGTTAAAGGATGATGGTCTATGCACATGGTGGAGGGATATTTTTGCATTTTTGATTTTTAAATTTTTATTTTGTTTTTAGGAGTTTCTAAATATATACAAAATATGTACAAGCATATTTTTGGGTGAGGAAAATATAATTTTATTTATTTACAAAAGTCTATACACATGAGCTCCTATCTCCCTCTACTTTGGCTTTTATGCGGTCAGGCCCATGCTGAGCCCTCCCTTGGGTTAGGTTGCTCAATATTTATTCTAAATATTTCCCTCTTTTTCTTTTTACTCTTTATTCTTTTATTTTTGCACAAAAACATGCTAATTACAGGTTTTTACACAATGCATGCTTTTGGTAATTATTTGTATTTACACATATCTACATGTATTTGCAAAGGTTTTTGTAGCTAAAATAGAAGAATAAAGAGTGATGAATGGGTATTCATCACCCCCCTATGCTTAACTTTGCTAGTCCCTTAGCAAACACTTATTTGAAAAAGAAGTGAAAAAGAAAGAAAAAGAAAAAGAGGATGTACATGGATCCAGGTTGAATTATTAAACTTTCCTTCATTAAATTGAAATATGGAGCTCGATCAGATCTTTGGATTATTAATGTGTCGGAACCTTATTTGGACTTAAGCTTAAAACTCAACAGCCTCCAAGTTCCACCAATCTATGGGCAAGACTCCTCAATAAACCAGATCAGAACAAGTCTACATACACAAACTCTAATGACCATGAATCTTTCCATGCGGTGTAAGTGATATGTGGCTCCCCACCTCAGAAGTAATAAAGAAACAACCTCCCTCAACCTGGTAACTCTAATGCCTCGGTCTAGCAACTCTTTCCTCGAGAAGCGGGGTATTCCCTTCTAAGTTCAAGTGCAACCGGCTCAAGAAGAGGGGGTAGAAGTATAGAGTTTTGGAAGCTTAGCCAGTGTAGCTAAGTCTCCCGCTGCAAGCTTCATGAGATGTAACATGGATACCATAAGCTTTGCTTTATTTGACTATATACACTCCGGTGGGGTTATTAAATTTTCAATCCGACCCACCACTTTTTTGGAGTTCTTTTTGCATTTTTGCATTTTTTTCAAGGATTTCTGTACAGCATATCTACATGGTGCAGCATATAAGAAATTTCCCCTTGAGCCAGTAGACTATCCCTCTTTTGAAGCTTTATTGCAACCCACAGCTTCTGTCTTTAGCCTTCATCACCACTAGACCAAGTTGAGGCGCACTTCCTTCACTAGAAGAAGAAGAGAGGTTCCGCCTAGAAGTACTACCCTCATATGCTACCCCAAGCCAAAGGAAACTGCCTCCTCACCACCTCATCCGTGGAGAGCCATGTGTAAGTGCAGGTGCAAGTCAAGCCATTATCTCTAAGAGTCATGCGTGTGTTGTTAAGTGCTCTACTTAGGCTCATCAAGATGACATATGCTCATAGCCTAGTGGACTCAAAGAATTAAGTCCTTATGGACCTGAAAAGCCTTAACCCTAAGTCCTATAAGGTTCCTCTTACAATTAAGTGGATTAAGATCTTATTCAAGCTCCATTTCTCAATTTAATTCCAGGCTTAGTTTAAATGTCAACTCTCATCCAGGAAAAACTATATACATATATGTACACAAGATGCTATTTACAAATATTTTACAATCATGCAAAATTTTTGAAAAATGTTTTGAAATCATGGATGAATGATGCATGAGGTGCAAGTTTTGCAAAAAGATATTTACAAACATTTACACCAGATTTTTGCAAACTTTTGATTTTCAAAACATTTTGGAAAAATTTTGTACTATATACATAATTTTGATACAAAAATATTTACACAAGCTTTACACAAAAGATTTTTGAAATCATTTTTACAAAAATACTTTGTACACTAGCTATGTATGTGCAAGATAAAAGAGGTTTATGTACATGAAAATTTTTTAAATTTTTGTGATTTTTAGCCATTTTATTTATTAACACACTCACACAAAGTACGAGTTATGGCTAAAGTATATATGAAATATATACACACCCCCTCCTATACTTAGCTCGAACGATGTCCTCAGAGTGATCAAGAGCGATGAAGAAGACATAACTCGTGCTTAGTAAAAGGGAAGTGAAAAGGAATGGTTAAGTACAGGAACGAATAAATGAATAGAATGAGAGGAACTCGGTGGTTTCCCCCTATACTTAGGATTAACTAATCCTAAGTATAGCAAGCTGTACATGAAGGGAAATCCGAGTGAAGAATATACAGACTCTGCCCCCCCCCCCCCCTATACTTAGGGTAAAATATCCCTAAGTATAGGCAGCAAAACAGGGGCAGAACAAATGAAAAGAATACCCGCAGGTCCTACATCCCCCCTATACTTAGGGTAAAGTACACCCTAAGTATAGCATAATCATAAGATGAGGAAAGGGATGTGGGACTAAAGAATAGAATGATATGGACAACTGGATCTATACAGGCGGAAGAACAGTGAAAATCAAGCGTGAGATGCAAAAGAGGTGAGTCAAGAGACCACATCTCACGCAAAATGAATCGGGGCAACAATAACGTCCCGCGGCTCATGATCTAGAAATGGCTTGAGCCGCTGGCCGTTCACTCGAAAGGTACTCTCAGAAGATAACTCAGATATATCAATGCTACCGTTATCGTGTACCTTTCTGACCAAGTAAGGTCCCTTCCATTTGCTCTGTAGCTTCCCTGGAAATAATCGTAGCCTTGCATCAAACTACCATACTTTCTGTCCAATCTCAAAATGCTTGTGGCTGATATGAGAATCATGCCACTCCTTCACTTTTTCCTTATAATGTAGGCTGCTTGAGAAAGCTGCATCTCTAAGCTCCTCCAGGGCAGCTAACTCTACCCTCCTCTGGTCTCCCATACCATCTGGATCCATAAGAATATCTGTAACTGCCCAAAGTGACTTGTGCCTCAGCTCAACAGGTAGATGGCACGGCTTGCCATAAACGAGGCGAAAGGGAGATGTGCCCAATGGAGTCTTGAAAGACGTCCGATATGCCCACAAGACCGAGTCCAAAAGCTGTGACCAATTCTTTCGGTCAGGGCGGACGACTTTCTGCAAAATATTCTTGATCTCCCTATTCGACACCTCAGCTAGACCATTCGTCTGTGGATGGTAAGGTGTGGCAACACGATGGTCTATACTGAACTCGCTAGCAAGGGCCTTCACCTGGTCGTTGACGAAATGAGACCCCCCATCAGAAATCAGAACTCGTGGAACCCCGAACCGCATGATGATGTGCTTCCTCAAAAATCTGCAAACTGTCCTCGCATCAGCGGCTCGGGCGGGGATAGCCTCAACCCAACGACTAACATAATCTACGGCCAACAGAATGTACTCAAATCCCCGACTCTTAGGGAATGGACCCATGAAATCGATGCCCCATGCGTCAAAAACCTCACAGAAGTGAATGGGCTGCATCGGCATCATATCACGCTATCCACAAGTGCCCATCCTCTGACAGTCAGTACACCTCTTCACGAACTCATCAGAGTCCTTGAAGAGTGTAGGCCACCACAAGCCGGATTGGAGCACTTTCTGTGCCGTTCTCCTCCCAGAATGATGTCCTCCTGCCTCAAGCTTGTGGCAGTAAGTGAGGACACTATGATGCTCCTCCTGAGGAATACACCGACGCCAGACGCTATCCCCTCCTTTGTGGTAAAGGATTGGATCCTCCCAGTGGTAGGACTTGGCCCTCGCAAGGAAGGTCTCAAGTCTCTGCCTGGGCCAATCTTGTGGGACTTTCCCTGCAACGAGAAAGTTCACAATATCGGCATACCACGGGAGTGAGGCGATAGCAAGGATCGCCTCATCTGGGAAGGTATCACGAATAGGATCAATCTGCTCAGAATCCTCAGGCTGCTCTAATCGGGAGAGATGATCCGCCACCACATTCTTGACTCCAGGCTTATCCTTAATCTCAATATCGAACTCCTGGAGTAGAAGGATCCATCTAGTCAGTCTGGCCTTGGCATCCTTCTTTGCCATGAGGTACCTGATGGCGGTGTGATCTGTAAACAAAGTCACTCTAGATCCAATGATATACGATCTGAACTTATCTAGGGCGAACACTACTGCTAGCATCTCCTTCTCTGTGACCGTATAATTCCGCTGGGCGGAATCCAATGTGCGGCTAGCATAGTGTATGGCAAACGGAACTCCGTCCCTCCTCTGTCCTAGCACGGCCCCTACGGCAAAATCAGAGGCGTCCGTCATGATCTCGAATGGGAGAGACCAATCGGGTGGCTGAAGGATAGGAGCCTCAATAACACACTGCTGGAGAGTCTCAAAGGACGAAAGACACTTGTCATCGACAAGGAACTCGGTGTCTTTCGTCAAGAGGTCAGTCAACGGTCGGGCAATCTTGCTGAAATCATGAATGAATCTCCTATAAAAACCAACGTGCCCCAGAAATGACCGTAGCCGCTTCAAATTGGACGGCGGTGTGAGTTTTCTAATGACGTCAACCTTGGCCGGATCAACCTCCATGCCCCTGTTGGAGATGATGTGGCCAAGCACCGTCCCTTGAGTCACCATGAAGTGACTCTTCTCCCAAGACAGAACCAAGCGGGTAGCAATACATCGCTGGAGCACTCAGTCTAGGCAGTCAAGACAGGAATCGAATCCGTCGCCGTAAACCGAGAAGTCGTCCATGAAGACCTCCAAACACTCCCCTACCATGTCCGAAAAGATCGACAGCATGCATCTCTGAAAAGTCGCAGGGGCGTTGCATAGCCCAAATGGCATGCGTCGAAAGGCGTATGTACCGAAGGGACAGGTAAAGGTGGTCTTCTCCTGATCCTCAGGAGCGATGGCCACCTGATTGTAGCCCGAGTACCCATCCAGGAAGCAATAATGGCTCTTCCCTGCTAGTCTCTCTATGATCTGATCAATAAAAGGCAGGGGGAAATGGTCCTTCTTGGTGGCCTGGTTGAGTCTCCTGTAGTCAACGCAGACCCGCCAAGAGGTGGGTACTCGTGTAGCAATCTCCTCTCCCGACTCACTGATCACAGTCGTGATGCCCGTCTTCTTGGGCACCACATGCAAGGGGCTAACCCACTTGGAGTCGGAAATGGGATAAATAAAATCTGCACTCCACCATTTTGATATTTCCTTCATGACAACCTCTCGTAGGTTGGGGTTCAGTCGCCGCTGGAACTCACGCGACGGCTTTGCCCCTTCCTCGAGATAGATATGGTGGGAGCACAACGAGGGACTAATCCCATGGAGATCTGCTACGCTCCATCCAATTGCCTTGCGGTTCTTTTCAAGAACCCCCATCAGACGGGATTCTTGTTCTCCAGTCAGATCGGCAGAGATGATGACTGGGTACATCTCAGACTCTCCCGCAAGGAATCGATACTTCAGCAAAGTAGGGAGCGGCTTTAGCTCTGGACAGCTGGGTGCTGGCAAATCTGGCTTCTGAAGAAGATGTGTGTATGCTGACAATTCTGCCAAATCTGCCTGGGAAAATGATAAAGAACTCTCACAAACTGGATCTGGAGAAGGCGGGTCCTCTGCATTGTCTCTGATCTGCTCTACCTCTACCTCCTCCTCATCTATAGCTCAGGTGGATCCAGGTCTGGCATCTGATCATCACAATCTTGCCCAATCAGATTCTGAATCCGAGGGATCTGTATCAACTGCGGTGGCATCAGTACCACCGTAGAGCAGGGTGGCCTTAGTACCACCATCACTGAAAATCGTGTCGCGATCAAGGTCCGACTCTGCTGACTCAATAGTATCCTGGACCAGGGCTGTGCTCTCCAGACTATCCTCTGCTATCATCTCTGCATCAGCTGTATCTGAATATGAGAGGATGGTCTGTGCTACAGGATCTGCCCAAGCTGCCCCATCATCTGTGATCACAAAATCACAGTCCTGGTGTATGTCTGGCTCTGTATCTGTCAGCTGTTCTGAATCTGTACTGCCCTCTGAGCGGGATCTATCTCTGGCTCTGTGGTCCTTAACCGTCTCTATTTGTATACTCTCTGCCCTGGACGTGAAAGAATACCTTCCTACTGTCATGGTCAGTCACCGCCTTGGCTGTGGCCAAGAACGGGCGACCGAGGATGATGGGGGAATCGGTCAACGAGTCAGGGTCTCCATGTCCAGCACTACGAAGTCCATGGGGAATTGCAAACCCTGTATCGTGACGACAACATCTCGCAACAACCCCTTTGGCCTCTTGACAGACCGATCAGCAAACTGAAGGTATGTCCTGCTCTGTCTAAGAGTGCCCAACTCTAAGTGGTCGAGAAGGGCTGCGGAAGAAGGTTGATCGACGATCCGCTATCTAATAGAGTACGGTCGAACCTCTGCTCACTAATCTGACATCTGACATACGGGGCTCCTAAATCTGGCCTCTTGGTCGGCAGATGGTTCTGGATCGCGTAACACGTGGCTTTTGTCAACACATGAATCTCTGCGGTGTTGTTCCTCTTCTTCCTCCTGACTGTGGTCATGTCTCTCAAGGATCGCTGAAGAAGAGGGATGTGCTGCAAAGCCTCATGGAGGGTCAGCTGGATGTGAAATCGGTCTATCATGCTCTGCTGAACTCCTCCTGCTCTCTCTTTTTTGGATCTTTTTCTCTTTTCTTCCCCTTCCCCAACTCAAGGGCTCTAGGAAAGGGGATCACAGGGTCCTTCTCAGATGAAGGATTAGGAATAGGCCTAGACGGTTCGATGACCGGATCCTCACATACATCATACACCACAGTGGGATCAGAAGAAACTAAACCTTGTCCTTTATTCAAAATAGAGTTCTGAGATACATCCATACGAGGAAAGACAACATCTCTATCAGAATGAATATTGGTGGCCTTAGTACCACCTCTAGCTGGCTCTACAACTAGACGTCTTGCGGCCTCAGTACTGCGGGCTGGCTCGGCTCTGCTGGTGGCGTCAGTACCACCTCCTCGATATGGTGAAGCGGCGGCCTCAGTACCGCCGGTGGAATCAGCATCTCGGGTGGCATCAGTACCACCATCATCATCATGTGCGGCTTCAGTACCGCTCTCTCTTCCTCATCTGGCGCTCTAGATGGATCCTCGGAGTTGTCGCTCAGATGAGGCGCCGCCTGCTGGTCTTCTACCGCTCCTAAGTGTAACAAAATCAACATCAAATAGATCCGACGACATATCATCAAATGAGTCACTAGGAGGGGTAGGCTCAGTGTGAACTACCTGTTCAGACTTCCTCTTCAAGCTATTCGGATTAGGCTCGATCTGTGCAGGGATGGCGGCCTTCCCTCTCATCAGGTCCCGCATCTCCTGGCGGAACTCGTCCATCTCCCGTCTAAATGTAGCCTGCTGCTCTGAGAAGATGCGGGCTAGATCATCCAAGGCGGGGCTCTTATGGGAGCCCGACGGGTTGCCTCTCTGGTAATGAGGCTGCTGGACCTGGTGCTGCTGCGGCTGAGAGGGGTAAGAGGAAGGATGCTGCTGCTGGTGAGCCTGCTGCTCACGTCTCCAAGTCTGTCCCTGCTGCTGGTAGGGACGAGGTACGAAGGATGATGGCTGGTGTGACTGGTATGCTGGGGGCTGCTGGTGATCTCTCTTCTGGGAGTACTGCCCTCCCTGACCGGCTGGCTGCTGTTGGGACTGGTTACCCCCATTCCCCCACCTGAATCCGGGATGGTCTCGTCGAATCCCAGGCTGGGGACGGTCGTACCAAATCCCGTTGACATCCATCAACGGCTCTGCATCGAAAGGGTCTGGCGGCAGTACTGCCAGAGGCTGATCCGGCTGATATACCACCATCTGTAATCTGGAGATGGTGGTGACTGGTAAGAGGGCTGCTGCTGCTGGTACGGCTCCGCCTGTACAAGGTGAACTTGTCTAGGCTGCTGCAAGGAGCTGGAGCGCTGGGACGAGCTGCGGCTGCCGCCGGAATCGCCTCGCGACTGAAGACGGGGCTGAGAAGCCGTCTGTGCCTCCTGAAGACACAAGAGATGGGTCTTCATGTCGCTCAGAGTTTGTGCCATCTGCTCCATCTCAGTTATGCCCTGGCACTGCTTCTTCTCTATTATTTCCATGCGGTCCAACTTCTCGCTGATAATCCCCATGTCCGCAGCGGCCGACTCTGCCTGTGCGGCTGCAACTGTGGACGAACTGGGTGGACCTGCATCAACCCGTGCTATCCGCTGGTATTGCACGGGTCCTGGCGGCTGCTGAGATCTCTGTGTGTACAACCGAGTCTGGGACATCATCATGTAATTTTCGGCCATCTCCTCGTAAATGGCCCAGACTTGGTTGTGGTCCTTGGCAAAGTAGGACCCGCCGCAAGAAGCATTCACCAGACCCTGAAGCTCTGGCGTCATCCCACTAAAGAAGCTCTGAACTAGGTTCGGCTTGGAAATGTCGTGGTGTGGGCATCTATCCAGAAGCTCTCTGAACCTCTCCCATGCCTCGTGAAACTGCTCGTTAGGGAGCATGGAGAAGTTGTTGATCAGGGCCCTCGCTGCATTCGTCCGCCCGAGTGGATAGTACTTGTTCAAGTACTCGGTGCGGAGTTGCTCCCAGGTGTAAACAAACTTCCCTAAATGCTTCAGCCAGGCGGCTGCTCTATCTGCCAGTGAAAAAGGGAAGGCCATCATCCGAATCGTATCCTGGTCCACATGACGGTCGTGGACAGTGCTGCAGATCATCAAAAACTCCTGGAGATGGAGGTGGGGCTCCTCAGTGGCAAGTCGTGAAAATGAGGAAGCATCTGCAGGGTGTTTAGAGGGAACTTGAAATCCCCCACGATAGTAGGTACCACCACCCAATGGTGCATCAGTGTAGATCCGGGGTTGTGTAACTCCCGCATCGGTCTCGGTGGTCCCGCTGCGGCGGCGGCTGCCGCTGCGGCTGCTGCCTCTACATCAGCATCAGGAATGTCCTCAGGCTCGCTCTGATCTCTCTCTTCTCTGAGTCGCTCCAACTCTCTTCTCATCTCAATCATGAAAGCTCCCTGATCGCGTAGCTGCTTCTGTACTGTCTCTAATGATGCGATCAGGGTGGAGTTGATCGCTCCCTGGTCTAGTACAAAATGTTCGGGTTGTCGGGAGTGATCATCTGAACTGCCGGCTCCGGCCATAGTGACGTCTGCAAAATCAGATGAGCCCAACTCAGGTTCTGTCAAATCAATTCGTCTTTCCTCGGGCTCATGTCTCTCAGTAGCAAAAGAAAGGGGATCGAGGGAGAACAGGGTGGAATCGTACTCGGGCCCGAAGAGCTGGTCTCGACTCTCACGGGCCAACCTAGATGGTGAAGTAGACGCGCCTGAAAGCGGTGCAGCCAGAGGCTGCCTAAGAGATCGTCTACCCATCATCTTGATCTGGCGAGTTGGGCGGATGGGATCTGAGAAAATATGATCGCAAAGCAAACCCCCGGTTCACCAACGCAACACAATCTGAAGACCGTGAAAGCTCGGTCAATTTATCTTGTCAATTTTATTGGGTGCACACACAAAATATCAGAGCGCTTACGTGACCTGTTAGGATACCCGATGCTACTCCAACCGACTGGCCCGCACGGAAGAGTCGGTAGTCAGCTAGAAATAGCACCGGAGGGATCTACCTAGGGTGCGGGTCACTCTCTCGCGCATCCAAACCATACAAGGAGGGGGTTGCTCTCCCCAAGACAAATTTTTAATGTGAGTGTCTTTTAGGGTCAATAGTGTTATCCAGTCCCAATTTTTTTTTTATTTTTCTTTTTAATTTTTTCAAAATAAATACAAGCGGCCTAACAAATTTTCCGATTCTCCTGATGATCAAGCCAAAAACAGAGGGAGAAGACGAAAAAGCCGATGCGCGAAGAAAATCAATGATGCATGCAGAGAAAGAAATGCGTACCTTGTCTCCAGCACTCTACATGCAAGTGATCCGCGCAGAATTTAAGACAGAATTAAACTACCTAAATGGTGCAGCGAGGAAAAACCCGAGTCTAGATGAGCGAATTTCTATCGCAAGAACCGTCTAACCGATCACGGTCCTCCAAGCCAAAGAGTCCGGTCTTGGCCCGTCCCTCCTCTGCCCGCCACAACGGGGTAGGGAGAAGCGCTTTACAGGACGGGCTGCGGCCACGTAGGCTGCGAAGGCAAATGAGTCGGTTATTTTTATTAATTTATTTCAGTAGGTCCAATTAACGATCTATGGGGACAGATAAGCAGTTAGGTGTGTGGATCCTACTAATTACGTCACAAGCAAGAGAAATTCCTAAATCTAGGGGCTCGAGAAAAACCGCGTAAACACCGGAAAAGGCAGCTAGCTATCAAAACCGCAGAAAAAAACCGCGAAAATCCAAATGGGTCCCCCGAGCACACCGGTACTCGGCGAAACAGACCCGCTAAGTTACAAGTGTCCACAAATGTCCAAGTTCTAAATTATTACAAAAAATATTTGTTCTCTCTCTCTCTCTCAGAAATAAAATTCCTTCTTCTTCTCTCTGCTTCTTCTTCCCGTGCGGGTCCTCAAAAATAAATTCCAAGTTGTCCACGCAGTACCTCGCACAAAAATCAAAGAGAGAGTGTCAGAAAACAATGATAATATAGAGAGACAATATGGAAAAATGACTACAAAGTCGTACTCCCCGGCAACGGCGCCATTCTGATGAGCCGAAAATCGACGCGACTAAGGTGGAAGATAAATCACAATGTCGTTGTCCTTAATCGATCAATTCGGTCAACGGAAAAATTTGTAAACCACTCAGAAAATCAAGAAATTCAATGTAAGCGGTCTTTCGCTATTCTTTTTACCTGGTATAGCGACCAGGGTCGAACACAAGGAGCACGATTTAAAAACTAAGTAGTCAAATTTCAGAAAATGATTATTTTAGTGGTTTTTGACTTTTAGATTTTTTTTTGGATTTTTAAATATGAAGAAAGTACAAGAAGCACAAAACAAGCAAGCTTCTACTAATTATTTAAAGCATCAAAAATCAAGCAAAATTCAAGAAAAATTTTTTTTATATTTTTTAGGTTTTTAAGTGTTTTTGTGAATTTTTGGGGATTTTTATAAGGTGTCTTTTATTTTCTAAAAATCAAACAGCGCGAAAAAGGCAAGGTACTGTCCAGCCAAGCCCAAGATCCAAAGATAAAATATCTAAGGACCTCAGAGGGACCTGGAGGTAATTTTCCTGTATACTAGAGAAAGTAAGGAAAATTTGAGCACCAAGATTATTGTTTTTGGGTTTTTAAATTATTTATTATGATTTTTATGAGTTTTTAGGTGTTTTTAAGTTTTTATGGTTTTTAAGCAATGAAAAATAGCCAAAATTGGCTGAAAACTCAAACAACACACAAGAAACAGTAACTAATTTTTATAGAATTTTTGAGGGGGTTTTTATATTTTTTTGTGATTTTTCAAGCTAAACAGTGCCAAAAATAAGCGTTTTTGAATTTTTAAAAATAACAAATAAACTCAGAAATGTCCTCGAAAATTCTCAAAATCCTACACCATGGCAGGAGCCATGTGTCAAATTTTCATCGAATTTGGAGGTGATTTGATATTTTATTCAAAATCCAAAAGGGGGCACTGTGCACAGGGACCAAAGTGCAAATACCCAAAGCTCTGGGGGTCCTGGTGCAAAATACCCAAGAAATCACGCGCGAGGCGCGTGTCTGGGGCACTCAGGGACCTATATGTAAGAAAAACAAGTCCTAGGACCTTTTGCTAACTCGTACCTAAAGGTCCAGGGACTGTTATGCAAAAATCCCACTAAAAGACGCACATGTGCAAATAAAATGCTCACAGGGGCATAAATGCAATTACTGAAAATGTTTCATTCATTAAGGAACGTCCAGAACTACAGGATTAATATTGCAAATACACCAAAAATATCACGTGTCGATGCACGTGTCTCACACAAACAAGGGCATAAATGCAAATACGAAGAAGTACGAGGTCCAATGTGCAATTCACCCTACGTAAATAAAACGCATAAAATATTTACAGGACTGGAAGTGAAAACATAAACTACGAGGGGGCCTAAGGTAAATTACCCCTTTATTACGATCCAAGGGCGGAGCGTGCGCCACGTGTAGATCCGACGGTGGAGAGGCGGAGGCGCCTCACTCCTGCAACCCTTGGCGTGATCGGATGGCTCAGACGAAGACACGTGGAGGATCTGACGGTGTCGGCTCAGCTGCGCCTCATCTCGAGATCAAATGGTCCGGATCACTCCTCCTTTGATCGTGCGATGCCTGACGCTCCTGGAACGGATGGCTAGGATTGAAACTGGAGCTGGAGGGCGATCGAACGGTGCCTGAAGGTCGAGGAAGAACAGGTGGCCGGCGAAGTTCGCCGGCCCAGTACGTGCGCTCCTGACCTCCCCTGCTACGCCTGAAGATCGGAGAAGGTCCGCGAGGGAGTCCCGCAGCTGGTGGTGGTCTCCGATGACCCAACCGAGCCCGGGAGGGGCTCCGGCGAGGTCGACGACGATAAGCTCCTGGCCTGGATATGAGGGGGCCTCAGATGGCCTCCTCTTGACCTGCAAAATAGCTCAAGAGCTTTGCGGGTCGAGGGCAAAGTGCCTCGACCCGGTTAGGTGGGGTGAAGGTGAACGGTGCGTCGGGGTGAGCGAGCTCCGGCGAGCGGAGGACGGTGGAGCTCGATTCCCAGATCCTGTGCGATCTGGGTTGGGCGAAGGGGTGAAGAATGTGCGTGAGGGAATGACAAAGGTGACGGTGCGTTCCGATGATCGAGAAGATACACGATATGGCCGGAATCAACGGATTACGTCGGAGGTACGAATTGGGGGAAACTAAAAATTACGCTAAATGGAAAGGCGAAAGGGTTACCTGGGCGGTCGGAGAGACTGGGGAAGAGCAGGGGGTGCTCCTGGTCGTAGCCTCAAGGGTCGTCTCGGCCCGAGGCTCGGTCCTCACGCTGGTGGCGGAGCAACGGCGGCGAAGAACACCGGATCGGTGGTTTCACCTCCTCGCCTCGCTGCAACAGGGGCGATCGCTTGCTGTCACTCTCGCGGTGCCTCTGGAGTTCACTGGGAAGAAGGGGAAGAGCCAAAGATGGGGCGCGGAGGCGGCGGAGGTGGTTCTATATATAGCTGCAGGCTCGATTAGGGTTGGGAGGCGACAGCTATGGGAATGCGTGGATCTCACGGCGAAGGATCTGGCGAGGATGTCGGATGATCGGCGAAGGATCCGGGCGCGGGGTTTGCGTGGGCGACAGGCTGGAGGCGCGTGGAGAAAATGGCGAAGCGGGGCGGCGCGCGTCTTCTCAAAAAGGAAAGAGTCCGCGGGGGAGTTGACCGGGGTCAACATTCCCCGTGGACCAGTGGGATGCTGCCACGTGGACAAGATTTGATACTTAAAAATGAGGCAGCAAATGGCCGATTTTGCAAAAACTTTCAACATGAAATATTTTTCTTTTATTTTTTTCTATTTTTTGGTGATTTTTAATTAATTTTTGGAAATAAGAATAAGGTATGTACATTATATAGGGATATATACAATATGTAGGCTTTTTATTTTTGATTTTTTTATTATTATTTTTATACAATTTTATTCCTATTTTATGTTTTATTTATTTATAGAATAAAATGAGGAATAAAAGGCTATTTTTATTTTATTTTTATTATTTATACACATAGGTGAAATAAATAGATATATACATTTATACACATGGTATATATACAATGTATTTTTGTAATTTTAAATTTTTGTAATTTTTATTTGATTTTTGTTTTGGTTTCTTTTTATTTCTGTTATTTACAAAATATGCCATAGAATATTCACAAAAGTTTTGAAAATAAATACATTTATTTATAGGGTTAAAGGATGATGGTCTATGCACATGGTGGAGGGATATTTTTGCATTTTTGATTTTTAAATTTTTATTTTGTTTTTAGGAGTTTCTAAATATATACAAAATATGTACAAGCATATTTTTGGGTGAGGAAAATATAATTTTATTTATTTACAAAAGTCTATACACATGAGCTCCTATCTCCCTCTACTTTGGCTTTTATGCGGTCAGGCCCATGCTGAGCCCTCCCTTGGGTTAGGTTGCTCAATATTTATTCTAAATATTTCCCTCTTTTTCTTTTTACTCTTTATTCTTTTATTTTTGCACAAAAACATGCTAATTACAGGTTTTTACACAATGCATGCTTTTGGTAATTATTTGTATTTACACATATCTACATGTATTTGCAAAGGTTTTTGTAGCTAAAATAGAAGAATAAAGAGTGATGAATGGGTATTCATCAATCAGCTTGATCACGAATCAACTGGGAGAGCTCCTCAACCGTCTTCATTAATTTGGCATTCTGGGCTGCCAAATCCATGTAGCGACGACTCCGCTTACGGTTCGAGGCGGTCAACATCTACGAATAGCGACAGTCAATTAGTCATCTATTCCAAATATAATCTATAATTATTCTAAGTCATCCTAAAATTGGATAATATTCCTCTAATCTTCCATTTGGCTCTGATACCATTTGTAACGTCCCGGGTTTAGGTCCCCGGTCCGTTAACGGAGCATTACTGGCCCTAACAACCTCTTGAGATCGGGCCCATACGGACCCGGTTAACCACCCCCAAAATGCTTAAGCCGGGTTGTTCGGTAGTAAGCTCCTCGCTATTTATCCCACCCGGAACTTTTCGTGTTCCACGGTATGGGACTATCTTTTTGGGGATGTTACAACCTCCCCCACTTATATTCGCAACGTCCTCGTTGCGACATGGCTCATCACTTCTTTCCAGTGACAGTGGCGGCTTCACGCTCCGGGAAGCCATTTCCCCCAACCTCTATGTTGGGGCGGCTCCACCTCTCGGGTAGCCCTTTCCACTGTCAGAGAACGTTCGTCTCTGATACCACGTTGTCACGTTCAGGATCTCGAAACATGGGAAAATTGCGGAAGCATCCCAAACAATGAAATTAATTTTTTTTCGAGTCCAGGAGCGAGACAAAATTCAATAATCCATAAATAATTTTCAGAGTGCCATACATAATGGAAGAATAAAGGAAAATTAACCAATAAATAAAAGACTCAACAAGTCTGAACAACACAATAAAACTAAATAAGTCTACTCGTACAATGACTCAAGAGGATAAAAAATATCAAGGACTCTTCAAGTCTGCCAACGGCCAGCCCTCTTGCTTCCCTCTAGGCTGCAAGGTGGTAAATCAATATTAGTCAAACGAATTTGACTAAGTATGCACCAATAATCTATGAGACATGCCATCATAACCATATACAATGAGTAAACAAATATACAATAACAATTCCATATGATAAGGAATATAAGTCAATAAATACACAATGAACTATAAAAAAAACTTTTTCAAGCATGCCCATCATTATGGGATAACAATGACAATTCAATCAATTTCCTTTAATATCACAAATTCTGTGACCATAATATCAAAATCCATACCAAATATATATATATCAATCCCATCTGCCGACACCGGGCAGCCCGAGCTTGGATAGGAGCCACCTTGTTCCCTTAAATCAAAAATTTTTAAACTAAAACAAATATCAGTACGAGGCCTCCTATCCAAACCCCAATACAATGGACATCAGTACTGAGTCAACCGCCGTAGCGATAAATTGTTTGGAAGTAGTGTAGGATTACCAGCCTACAACGGTCACATGGCGGAATTAACCGTCCGCGCGGCACCCGGTCAGGTCAAAGCCTCTAATGGGCCAACAATGAACAATGTCTACTGATGAATCCACGATTCATCGCCTTTATTCTTTTATTTTAGCTTCAATTTCTTAGTCAAACACATGTAAATACCCATTAATTTCATAATTTTACCATTTTGCATGCATTTGTTAAAATTGCATTTTTAACACTTTTTGTACATAAATAAAAGAATAAAGAAGAAAAGAAAAAGAAAAGAAAAATAAAGGATGTAGTTATGCAATAAATACAGACTGACCCAAACCCCGAGAGAAGGTCAAGACTTGACCTGATCGACCAGGAATAAAGTAGGGGGAGATAGGGTCGTTTGTCATAAAAATCAAAAATATCTTGTAAATACTTTTCATGTATATTTGTACAAAACTTACATTATTTTATTTGTACATAATTTGACCTCAAACTAATTATTTTCGTAAATAAAAGTTGTAAATAAAATTGTGTTGTAAATAATAAAAATATTTGTAAAATAAAATATTGTATATATTGCAAATAATTTCACCCAGAAAAAAGCCACAAAGTGATAATTGAAACATCAATTCTGGCTCCACACAAGCTCAAATTGAACCAAACTCACTTTCAGCATACTATAAATTAAATTATCTTTCAAATGGCTGTGGTTTCATTATTTTTGGAGTTACGGTTAAAAAGTCGGTTTTCTGGGGTGTTTTGTGCAGTTTTCCTCTATATTTGATGAACATATTTATTTATATTTATTTTTATACATAATGTATATATTTGTAAATATTGGTTTCATTAAAAATAAAAAAAATAAAAAATAAAAAAAATTATCAAAATATTTCCTTATTTGTACCTATGTATATTGTATTATATGTGTATAATATATGTATACAATTAATTTCCCTAAATAAAAATCACCAAAAAAATTAATTATCTCACATTAATTAATTTAATTTATTTAATTACGAAATTCATGTGTAATTATTTAATTTATTGGATTTATTTGAATTCATTTGATTTGATAACTTACCTTTTATGTAAAGATTTGATTTTGTGCCTTAAATAGCCACCATTAAGGTGGTTAATTGATTTTTGGGAATTATTTAATTTATTTATTTAAATTAATTACGAAATTCGTTTTTAATTATTTATTTATTTTATTTATTCAATTATTTTATTTAATTAACCAATAAACACTTTCCTCATTTGTGAATATCTTCCATTTTTTATTTTCTTCTCTTTTTAATGGGCTCATCCTCCCTCATTCACACTTGATCGATCTTTGGCGGAGAGGAGCCCGGTTTCCGAGAGAATTCTTGTTGAAGAGGGTCCTAGCCTCCGATCCAGTCGGTGACAAAGATTTGTGCTTCGTTGAGGCCATCATGGCTTGTCCGATCCCCGAGGTGAGATCCGCTTTTACCTGTCTTTTTCCCTAGGTAATCGTAGATTTAGATTTTTACGTAGGAGTAGGGAGTAGTTTTTAGATTAAAAATCCCAAAACATTTCTCCACATAATTCGCCTCCGACACCGATTTTCATCTCATCTCGCTATCCCTCCATATTCATGTTCTACCTTACACGACCTGTCACCTCCGACCACGCACGGTGGTCGGAGTCTAGGATCTATCTTCCATTTCGCGCAAGATCCTCCCATTCACCGTTCCCATCTTTGTGTATAAATAAAAAACAATATAAAATATTTTTCCTGTTTGTCTCACATCTATTTTTGCAGGAAGAATTTAAAAAAAATCTTTCTTTCTTCTATCTAACCTTTGTTTTTGCAGGAGGCAATAAAAAAAATAAATAAAATTTCTGTTCTTCTTATTATCTCTAACCTTTATTTTGCAGGACATAAATATAAAAAAATACAAGAAAAATATACAAGTTTTTTTAACATCTTCCTACAGGTTACAAAAAAAAATAAGAAAAAGAACAAAAAAAATTTGCCCAGGCAAGGGGTCGTCACCATCGCCCCCGCAGCCGCGTCCCGCCCCTCCACCGCGCGGGCGGCTCGCGCGTGACCAGCAGGCGGCTCCTCCTCCGCCCTTCTCCTGTGCACCTCGCGGCAGCGCCGCCCCCCGCCAACGCCAACCAGCAGGCGGCGCCGCCCCCTCCTTCAACCTTCGCTCCCTGCAGCCCTCCAGCCGCTAGCGGCGCCGACCACCGCCTGATCTCGTGTCCCCGATCTCCCGCTCCCGGACCCACTTCGCGCCACCACCGCCGGGGGCGTAACAGCTCCAGCGGCGGCGTGCCGCACCGAGCTCCTTCGGCGACCCCGCTGACCCGCAGCAGCCGCGCGATCCCGTCCTCCCTCGCTCCAGATCTGAAAGGAGGCGGCGGCGGGTGCCTCCCCTTTGTCTTGAGAAGGAAGAAACAGAACCCTAGTTAGAGTGGTGGATTAAAAAAGAATATTTTTTTTGGTAAACTTACAAAAGCATACTCCAAACTTTCAGAAAGTGCAAAGATATCCTTGACCTCAAGAACATTACGAACAAGGCACTTCCTCTACTAGATAAATTTCAATTTTCACCTACATTACTTTCTTATTATTTTATGGTGCAGAATTTTTGTATATTTACGTTTACGTCCTTGTGATTGTAGAACTTGAACCTGCTTGATCTTTGTAATGAAATAAATGCTTATCATGCTCGGAAAATTTTGTAAAAATTTGTGCATGCTCCTGCTATAGTCTTTGACATTGTATAAATTTTTCATAGCATTTTGACGTCATTTGATACATTTAAAAAATAAAAAACATTGTCTCGTTTCTTTCCTACACTTTAATAATTCATAAAAATTCAAAAAAAGAGCCTAAAAAAATCCATAAAAAATACTGTAGGTGCATTTTGGTGTCTTGTAAATTTGGACCAGTTTTTGTGCATTTTGTGCTTATTCGAAATTAAAAAAAATAAAAATTCAAAAACCACTAAAAAATTAGCTTTCGAAATTTGACTATAGAGTTTTTTTTTCAATCGTGCTCCTTGTGTTCGACCCTGGTCGCTATACCAGGTAAAAAGAATAGCGAAAGCCGCTTACACATTGAATTTCTTGATTTATCTTTATTAAGTGGTTTTAAAATACAAATTTTTCTCATTGACCGATTCGTGTGGTTGAGAACAACGACAACAATTGTGAATTAATTTTCCATCTTAACCGTACGAATTTCGTGTCATCATCTACTTCCGCACAATGATGGTGTCCAAAACAATAATTAATTTTCAATAAAATATCTGGACAAACAAAATTGCAATTTAAACTATATATCAAAAGACAATAATGTAACAATCTCTTTATCATTTAATAATGAATCCATAGACAAGCATTATGACAACATATCAAATTAGCATCTGACTATCTAGAGTTCTACTAAGGAAATATAATCAAAGAATTTTAAGAGAATAAATAAGAGCAACAATCAATAATTGGTAAAAATCTAATGTGGGGTATAAATAACAATGGCATGTGACATAAGTTAATGTACATACCTTGACAAGAAACCAATATAGATTGATCCGTACGACTTTCTGTCCCCGAAATCAGAGGTCGCCTAAACACAAGAAATATATCTTAACCCAAGCACAAGCCATAAAACATCTTATCTACCCCCGATTGTTGTGTTATTTTTTACCGATCATATCCGATTAGTAAATTAATTATAAGATTCTCATGATGGTTGGACCAATTCACGCACCCAATCACGTTTGGTTTAAATAAAAATTCTCTCCACAGTTCAGACACTGGCCATTCTTGAGATAGCATTCTCCAGGATCATAACGATGACAGAAAGAGCATTCAGAAATTCTGCTATTTTGCCCCGGCTTGGAGGCTTACTTCTGCTTCTGAGAATTTTTAAAATTTTTGTTCCTCCCGAATCGATTATGCCGATCATTGCGCGACTTCTCCTCCTTTCTTCGCAAGAAATCCCGCTCCATAGTTGTGGCGCTGGCTAGAGCATCCTCCATAGTCTTCGGCATACTGGAAAGAACCTTCGATCTTAAAGCAGGGTGAAGTCCCTCAATGAACTTCTGAGTCATACGGTACTCATCAGGGACATAAGTGTGGGGCATACTTCAGTAAATGATGAAACTTGTTGTTATATTCAGCAACATTCAGATCTCCCTGCTTCAGATTAATAAACTCTTGCTCCTTAATCAACTGCAAGTGCATCGGAATATAGTGCTCGCGGAAGAGTTTAACAAACTCATCCCACAGAATAATCTCTCCTTTTTCAAATTTCCGCAACTGGCAACTGGTCCACCAGTCCTTAGCAGGACCTTTCAGTTGATGAGTAGCAAAGGAGACCTTGCTATGCTCCGGACATCTGATTGCCTCAAACAATTTTTCTGTCTCCTCCAGCCATCGGTCTGCTACCTCAGCATCCACTACACCTTCAAAGCTAGGTGGGTTCACCTTTAAGAATCTCTCAAAGGTGACATCATCACGGCGCTCCTCACGAAGATGCCTTTCTTTTTCAAGACGCCTCTCGCGACCGTCTCTGATTCCCCGGTCCTTGCTCTGATTGGTGATAGCTTGATCACGAATCAACTGGGAGAGCTCCTCGACCGTCTTCATTAATTTGGCATTCTGGGCTGCCAAATCCATGTAGCGACGGCTCCGCTTACGGTTCGAGGCGGTCAACATCTACGAATAGCGACAGTCAATTAGTCAGCTATTCCAAATATAATCTATAATTATTCTAAGTCATCCTAAAATTGGATAATATTCCTCTAATCTTCCATTTGGCTCTGATACCATTTGTAACGTCCCGGGCTTAGGTCCCCAGTCCGTTAACGGAGCATTACTGGCCCTAACAACCTCTTGAGATCGGGCCCATACGGACCCGATTAACCACCCCCAAAATGCTTAAGCCGGGTTGTTCGGTAGTAAGCTCCTCACTATTTATCCCACCCGGAACTTTTCGTGTTCCACGGTATGGGACTATCTTTTTGGGGGTGTTACAGTATCAATGTATAGGATTAATCCAGAAACAACCGTGATCGAACAAACAAATACGACACGGATCAAAAATGAAAAGAGAAAGGTAGATATATTCCCGAATACTATAAGAAAAAGCGCTAATGGCGAGCACATGTTTGTGCAGATTGGGCGAGCACATGTGCTCGCCTAGAGACAAGAGAGTCAAGGGCGAACACACGTGCTCGTCCAGTCCATCGCCCACTCGAATTTTAGACCGATTATTAGAAATGAAAACAAATCAGATACATATTGGATATGCCTATTTCCATATCTATATTCGCTTCATCTCCATCGAATATAAATACATATACGGATATGATTCAGATATGCATAAATGAAACCGTATCCTTAAATATATGGATAAAAATTTGAATCGGATATTTATCAAAACCGAATACAGGTCAAATAAAGACCTGGCCCAAATACGGATTGAATAAAGAGCCAATCCAATATGAATTGAATAAAAAGTGAATCCAAATATGGTTTAAATAAACATTGAATCCGAATACGGATAGAACTAAGACCACATAAGAATACGAATTGATTTTTTTAATCAAATTTCATAATGATATTGAAAATTTACAATGAAATATATATAAGTTGCATCATGATAAGCTTCGAGATGACTGTGTTCTTTACCATAGTCAAAAAGAGGATAGAGTTTTCTAACTTTTGTTCCTGCCCATTTCCAAACAAATAAAAGTTTATTAATGCCATTAATATATTGTATTATATAATATATTATACTAATATAATGACATAGAATTGTAGCTTATATTATATTAACTAATATATAAAATAATATTAGATATTTTGATCTGGATATCCTAGCCATTACAATATCTGTATCCGTATTAGGAAAAGTTTTACAATCTATTTCCATATTCAATGCCTATTTGATTAATATTCGGAAACAGATATTTGTATTAGTACTTTTTTTGAATATGGTAAAGCGAATGTTCGGATATATCCATATCTGTTTTCATCCCTACCGATTATAATGTGGCGCCTCTTTGAATTAAGGGGCGAGCACTCAGCTACACCCATACTCGTCCAAAGTGTTCAATCATTTGAATTTGACAACCGCGTTGCGCTTCTTGAACTGAGGCCTTGAGGGCAAGCACATGGACCAACACTAGGCGAGCACATTATGTTCTCCCCATGTTTACAAAAAGAACGACCCATGCCTTCCTTTCTAATTCTACCTGTATCCCATCCCCAAAATCCTTACTCCGGCAATCATTTGTCCACCCTCCTTGCCTGAGCGGCCTTCGTTTGGGTCATCCAACCATACATGCATCTTCCCTTGATTCATTAATAAAATCCCGTACAAAATACCTATGAATAGCTTTATTTCTCATTAATAAACTATTTTTATTCATTTATAAATAGTATATTATTGGAGAAATGATAATAGATTTGTTTGCGAGTTTCCAAGTTTTTACTAGTAGAATCTTTTTTATTCTTTTGCATCTAATGGATTAGGAATTGAATACGACATCATGTTAAGGATGAGTAGAGAGAGCGAGGAGGGATGGTTTGAGTTGCGTAGGGGGCAGCGTGTGAGGAGGGAGGGTCGGAGCCACGCTCCTCAATGTGCTCTTCGTGTTGATCCTCGCAACCCGGGGAGGACTCTCTCGTTCGAGCGGGGGTGCTATCGATGCGGCTCGCTTGGTCATTGGGCATGGCAGTGTAGAGATCCTATCCGTTGTTTCAATTGCATGGGCTTCGTGCATCGAAAGAGTAATTGCGGAGCGGGAGGATGATTTGGGTCAGGGGAAATGTGTGTACAAAGGCACCGTGACTCTTGGTGGGGGAAGGCGGAGGCGAGGGATCCCTGTTCATGGGGATCTCTGACGTAGGATTGGTTACAGGAGGAAGCTTTAAAGGGGATGTGGCTACCTTATCGTTCTGGAATGTTCGTGGATGATGGTCTATTAACGTAGAAGAGCATGAATCTGGTGAGGGTGAGGGGGATTCCTCTACTTTGGAGGAGCCTGCATCGAGTGAGGCAATTGTTGGGAGGGATTGCAGAGCTGGAGGGTTTGGCTACCTCCGGTGTTTCGCCAGGGGAGGGTGCGGATTCGCTGTTCTGGGTTCATCGTCTTCACCCCATGATGTTGGGGTGGTGGACGATGCACGTGGAGGGGCGATGACTATAGTTGGAGGTCTCGTCGACAGATCTCTTGGTAGGGGAGGAGTTTCACCTGCTACAGTGCAACAGGCCGATACAGAGGAGATGCGGTGCATAGGCCGGGCCTCTGTTGATTGCGACGACATCAGTGGGAAATCTCGTGCTTTCAGCGCCCTTGCCATTCTACAGCCAATCTTGCAGGATGCGATAAATCCCGTGGTTCAAGCGACTCTTCGTATTCAGCAATCAGTCTTGACGGTTACGCAAAATCACGGAGTTGCCGCGTTATCTTTTGGTATAGTAAATCTGGGGCAGATATGGCAGGTCGTGGTGAATGGCGAAGACGAAAGGATGCAACACATGGCACAACATGCAGAGCTGGTGGACCCCTTCTATGGGTGGTGGAGGGCGAGATCGGGTTTGGTGATTGATGAATCTACAATTCTCAATTTTCATTCTTTTATTTTAGCTTTATCTTTAGCAAAATCACCTATAAATGCTTGTAAATACACTAACTTAACATTTTACATGCCTATGTTAATATCTCATAATTAGCACCTATTTTTCAATAAAAAAAGGATAAAGAGAGTATTTTGTTAAGAATGAACAAGATATTGAGGAATTGTCCATATGTAATATCATAATTACTGATACGGATCTTTTCCACATAGAAAGGGAATCCTTTGTTATTGGAACTAGACGTAACATGGATTATTCAAAAATCGAAGTCGATTTGCTTTATAAAATGAAGATATCAATGAACTTCTATGAAATGGTTTCACGGGATTCAACCAATTGTTTTGATCGTGGGATATCATTAAGAGATAGGAATATGTGTTATCAAAGGATTTCTTGCGATTATTTATAGTATGGAATGAGTCAATCATTCACTTTGGTATCTTATTGAACAAAAATACTAATATTGTTCCTCCATTGATCAAGATCTCGGTCTTTAGGAAGTATCATGATCATCCAATAATAAGGGTTTCAATTTATTGAAATGAACAATTGAAAACCTATTGATTCTAACAACTGATTGCGGGGTTGATCATTCAGGTCTTTGAATTCGTAGATGTGAATCTCGAACATATGAATGTGGATATTTCCGACATGTGCCTTCACTTAAGATATGAGAGTTTCCTCCTTGCATGCCCTAGAGTCACTCAAAGAATTAGGGTAGATAAGAAACACCGCTCCAGATTGAACTCTAGCCAGAGGATCATCCGTTGATCGAATGACTATCGTCTATGACTATCGTCTAGCCACGCATCAGGTCTAGAACACCGACCGAATCACTGCTTAAAGTAGTTATGTGATTTCACGTGACCGTCTCAATATTTTGGCAAATTTGCAAAATGCCCCCAAACATTTTGATTTTGCGAATATGTCCCCGAACTAATGAGTTTCAAGCAAGTGCTCTACCACGTGCTTTGTGGTGTTTTTACATGCTGCATTCTCATGATCATACTTAATTGCATACAAGTGCAGATCGAGGTCGAGACACATGCATGTGCACATGGATACTAGTATTATTGCGTGTGAGCCTCCTCTACATTCGTATTGCACGTGCACTGCCTGCAGTTTCCTATATATTATATGTATAGCCCTAAAACTTTATATAAATATAGTACATATAAAATTTATATAAAACAAAATACAAAATATAAGAATAAAATAAAAATACATAAAAAATAATGTATATTGTATTCTATATAGTGTTACATCAATTTTCAATCATAAAAAGTTATACTATTTTTAGTAATTCAAAAATATACCACAAAAATACATATAAAGTTCTAAAATACATAAAAATAACCACCTCTAAAATTCTACAAAAATTCTATGCAATATATTTTACTAATTTTACAATGAAGAAAAATAAAATAAAAACCAAAAATTAATATCCTTAAAAATATAAAAATAGACTTAAAGTTCAAAACGTCATAGCTAATTCTAAAAAATCACAAAAATACATACAATACCATCTTGGAAAGGTATCTTTACATACTATATAGTGAAAATAAAATAAAACTTTCCTCTGTTTATTATTTTTAAAATAAAAAAAAAATAATTCCTTGTTTTGTATAAAAATCTTATTTTCTACCTTAAAAATAATCCAAAATCCATAAAAAATATTAAAACACTTAAAAATAAAAAAATATAAAATTCACAAAATAAAAATTATAAAAAATATAATACCAAATACATATATCTCTTATATTTATAGAATAAAACAAAAATTCTTTAAAAAAATAAAAATCAGGAAACCTTCAAACGTTGGATACTCTAGTTATTTACCTTACTTTCCACAATTTACCTACTTAAGTTCGACAGTTGATATAAACGTTAATTTAGAAGTATAAATAAAATAATAATAAATTTTCTGATAATTTTACATGCTCGACAAAAAGACAATTTTCTATCTTTTTAGACGATTAGACCAGGTGACTTTTCAGCTGCTGTGATCAAATTCTTGACATTGCTTTGTCAATTTCTTAAAGAATCTTATTTGTTGCAATTGTAAATCCCGGCACATCTTATTTGTTGCAAATTTTAGTCCCCGACAATTTTAAATGGTGCAATTGTTGATTTAAATACTATTCTTGCTCATTACAATTGTTAATTTGTCAACGATTTTTATTCATCCTTTTAAATTTATTAATGGCTTATATTACAACAATTATGCAACAAATAGTTCATTCGTCGTGATAAAATAAAGCAAGGACTTATTCATTGCCCTCCTTTGTCATTATAAGTCAACTTTGTTGTAGTGTGACCTTTTCAAATGACATGTAAATTAAATAAGGCTGCCAAATACGATTTTTCTTTTATGTAACCATGTCACAAAATATAAAATAAACATATCATAAATTGGAAGTCGTCGGTTACCTCTAAAAAACATGTTCAAAATCTTAAATCACTGTCTGAAAGAGATCTAGTCGTGCTGATTTTCTCTTCAAGCACCATACTATTTAAATGAGTTTAACGACTTTTTACACATACGCGTCAAGCATTGTCCAAAGAACGATCTTAATTAATAACGCATTTACAAAGTAATCTAAGAACTAATGTCCATGGTGTGAACATGATTGGCATGAACTCGTTAATGATCATTTCTCTGGCTTGACTACACGTTCAAGTGATTTTATATTATTATCTTTAATGATCATGATCTCAAGAATTTTCAACCGCAGATTAAAAATGGACATCAAACTGTATACGGCCAAATGGTGTTATTGAAATTGTTTTTTTTAAATTACTTTTTTTGTTAGAGTTTTTTACCAAAGTTTTTTCAACTACTTATTCAATTTTTGATCCTGTCAAAATATATATTACTATCCGTTTTACGTGTATACAATAGAAACGAAGTGAAAAAAATACAAAATATGAACCAAAGTTAACGAATAATTCAATATTTATTGTCATATCATCTTTAGTTAATATATAACCATGAATAACATTTCTTATTTATCTCTTTAAATTTACACGATTATTGTATTCGTTATTATATATCTAAAAATAAATGTTATAACCACAGTTATCCGTTGATATTTTTTTCTTATTGTTAGTAAGTATAGCGATGATTTGACGAACAAACAAACTGATGAGTTAAATAAACCTTTAGAAACGAATATGACACTCTTTGTTAGATTATAAGAACAAAAGCTAATTTTACAAAGAATAAATATTCATTGTTATATATTTAACATCCGAAGATATGACAACGAATATTTAAATTATTCGTTGTATTAGGTTAAATTTATTGTATTACAAAAAATCTCTGAACTATACACATGCTTTAAATGTCATACTCGAACTTTAAAAAGTAACAATGTGGTACATAAGCTTTATGATTTGTCTTAATGTTGTCCCTAACTATTGAGATTTAAGGTTAAAAAAACAAAATAATCAACTAATCTTCAAAAGTGAAGGATCACATTGAGATAGATCTTAAAGTCCGGATACCATATTGTCACTTTTTGGAGTTCAAGTATAACCTTGAAATCATGTGTATAGTTCAGGGACTTTTACTTAATTTAATCTATTATTTAAGGTAATAAGACATAGTTCAACTATATAACGTGAAAAATTAAAATAAGACCGTGAATAGAGTATCAACCTCATCTCTCTTCATGTACATAGAAATGGAACCATGCACGTACGTATACTGAAATGAAACGAACATCAGTAGCAATGAGGAAGATGAGGATGAGGGAGCGTGAGCGAGAGCGGGAGCGTGAGGGAGGGAGGGAGGGAGGGAGGGGAAGAGAGATGGGAGGGGAAGAGAGATGGGAGGAGAGGAAGGGAGGCTTCTGATGTTGCCGTGGGAGGTTCCAGGGATATGGAGATGGCAGAGGCGGATGTCGAGGCGGGTTGGGCTACGGTCGTGGCAAAGGGTCACCGAAGGAAGAAGCCTTTGACTTCTGTCCGATGCTTTAGGTGTGGTGACTTCGGCCATTTTGCCAGGACATGTTCCAGAGCTATCGTGTGCTTCAGGTGCAACGGAGTGGGGCATCGGAGCAATGTTTGCCGTCGCCGGGGAACCTGGAGGCCAAAGATTCAGGCATCAGAGCAAGTTTTAACAGCCAGGAATCGTCTTCTGGTCTCGGATGCATATGCAGGTAACACTTTAAGGGCGGTGGAGGGCCTTTTTTCCATGCTGGGTTCGGGATTCAAAGGTGATGTAGTGACTTTCGGCGACGGGGTCGTGTGTGCCCGCGGTCTTTCTGAGCAGTAGGAGGCGTGTTTGCTGAAGGGGTGCACCGGCTCCATGGAGGATCATTGGTGGCGAAGGCCTCGGTTCTGGGATGGGGCAGAGGCGGCGGCAAGTCAGTTATCGAGTCAGATTCTTCTTTCTGGAGTTCCGTTGAGGTGTAGGAGTTTTGATGCTATCCGGGCTTGCTTGTTGCCGTTTGGAAGAGTGGTTGCGGTCCTCTCGGACGGTCTCAAGCCTGGAGGTGGTACCGAGGTCCTGGTGGAATTGTCGGGGACGTCCTGTCCTCTGCCGGAGAAGACGACCATGGTCGTCGGGCGAACTTCTTTCATTCTCGGCCTTGCAGTGGTGGCCGGCGAGGCTTCATCCGTATCTGGTCAATCTGGGAGAAATGCCGTTTTCGCTCACGGGGGAGATGGGAAGGTGGGTGAGGCGGCGCCGCATGGGCTTTCGGCTCCAGTGGCGGCGGAGGAGCCCATCAGTGGCGCGTCGTTTGCTCTCCCCGGTGGGGAGGCTGAGCCGCAATTCCGGGAGGATTTCATGGCAGGAGTTAATGTCTGCAGTAACGCTTGGATGGATTTCAAAATCATACGTCGTTTGATTCCGCAGAGGGTGCAATTCCAATTAATGACACCACTTCATGCAAGGTTACAGGGATTTCCATGCAAGGGGGCGTGAATGTGGGGAGTGACGTGGATAAAGACGGATTAAATTCTCGTTTGGCTGGATCCGCGGGACCAGAGGTGGGTGCGCCCTTGGTTTTTACTGTTGATTTTTCGTGCTACTCGGATCTCGACAACGCGGCGTCGGTTGAGTCGAACCAAGCTGCGGGTCAGGCCGGAGGAGGTCTGTTTACTTTCGGCAGGTTGGAGAAGGTGGTTAGAGGGTGTTGGGCGCGTGCGGGGAAAGGGGAGAGGAGAAGGGGTTTGGGAAGGGGAAGTGCGGTGGGAGGGTTGGAGAGGTTGCCGAGCTCGGATGTGGGCTCCCTTACTTCTAGGAAGCGACGTCGTGTGGAGGGAGGGGCGGGGCCTCTGAATGATGTCGACGGAGGAGGTGAATTTTGTGCTTCGGGGGAGCAACCTCTATTGGAGGATAATGCAGTTGTAGGAGGTGGTGGTTCGGTTGAACAGAGGTCAGTGGTTGGTTTGCAACAACAAGTGGCTCAATGCATTCGAGTGGAGTTGGCGGGGGCTGCCCCATCTGTTGGTAAATGAAGATCGTCTCGTGGAATGTTCGTGGCCTGGGGCAGCTTGACAAGAGACGAGCTATCGGTTCTTTGATTGATGAGTGGCGAGCGGATGTGGTCTTCTTGCAGGAGATGAAGACTGAGGCATGGGACCTTTCTCGTTGGAGATCTTTGTCTGGGGGTAGACTTTCTGACTTCACAACGGTCCCTTCTACTGGTGCTTCTGGAGGAATCCTCATTGGTAGGAATGGTGGCTCCCTGGAGCTGCATGATTCGGTGGTGGCTCAGCACTCATTATCGGTCATTCTGGTGCGCAGGGCCGATGGTGTCCGCTTCCTTTTGTCTGCAGTTTATGGTCCTTCAGGTGCGCATGCTGGATCGGGTCTTTGGGAGGAGCTTTGTCTGGTGCGGGCTAGGTATGAGGACCTCCCTTGGCTCACTGGTGGTGATTTTAACGTCACCTTATTGTCCTCGGATCGGCCCCGGGATCGGGGTGGACTGGATCCTGGCTCACCTGCTTTCAGGGAGTTTGTTGAAGAGCATTCATTGGAGGTTTTTGATGCTCTGAATTCCCGTTACACATGGAGGAATACTTCCTCGAGATATAGGCTGGATCGATTTCTGTGTTCGAGGGAACTGCTGGAGGCCTTTCCGCTGGCGTATACTAGCTCTTTACCGTGCTGCCATTCGGATCATACACCTATCTTTTGGGACTCTGGTGAGTCTACTCGGTTGGGTAGCATATTTCGGTTCGAGCGTTCTTGTCTCTTGGAGGAGGATCTCAAGGATCGCATTGCCCAATGCTGGAGAGAGGTTGAGTCTTCTGGATCAGCTTGCAGAGATATGGCGGCTCGTTTGAAAGCGGTTAGGTCAATGATGGTCATTTTCCGTAGGGAGCTCAGATCGCGCTGTAATGAGAGAAGGGACCTGGCACAGGCGGAAGTGGCTAGACTTGATAGAGTTGAAGACACCAGGGACCTATCTGAGGAAGAGAAGTTGGAGAGGTCGGTCCAACACGGGGTGCTGCTGGAGGAGGACAAGAAAAGAGAGGTTGAGTGGAGACAACGTTCGCGCCAGGTATGGTTAAGAGAAGGCGATGCAAATACGAGATTTTTTCATGCTGTGGCAAATGGAAGAAGGCGACGAAATTTTATCCATTCATTGAAGGTTAGGGGAGTACGTGTTGAAGGGGAAAGGGAGATCAAGGCTACGGTGGTTCAACATTTCAGGGAGATGAGTAGGAGGGATCATCTAGGTGGGGTTCGTTGGTGTGATAGAGATGTACCTCAGGTTTTTGAGATTGAGGCGGCTCAGTTGATCTCCCCGTTCACTCTTCGGGAGATTCATGCAGCTCTGTTGGATTTGAATGCAGATGGCTCTCCGGGACCGGATGGGTTTCCGGTCTTCTTCTTCCGTGAGTTCTGGGAGTTGGTGGGACATGACGTGCTGGCTGTGGTTGAGTTGAGAGGAGAGAACCATGGTTTTGATCGGATAAACCGTTCTTTGATTTTCCTCCTGCCCAAAAGGGAGGTGGCAGATCGAATTGAGGACTACATGCCTATTGCTCTTTCAAATGCCATTTACCTCATTGTTGCGAAAGTTCTTGCGAATAGACTGCGTGTGGTTCTGGGGAACATTATCAGTGATTCGCAGACGACTTTTGTCCCTGGCAGGCTTATGATGGATGGTGTGGTTATCGCTTCAGAAATTGTCGCAGATTGGAAAAGAAGGAAGGTCAAAGGATTTCTATGGAAGATCGACTTTTCCAAAGCGTATGATTGTGTTAGCTGGAAATTCATCTGGGCATCTCTTTCCAGGCGTGGTTTCCCAGATGAGTGGACCTCCTGGATGAAAAGGTGTGTGACGACGACATCTTGCTCGGTGCTGATTAATGGCAGACAGGAGGGGGGGATTTTTCAGCCGCAACGGGGTGTTAGGCAGGGGTGCCCGCTCGCTCCTCTTCTTTTTGTTATTGTAGCAGATGCATTGTCGAGGATGGTTACTCGTGCGGTGGATGGAAAGTTCTTCCAGGGTTACACTTTGAATGGCTTATCTATCCTATTATTACAGTATGCTGATGACACAGTCCTGTTTGTGGAAGGTAGTTCTCATGAAGCTGAGCGAGTTGCCACTGTTTTGGAGCTATTTGGGAAGGTCTCTGGGCTGAGGCTCAACGAGGAGAAGTCGGTTTTTATCCCTTTCGATCTTTCGGAGGGGGAGAGCGAGGCTTGTGGAGCTGTCCTATGCTCACGGCGTGGGGCTCTCCCATTCACCTATTTGGGGTTACCTGTGGTGGATGGGCGTTTAAGGCACTTGGACTGGTCTCCTGTGGTTGAGAGGCTTGATAGCAAGCTTGCGGGTGGCGGGCTTCTTGCTTATCGCGTGGTGGACGTTTGGTGCTCTTGAGGTCGGTACTTTCTGCGATACATGTTTTCTTTCTATCTTCTCGATTGCTCCCGGCGGGAATTCGGGGGCGTTTGGAGACTCTGATGCGTAAATTCTTTTGGGCTGGCACTCCACTTGTTTCTTAGGGTGCTGTGACACTTACCAAGGCCGATGGTGGTTTGGGAGTTTTAAATCTTGAGGCGATGAACAAGGCCCTCCTAGCAAAATGGATCACTCGTATTTGGGGTGATGGTTCAGATACGCTTTGTACGCTTTTGAGGATGATCTATGGTGTGACTGGGAACTTGGAATGGCGTTCTGATAGAAGAATGCAGCCTTCAAACTTTTGGCATGGAGTGTGCTCGGTGCTTCCACAGATTTCCCCACATCTAGATCTTGTGTTGAGGGATAGTGGTGGAGCTAATTATTGGAGATGGGGTGCTGGTGCTTTTAGTGTGAAGAAAGCTTACAAGGTATTATATGCGTCCATTGTCTTTGATCCGGGAATTGCGAAGCCAAGCTTAGGGCAAATCTGGTCTTGGAGGATTCCTAAAAGAGTGAAAGTTTTTCTCTGGTTGTTCGGGAGAGAGCGGGTGATGACTGGCGCTCGGAGGGCGAGGCTCTTTGGGGCTAACAGCTCATGCATGCGGTGTGGCGAGGAGATGGAAGATGATAACCACCTTTTCTTTCTTCGTTCTTCATCGAGGTAGGTTTGGGCAGGGATCAATCTACCTGTGGTTGCATTTTCAGGGGTTATAGAGTTCTGCGAGTCCATTGATCGGTCCGGGACATGCACACTCGTTGAGAAACAGCGTGCGGCTTCAATTTTGTGGGCGATCTGGTTGGTAAGAAATGGAACTATTTTTCGTGGGGAAAGATGTTATAGTGAAAATGTAATAGAACATTCCAGACTCTTATATGAGTCTTGGTCTTTGTAACCATTGTACGTAACTTGTGAATAAAAGTTTTTGGATGTCCTCCTTCACGGTGAGACATCTTTTTTCCTTTCAAAAAAAATCGGTAGCAATGAAAGAAAGAAATAGCTCATGCATGTGAGCACATAACGTCACGATGTCCATATCAAGGACCGGTTTGATTGTCTACCAAGTTGTTACTTGATGATATAAGGGATACTTGATATCTAAGGACAAATATTAATATATTATTCGGTTGGCTGGTTCTCGATGTAATTTGGCGTGGATCTAGATTTGATGGTGAGAGGTTATGACCGGCTCCAAATATTGGAATTGATTACAAGCTCCTCAAGCTGCCTTCCCTCCATGCAATGATATATAAAAGATTGTATTAAATGGTAACTTAACTCTACAGAATTATATCATGAAAGTTAAATCCACTGTACCGGGCGAGTTTAACATAGAAAATCAATGAAATATTCTCTTTATTTTTTTAAAATCTACAATAAAAACTAGTAATTATAAACAGAATTTATTCGACGAATTGCGTATAAAATCGTGAAAAAATTGTCGGGAAAAAAACTGCATGGTTGTTAATGTTCCGCAGAGGTGGCATTAGTGGCTAAGAGACAATTTCCAGATGGATTAATTAAGAATTAAGAATTTATTCTACATTCTTATTCATGTTAATCTTCGCGGCAAAAGTTTTTTTCAAAGGAACCCCGCCAAATATAAGTAGTAGACAGAAGGGTATAATTATAATTTTCGGGAAAGTATTTTTGTGGAGAAGGAAAGACAGTCCCCCACAAACAGCCCGACACTTGTGCGCGGTTCCTAACATTGCTTTTCCCTGCAAATACCACCATCGAATTCTATGTTATATAAGCTCGAGCCTCTCGTCAGAAACATCTCCACACCTACACTCTCTCCATCCCATTGCACGGCAGAGGGATCCCCTACACATATACATGTAAACACATATATACACTACATCACAACGACAAGAGGAAGAGTAAGATGGTGAAGTTCTCGCGGCAGCTGGAGGCGCAGATGATACCGGAGTGGAAGGACGCCTTCGTGAACTACCGCCAGCTCAAGAAGAACGTCAAGAAGATCAAATTCTCGCGTCCTGCACCCTCCGGCTCCGACGTCCATCTCGCCACCTCCGGCTTCTCAATCCTCGGTCCCATCCGCTACGTTGCCGGACGACTCTCCCGCCACCACCACCGCTCTGCCCTCCAGGCCTGTATCTTTTCGATTTTCGAAATTTAACATTTTAAATATAATTTAATTAGAATTTAATCCCGGGTAGCTGTCATGGGTACCAACAAAAAACGCTTCTATTGGGACCCTCACGGGTGCTCCGTTCGAGACGTGTTTTTCTCGAGGGGTGTGGAGTGTAAAACGATATGTTGTTTGTTTTTGGGGGAGCGGTGATGCAGGTGGAGGAGGAGGGGCAGTACGAGGTGGAGCTCGTGCACTCGAGGGAGGACGAGGTGAAGGTGTTCTTCGAGAGGTTGGACGAGGAGCTCCAGAAGGTTAATGGCTTCTACGAAGGTAAGGAGATGGAGTTCGTCGAGCGAGGGGAGATCCTCGGCAAGCAGCTCCAGATCCTCCGCGACCTCAAACACATCCTGCACGAGCGCCGTCGCCTCCTCAAGAATGCCGATTCCGTATCCAGTCGCGGCAGCCCGTTCCTCTCCCCCCTCAGTTCTCCCTACATGTTCTCCGGTACTGGTCCTTTGCCAATTCTACCTTCGTACTAGTTTGCCGTGGTATATATTAATATTTGCAGACGTACGAAAGTGTCTAATATATCTGATCACAAGATACTCATGAAACATAATCCCATCACAAGTTTGGATTATAGAATCAACTGTAAAATTTACAATAAAAGATCAAACAACTAAGGTTTTCTACGTTAATATTCCTTACCCTGCAACAGTTTTATCAATGTCAGTTTATGCATCTAGGAATTAAAAGACAAAAAAATATTTGCTGGGATTTTTTTTTACAGAAAATGACATCCATATTATTTACGCAGAAAGTGGAGCGGAGACGGACGGAGGAACGTTGTCGGAGATGTCGTCTCCGATGGACGAGATGATAGCGGCACTGGAGAGGAACGGGGTGACCTTCATAGGGTCGACGAGGGCAAAAGCGAAGGGAGGGAAGCCGAGGACAACGGCTATGCGCATCGACATCCCCGCGACGACACCGACGAGAACGATATCTGCAGTGACATCGATGATATGGGAGGATGTTGTGAACAGCAACGCGACACCGAGGAAAGAAGGAGGTGATTATATAACCAGAAAGAAGATCCAATGTGCTGAGAAGATGATACGCAACGCTTACGTCGAGCTCTACCGTGGGCTTGGCCTTCTCAAGACCTTCAGGTTGGTGTTCTAATGGCATATGTACCCTTGAACGACGGAAATAATAGGGTTTGGCGACATGGACACGTTTGGAATTCCAAAGAGGATCCTACGCTGCAGAGCATTGCAACAGCAGTATTTTCCTGTTATTTTGATTCTAAAATCCAACCATATAGATTCAACTTTAGATTAATGCTTCAAGTATCTATCTTATTTGGTTTAAATAAGAGATTATTTGCTATTTTATATATCTTAATGATTAAAAATTAGGTCAAGATTCAAGCAACTTAAACTTCATTAAAAAAGATCCAAATATTCAACTATTAAAATAAAATAGCAAATAATCTCATATTTAAGCGAAAATAGGAAGAAATGTAGAGCATTAATCTAAGATTCAATCTATAAGATTGAATTTTGGAACCAAATTTACAAAAAAAATATCTAAGATGATTACAACACCTCTACTGCAACTAAGATGATTACAACTACGGCAGAGGATCTCTCTGTTGGAATTCCACGATGTTTTTCATTTCCAGTCCCTGGAAAAAATTATATTCATTTATACCCTTCGTAGTTACACGTCTCCACCTATCAGTTTGTTGACGTTGGACATGGTGTAGATGTTGTTTTAACTCTACTTTCTTTTGTGTTTTTTCCAATGCAGCACCTTAAACATGATGGCCTTCAGAAAGATATTGAAGAAGTTCGACAAGGTAATTAGAGAGCACAAACATAAAATTCCTCGTTAATGACACCTTGCTATAAGAAACGTGGTAAATATAACGACATGACATTAACGGACAAGAGGAGAGTGGGTATGGAGCATATGCAGGTATAGAGGAAGCCTTCCATCTGTCATACTCTCTTTATTAGGTCGAGTTTGTGGGAAAAGGAATGGAATTAAACTGCGTGCAAGACGACACGCAACGCCACATGAGGAGCATGAGACACATGGAAATCACTTGCTCACACGCTGTTTGTTCCATCTTAATTAACTAGTTTCTCTGACAGGATATTAGGGGGTCATTAGTGGAAGTGGACAAGCATAACTAGTACTCGATGCAGATGTCTGTACTTTGGTGCAATATAGAATGACATGGTTGCTTGCTGTGAACTGAAGGTGGCGGACAGACAGGAATCCGGTACGTATCTGCAGAAGGTGAAGAAATCGCGCTTCGTCAGCTCGGATAAGGTGAGTGTACATGTATCGATTTATCCATTCGAATCGATCCGATCCCTCTCTATATATGTGTGTCTATCAGAATTATATGATGAATTATAAGTTTTAGTTTGTCCGATGCTTTTTGGAACGTATTCCCCATGTTTATTTCGTATCTGTCTTTGAGATATAGATGGAGTTCGATGGTATCATTGTAAATATGTAGCTGTGCTATATTATTATACAATAAATCAGTCAAATTATGGCCCTAATTTTGCGTATGGAGTCAATTATTAATGCAGACAGCTATACGTTTGACTTAGACAGCAATGATCGGAATCTTGCGATATGAACAATTACCACCAGCATAGGAATTACCTTCAGGGTGGTCATTAAATATGTTGATTCTTGTCGCATCTATTGGATCTTTTAATATGGTTGTGAAAGTAGCTAATCAACCTACAGAATGTTCAATGAGTGACGCCATTCGTTCGTTAGTTTTCTCATGTTGTTTTGACTTCTTTTGTGACTCTTCCTAAAGCTTCTAGCTCGGAATAGGAATCCTCCTTCTTCTTCCTTATCTTTTAATTACATGATTATATATATATATATATATCTATATATATACACAAATAGGACGCAGTCCTTCCTGAGTTAAGGAAGGCCGTCCCTTTTTTGTATAAAACACGAGCACTTTAGTAGAATACGTTTACAGTTTGTATTATAGGTGCATGTTATAAATACAAAACTGCATACAAAATTGCACATTATAATACAAACATTAAAACTGCACATTATAATACAAAAATGTATATGTATTCTACTAAAGTCATCCTGTTTTATACAAAAAAGGGGCTGACCTTCCTTAGCTTAGGAAGGACTGCGTCCTATTTGAAAGAAATCTTATATATATATATATATATATATATATATATATATGTATATATGTACCATCGAAATTAAGGCTATCATTATACAACCTATGTCTTCAAAAGCGGCAAACTGATTAAATATTACCGATACATCATAGAAAAAATGATGGATGAAAAAAATTGATACCATCATTATTTCTAATAATTATAAAATTAAATCCATGATATAAAAGAAATTATGTGGAATACCATTCAGATAATATATATATATATATATATATATATATATATGAATGATCTTGTGAGAGCAAAATGTTATGAGAGAATGAGATGAGTGATTCCAAACCACTATATTTCTGTTTTCTCTCTTCTAATCTTCTCTCTCCTAGTTGAATTTAATTGTGTAGAATCACTCCCCTCATTCACTTACAAGTTTTTGCTATCACAAGATCACTCCTCTCTTTCTCTCTCTCTCTCTATATAATGCACGTTCCTACTAAAAAAAGAGCTACTTTTACCCATCATGAGAAGGGTCTACTGTAAATTTATAATTAAGCATACGGGTTTTCCAATTGCATCAAGTGATAAGAAAATCACTTGTAAGAAGAAGACGGTCAATTTAACCAACTTGATTTGCATATATGTTTGGGATATTTACACCCATAACCCTGAGTAATATGGTAATTACCCCAGAAACCCTCTATAAACACGAATTATCCTCAGGACCCTGAATAACCACGCTGTTTTTCACCCATAACCTTCTGTTAGTTTAGTTCGTTAACTCAACTATATAAATGAGTTAATCTAACCAACCTACCACCTAACGGTAAAGATTAATCAACAAAAAAAAGGTAAAAAATGATTTCTTCTTTCCAGTGACGGGAGTGGCCGGGGTCAAGGAACAGCTCCGCCAGCACCTGTCCCCTTTCCAGAGCCTCTCAGGACCAACCACCAAACCCAACCCATCATCACCGAATCTCACAACAGGACTAACAACATCATCTCCTGGTTACTCCCATTTCCACTAATCCACTGGAAAAATTAGCAGCAGTATACAAGATCGTGTTATACAGAGTAATCAAATTGTCCTCACAGCAACACCACCAGCAACAATGGCCGTCGATTCCAAGTTCCTCTTTCTCTTGACATAACAAGTAACACATCTCTACATATATATGGCTATCATGTTTATATATATTTCAAGTGATCTTGATGCCTTGGTATCTGAGGATCTCGCCGATGAGCTCGCCCTTCCCAGAGCCCACGTACCTCCCACAGATCTCGCCGTCCCTTATGAACAAGAACGTGGGCACCTCCACCACTTCCATGTCCTTGAGGAATCCCATGCAGCTCTCGTTCTCGTCACCGTTCATCCTGGCGAAGACGACCATGTCCTCCATGGAGCGTGAGAGCGTCATCACGGTGGGGTACACCTTCACGCACGGCCCGCAGTGCTTGAGGCCGACGTCGAGCACCACGAGCCTCCCCGTTGCTCCCTTCTCCTTCTCTATGAGGGCCTCGACGTCTTCCCTGCTGTGGAGCTGCACCACGAGGCTGTGGTTGTCGCCGTAGTAGAGCACGTCCCCTCGGAGCTGTTCGGGGGCCACACCCTCCTCGTCATGGAGCCTCTGCATGGACTTGTAGAAGGAGAAGTGTGAGACGCGGTGGATGCCCTCGCGGAGGCAGAGCTCGCGAGCGGCCTCCGACTCGTCGCCCATCACCAGGAGGAAGTCCACGTCGGAGCAGGTGCGACTGAGCTCGACCATGACCGGGTAGATTTGTCGGCTTCTGGGGCTGTGGCTGGCGGCGTACTCCACAACCACGAGGCGGTCCTTGGCGGCGGCGAGGGCGGAGTCGAACTCGGCTGGGGAGTGGACCTGGAGGACGCGATCCGGGGCGGCGGAAGGGGAGGGGGTGGTGTTGGGGGTGGAGGAGCCCGTGCGAGTGGAGGAAGCGAGGAAGAGGAGGGGCTTCTTCCTATGGGTCTTCTTCTTGGTGGCAGGGAAGGAGAGGAGGGAGGAGGAGGAGGTGGTAGTGGGGAAGGAGAGGGAGGGAGGGAGAAGGGGTGGTGGAGCGTGCAAGCGAGAGCTGGAGCGTGCGAGCTGGGTTGCGGAGGCACAGGGCGGAGTTGGGCAGCTTGTCGGGACGATCAGAAGAGAGGGGGCCGCTTTAGTGGGGGAGGGGGGGTATGATTTTGTTAGATCTAAAGAATGGCACCATTTATAAATATGACGTATTTTGAAGGGCAAAATAGTCAACATATAACTTTTTCCATCCGAGTTAACGGAGAATCAAGATGGAACTTGACATAGGGTCATACCATGTAAAGGTTAAACGTTATTCAGGGTCTTGGGTGTAATTCGTGTTTATAGAGGGTTTCTGGGGTAATTACCATTTTACTCAGGGTTATGGGTGTAAATATCCCTATATGTTTTGACTTCTAACGAAAAGCTACGCATGGGCACATGGTTGAACGTGACTCACCTGCCAATCTAACATTCCATTGAAATCTTTTTCTTCCGGAGTGTCCCCTCGTCAGTTCCCAGTATATATCAACAAAATAAGTTCTTGTGGGTAACAGTATAATGGTTTCAAATATTAACAGGCGGTGAGACTTGGTGATGAAGTGGAATGCGTATTCACCAAGCACTTCGCCAGCAATGACAGGAAGAAGGCCATGAAGTTTCTCAGGCCCCAACAACCCAAGGACTCACACATGATCACCTTCTTCGTAGGTATACCATTCGGCATACCAACAAACATATATGATACACACACGCAGTAGTATATACTACTAGTTCAGGTAGGAGTAAAGTACATGACTACAAGTAATTATATCTATGAAATGTTGGTTACAGGTCTTTTCACAGGTAGCTTCATTACAATGTTCAGTGTTTATGCGATATTGGCTCACGTCTCGGGCATTTTCTCTTCCAAAAGGGGCGACCACAGTGGTTATATGGAAACCGTATACCCCATTTTCAGGTACCAAGTTCTCACGTTTTGTATTTATTTGAAATCATGAATACACAAGAGATTATTTTAAATCAAGTAGGTGATCAGTTGCCACTTCTTAATGAAGTTGCGGCTTTTCCGATGAAGTGCAAACATGTAATTTAGAAAAAAAGAGCACACCCGCATGTTGGCTTGTTGAGGGTATAGATCTGCTTACAACAAATCGCATTAAACTTTCCATAGTGCTTGCCCAGATGGCTTCATGCAAATCATGCCGTTTGCTGTGAGCAAACAAATGTGACGCCAAAGACATCTAGGGAAAGGCAGCTTTTAAGCAACTATACTCTGTTTCCTAAAGGCAAATATGCCTATTTTTATTTTACACTCATATGAAGTTTGATGGGTATGCCATGAATGCATGTTATTGTTCTGGGTCACGACGATACAGGGAACGTAAAATCTGCAAGGGCTACTTATTTAATGTTTTCCACTATTTAGTGTTTGGTCTATCAGATGATGCTCTCTACAATTCCAGTCCATGGGGAAAGCAACTTGAAGCGAGTACTAAATAATCATGGTAATAACATCTTTGCGATGCTTTCCCAAAATAAAAAGGATCCATGCTATCCTTTTTATCCTACAATTCCAAATCTTTCCAAATTTTGATATTTTATTAATTTTTGAGAGCCGACCAACACCAACCTCTACTAGCATGTTCATGTTTGCTAAGTTGTTTGTACTGTTGAGAAGAATATTGAATATATTAGAAACTTCATAGAACACCGGAGTTAGCATGTGGTGCCACAGAAGTGCGGGAGAGAATCCACAGGAAAATATTAAATATATCAGAAACCACACAGAGCATAAAGTTAAAAGGATATTTGTAGTTGTGGACGAAAAGGAATGAGAATTTATATAATTACATGATTTACTTAATAGTTGTTGGAGCAGCGGAAGATTGGTGGTGTATAAGAAACAAATAAGAGGGAGAGAATATGGATTAATGCACAAGGTAGATGTAAACTTAAGAACTTCTTTTTACTAAAACTTGAACTTGCATACAACACTTGAACCTTTACAAGAAGAGGACTTACAATGTTTACAACAAAGGAAGAGGGACTTACAACACTTGGAAGGAGGAAGACACTTTGAGAGACTCTTGTGTTGGTAGAGGACTTCTTGTTGTTGTTGTGTATGAAATGATGACCTCTTTGGTGGTATTTATAGGCCCCCAAGAGGGATCTAGAATCCTCTTTCATGCTTATCTTTTAAGAGGAAATATCTAGATATTTTGGTGGGAGGTGGAGAAATATCTAGATATTTTCTCCACCTCTCTCTTTTCTAGAAACTTTTTCCAAGTACACATCTTCATTAAACTTCTTCTTATGTGAGTAAAGGATATAGGCCCACATCTTCTTATATGGTGGAGTATTGTAGGCCCATGTGTATAGTAGCCCATTAATACTTCATGGGCAAATTACAAATTATATTTTCAACACCCCCTCTTAATTTGTAATTTGCATTATTCGTCTGAAGTGTTGAAATTTTTCTGTTGGAAGTGACTTTGTAAAAATATCTGCAAGTTGATCCTCTGTGCTGATGAACTCCAGCTTGATATCGCCATTCTCCACTAGCTCTCGTACATAGTGATGACGAAGTTCAATATTCTTTGTTCTTCCATTAAAGACTGGATTCTTTGTCATAGCAATGGCTGACATGTTATCGCATAGTATAGTTGTTGGAAGAGTATTCTCTTCTTAAATATCATGAAGGAGTCTTCTCAGCCATACAGCTTCACATGATGCACTTGTAACGGAAATATATTCCGCTTCAGCAGAGGAAAGGGCTATTGTCTTTTGCTTCTTAGAACTCCAAGATATAACTTTATATCCCATGCAGAATAAATAACCCGATGTACTTTTTCTATCATCTATAGATCCAGCCCAATCACTATCTGAATAACCTTTGATAAAATTATCTTCTTCTGAAGTATATTTAATCCCAAAATTCTTGGTACCTTGAACATATCGAAAAATCCTTTTTGCGGCTGCATAATGAAGCTTAATTGGCTTGCTCATAAATCTTAATACAACACTGACCGCATATAGTATATCGGGTCTTGTATTAGTTAAATATAACAAGGAGCCTAAAAGACTCCTATAAAGAGAACCATCAGCTTCTTGAGCCTCATCATTTGCAGAAAGTTTTGTATTAACAACCATAGGAGTTGCTTCTGGTTTGCAATTTAACATATGAAATTTCTTGAGAATATCATGAACATATTTTTCTTCAGAGATAAATATTTCACCTTCCTTCTGTTGAACTTGAATATCAAGAAAATATCTCATAAGACCGATATCTTTCATTTCATATTCTTTCATCATTGCTTCCTTGAATTTTTCAATCATCTTGAAGGAATTACTTGTATATATAAGATCATCAACATAAAGACATACGATAAGGAAATTCTGCGTACATTTTTCTTCACATAAAGAGATGGCTCATTAGGACTTCTTAGAAATTCATTATCACGAAAATATCCATCAATTTTATTATTCCAAGCTCTTGGTGCTTGCTTTAAATCATACAAGGCTTTGCGAAGATGATAGACCTTTTCTTCATTATCTTTGGAGATGTATCCTTGAGGTTGTTCAACATAGACCTCTTCTTCAAGATCTTCATTAAGAAATGCAGATTTAACATTAAATTGATAAACTGGTAACTTCTTTTGAGCAACAAATGCAAGCAAAGTTCTAATTGTCTCCATACGAGCAACATGTGTAAAAGTTTCATTATAATCAATACATGGCTGTTGCGAATACCCTTTAGCAACCAATCGAGCTTTATGCTTGTGAATGGAGCCATCTTCATTATATTTGACTTTATAAATCCATTTAAGACCAATGACATCTTTATCTTTAGGACGGTCCACGAGCTCCCAAGTGTGATTTTTATTAATGACTGCAATCTCTTCATTCATTGCTTGAATCCATACTTTTTCTTTTACTGCTTCTTCAAATTTTTGAGGCTCACAAGCAAATAAAGTAATAGCAGAAGATGATGCATAAATTTCTTGAAGAGACCGTACCTTTTGTTGTGGATGTTCTGAGTCAGAGACATTTGGCCCAACTGGTCTTTGAATTGAAGAAAAAATATCTTCATCATTTGGATTGTCTTCTTCAGATGCAGCTTGCTTTTGTGGCACTGAAGAATTATCCCAATTCCATGAAGATGTTTCATCAAAGATAATTAATCTCCCTTCTTTGGGCTCATATAATCTATAAGCTTTAGATTTATCACAATATCCAATGAAGATAAATTTTTCTCCTTTTTCATCAAACTTTTCTTGTCTAACTTGAGATGGAATATGAGCATATGCAATAGAGGCAAAGATTTTGAAATGACTAACCTTGACCTTTCTTTCATACCAGGCTTCGTAAGGTGTCTTATCCAACACTGCTTTGGTAGGAGATCTATTCAATATATAAACTGTGGTATTTACTGCCTCTGCCCAAAGTTTGTTAGGAAGACCCTTACCTTTCAGCATTCTTCTTGCCATCTCAACGATTGTTCGATTTCTTCTTTCAGCTACTCCACTTTGTTGAGGAGTGTATCTTGCTGTAAGCTCCTTCTTGATTCCTTGAGTTATGCAGATCTGATCTCAAGACTTTTATTTTTCTTCCACTTTGTTTTTCAACAAAAGCTTTAAACTTGATAAAAGTAGAAAAGACTTCTGACTTTTCTTTCAAAAAGTAAACTCACATCATTCTACTATAAATATCTACAAATAATAAGAAGTACCTGGTTCCATTGATTGACGAAGTTTGAGTTGGTCCACATACGTCTGAGTGTATCAACTCAAGTGGAGCTTTTGCTCTCCATGATGTCTTTGTAAATGGTAATCTATGCATCTTTCCATATATGCATCCTTCACATATGCTTTCATCTTTCTTAATGAATGGAAGCCCGACAACCAAGTTTTTCTGCTTTAGTAACACGAGGCTTCTAAAATTTAAGTGTCCAAATCTTAAATGCCATAACAAGTAATCATCCTCATTTATAGCTTTTAAAGCATAACCTCCTTTTAAAGGCATTGATAATGGAAAGACTTTATTTGGAGCCATTTTAATATCTGCAATCAGTAGCTTTCTTCTTTTATTAAAGATTTTGCATACTCTATTATCAAATCTTAGAGAATGGCCATTATTCATAAGTTGGCCAACACTTAGAAGATTCTCGGTTAATCATGGAACATAGAGAACATCTTGAATGAGTTTAGAAGTAACTTTCTTTGTTTGTACTGCAATAACTCTTTTGCCTTCCACATTTTGCAGTTTTCCATCTCCAAGCTTAACTTGAGAACTATGCCCTTTCTCAAGACTCACAAATGCATCTTTATTCCCTGTCATGTGTTTACTACAACCACTATCGACATACCAAATGTCTTTAGATACTTCTTTAGTATTCATGAAAGAATAAAGTAATGGATTGGAATCCTCATCTTGTTTAATATAATTAGATTTATTCTTTTGGAACCAACAGTCTCTTTGAGAATGATGTGCAATTTTGCACCTTGTGCAGCGGAATCTACAATCTTTGGATTCATGATTATCTTTCTTGCAAATAATGGATTGAGAAGAAGATTTTCTTATACCTGGAGCTCTTTGATTATATCCTCCTTTAGATCTTTCATTGTCTTGACCTCTGTAAGATACATGTCTTTCATTATTCTCTTGTCTCCTTACATATTGTCCCCTTCTTTGCTTGACATGATCTCCATTCTTAGCTTTGGAGATGCTCATTTTTGTTTGAAATACTTACTACAAGGGTTGAGTAGTAAACCTGCTAATTCTTTGCTCATAGCTTCAAGTGAGCCCATTAATTCATATATAGAAAGAGAAGATAAATCTTTTGATTCTTCAATAGCAGCAAGAACATGATCAAATTTAGCAGGTAAACTTCTTAAAATCTTTTTAAAAAACTTTTTATCAGTAATGGTATGTAATCATAACTTCGAATTTGATTTATAATAATAGAAGCTCTTGAAAAGAACCCTTGGATATTTTCACCATCCTTCATTAAGAGATTATCAAAATCCCTTCATAAAGATTGAGGCTTGATAAAAATTACCTTGTCAGATTTTTGAAATTCTTTCTTTAAAATCTCCCATGTTTCTTTAGAAGTAGTTGCTCCAGAAATACGAGGAAAGATAGATTTACTTACTCCTTACTGGATGAAGAGAAGGGTCTTTACATCTTTCTTCTTTTTCTCCTTGAACTCTTTCTTCTTTACTTCATTTAGTGAAGCAATTGCATCTGCATCTTTAACCTCATCATAACCTTTTATGATAGAATCCCACAAGTCTTGTGAGATGAAGAGGGTCTTCATTTGAAGACTCCAATAATCATAACTTTCTCCATCAAATATTGGAATGGAGTTTTTGGTGTAGTTGAATAAAGGTATGTTGGAGGTGGATGCCATGGTGTTGAGAAATAAGGAAAAGGCTTCAACACGGATGTAAGGATGGTTATGGCCCTGATACCAAACTTGTTGGAGCAACGGAAGATTGGTGGTGTATAAGAAGCAAATAAGATGGAGAGAATATGGATCAATGCACAAGGTAGATGTAAACTTAAGAACTTCTTTTTACTAAAACTTGAACTTGCATACAACACTTGAGCCTTAACAAGAAGAGGACTTACAATGTTTACAGAAAGGAAGAGGGACTTACAACACTTGTAAGGATGATGACACTTTGAGAGACTCTTGTGTTGGTAGAGAAATTCTTGTTGTTGTTGTGTATGAAATGAGGACCTCTTGGGTGGTGTTTATAGGCCCCCAAGAGGGATCTAGAATCCTCTTCCATGCTTATCTTTTAAGAGGAAATATCTAGATATTTTGGTGGGAGGTGGAGAAATATCTAGATATTTTTTCCACCTCTCTCTTTTCTAGAAACTTTTTCCAAGTACACATTTTCATGAAACTTCTTCTTATGTGAGTAGAGGATATAGGCCCACATCTTCTTATATGGTGGAGTATTGTAGGCTCATGTGTATAGTAGCCCATTAATACTTAATGGGCAAATTACAAATTATACTTTCAACAATAGTGTCTTGAAATATATTTTTTAGATTTACAACGCTCTATTTTGTATGATGCAGCATGTTTGCTCTTCTCAGCCTTCACATATTCCTGTACGGGTGCAATCTTTATGCCTGGAAAAAAACTAGGATCAACCACAACTTCATATTCGAGTTCTCGCAAAACACAGCGTTGAAGCACCGGGATGCATTCCTCATCTCCGCAAGCTTCATGACTATCGTTGTGGGCGCGATGGTCATCCACCTCCTCCTCCTTGCTGCCGGAATCTCTCCTCACCATGTCGATACCATTCCCGGGATCCTTCTCCTTGTAAAATACCCATAACTAATTATCAACAGTCCCTTTATAATCCGATTCTTGTAATGTTTATTAGTACTGATATAAGGGTCGGCTCTGATTTATTTTCAGATATTTTTGGTACTGCTCTTCTGCCCTTTCAACATCAGCTACCGCACTACAAGATTCTGCTTCCTACGGGTCATCCGTAACATCATACTCTCGCCACTCTATAGGGTAATTAACTTCATTTTTTAGATATGATGCTATGATGTTGCTGAGAAAATTAACTAACGAGTTACTGGTTTACTGTGCAGGTGGTTATGGTGGACTTCTTTATGGCAGATCAGCTAACAAGTCAGGTGACTTGATGATACCCGCATCTGACATATAGTTTTCAGTCCAATTCCATGACCTAATTAGACATGTTTGATGACGTTACTAACTGGATGGGTATACTGTCTAGATTCCCCTGTTGAGGCACATGGAATTCACATCATGCTTCTTCATGGCTGGTGGTTTCAAGACGCACTCATATGGAACTTGCACCAAAAGCAGGCAGTACAAGCAGTTGTCATATATTCTATCCCTTCTTCCATATTTCTGGCGAGCCATGCAGGTATAATTCGATTCCCATGCAATATTTTCATGGACCAACTTATTACAAAGTTGACATATATTACGTGCCACGACATATAAATATGTGCTGACTCCAAATCCGTTGCTTTCTAATTCTTAAGTGCATGAGAAGATATATGGAGGAGGCTTATGATCTGAACCATATAGCGAATGCTGGCAAGTATGTCTCCGCGCTTGTCGCAGCTAGTGCTCGGATGAAGTACGTGGCGGATCCGACGCCGATGTGGATGGGCATGGTCATCCTCTCCTCCTCCATTGCCACCATGTACCAGCTATATTGGGACTTTGTGAAGGACTGGGGCTTCTTCTGCAAGGACTCTAGGAACCCCTGGCTCAGAGACGACCTTGTCCTCAAGAACAAGAGCATCTACTATTTCTCCATTGTGAGTTCCCTGATCTGTAATTGGCAATGCTTACATATTAATTAGCCTTCGGTGCCCCCAGTTGAATAATTTAATCTCTGTATTTCAGTGTCTAAACTTTGTGCTAAGGTTGGCGTGGATCCAAACCATAACTCACATAAACTTCGGCAATGTTGTTGAGAACCGAATGCTCGATTTCTTCCTGGCATCTCTCGAAGTCACACGACGTGGTCACTGGAATTACTATAGGTAAGCAACATGTGAATTATTTCTATTAAATAAACATGATTAATCGAATTGGTCATTTGTAACTGTTCAGTGGTCGTTCTACTGCCACAGGCTGGAGAACGAGCACTTGAACAACATCGGCAAATTCCGCGCAGTGAAGGCCGTGCCGCTGCCCTTTCGGGAAATCGATTCGGACTGACATAACTCCGGTGGTGGAATTGGACGTGGTTAACAGTAGTAGTCTTTATTGGGGATCGAGCCACATATTAAAGGCTGGTTATTTTCTACTGATTTTCGTAGTATTGAATTTCTCACTCGAAGTTGTGGCTCTGATGGAGAGGGACTCGTATTAATTTTGTGTATTTTGCCATTATTGTCTCAATTAAGGAGTTTTATGATGATTTATACGGTGGTACGGAGACTCGTAGTAGGCAATGCTGACAGAAGAAGAGGGATCAAGTTTTGTAGGGTGCAGCCCATCATCTACAGGAAGAGGAAGACCCAGGTACGGAGTAATTTTGACGTGGATGTGAAGTAATATATATAAATTATCCTCACTCGACTGTTTAGAAGAAAGACAGACGTTGTTGCTCAATTATTAATAGCATCTGCATTTGATGGTAAATTTGTAACAGTGTTTTATTTGGGAAGTTTACTTTGTCGTGAAATAAGAAAAAAAAGTTTAAGATTTTTACTTGTGTTATACTGAATTTCATCAATATCAATATTTTTAAATTTATCATAATTACATGATGACTCCTAGAAACAACCGTATCCATTCATGTGCCATCAATCAAGAAGGATGTTAGAAACATAAGTCACATATGATTCTGTTAAGAATCGTGGAAGAAGAACACACACAAACAATAAATCACGCAAGAATGAAGACACACGGATTCACAAAGTTTACTCATAATTGAACTACATTATATACTTTCATAGCAAAAGTTATGTATAAACACATAGATTTTATATGTTTCTTCAGTAATTTTAGGACATGTTATCTTATATATTTTATGTCGGTTTATGGATCCCTAAACTAGATTATAGCTGTTTCATGGGTTAAAATATAACATGAATAACTGGTAATGGACTTTCTCGATGGATGTAAATCATTGTTAATAACTTGCATGTAAATCCTCCGCCCTCAAACAAACAGGGGAAGTGAATGGACGGGGAGCTACTGAAAGGGTGGAGGAATGAGCCCCAAGCTCCGATCACCGTGTGTGATCGGAGATGAACAGATATGATGGTAGCACGGGAAGCGTAAAGGTTCAGAAGGTGGGGTGAATCGACGATCGGCGATGAAATTAGAGGGAATAAAGGATAAAAAAGAGATTGAGGAGAGAAGGGAAGAGGAAGAGGAGAAATAGAATATTTTTTTGAAAGAAAAAAGGGCCATCACCGTATAGGTGTGAGCCCAAAAACTTCACCATTAACCATTTCGAAAGATTACAATCCTTTAAAACGACACAACGTACTAGAAAGCCACTACATACACCAACCCTCCACCAAAGCTTTAGCATGGATCACCACATTCTCGCCATAAGCACGCTCATTCCGGAATAGTGTCCCATTTCTAGCTGCCCAAATTGCACAGATCATCGCTATCATCTCTGTCCTCCCCCTTTCAGTGCCTGACCAACCGACACCTATGCGCTCTCAGAAATCTGTCGTCCCCTCAAACAGCTGCTCCGGTTTCCCCAGTAATCTCCAAGCCTTAATCGAGCACCTACAATTGAAAAACAAATGCTCCACGTCCTCGATCCCCTCCCGACAACGTCGACAGACAGGATCCGACTCCATCGTAAACCTCGCCAACCAAACACCTGTCAAAAGCCTTTCCCTCCTAAAAGTCCATAAGAAAACCTTCACCTGATTTGGGACTTTCCACTTCCATATCTTGCTGCAGTCACTTTCGCACCCGTCAGGAGGAGAAGACGCCAACATACCCTTAAGCGTTGCATATGCCTTCCGTACGGAGAAAACACCATCGCACCAAACCCAACAATCCCTGCCCTCAGTGGGCCCTGCAGCATCATCAAGGCTCATAAGCAGCTGCCTCAAGTCTTCCAAACGCCGTTCAGATAAGGGAGACATGAAACGAGGAAGAAAAGTAAGCCCATCCCACTCATCAGCCACAGATGCATTCTTATCCTCAGCTAAAGCCACCAGCCTCGGAAAAAGGGCACCAAGCTCCCCCTTCTCACACCAATCATCCCTCCAGAACTTTAAATTTCTACCATCTCCAAGCACGGGTCTGAGGAAAGGACGAAGCTCTTGAGCCACCCCCCAGACTCCTCTCCAAAAACATGACGATCGTCTCCCCAGCTCATGAGTTTCCGTGATGGAGCAGCTGGTCCTGTAAATTTTCCTGATTACCCTGCAAACTAGACTATCACAATTTCCCCAAATACGGGAGATCCACCTTCCGAGAAGAGCCTTATTCATTTCCTCCAAACTCCGCACCCCAAGGCCACCTTCCTGTAGTGAACAAGAGATCGTTTTCCAAGCAACCAGCGGGAATCCCTTCTTCTCCCCAGAAGAGGACCAGAAGAATCTCCTCATGATACCCTCGATTCTTTTACGCACCCCAACCGTCATTAATCTGGAGGAGAGAAAGAAAATCGGGACTGATGCCGGGACGGACTTTAGAAGCACTAGTTTGCCCCTCTTAGACAAACACATAGATTTCCAGTTCGCCAGCTTGTGCTCCAGCTTCTCAACTACCGGGAGCCAATCCACGACCTTCATCTTCCCCGCCACGAGAGGAATACCCAAGTAACGCATCGGTAACTGGCCACGTGGGGAGCGAAGCCACATCTCGCACCTCCTCACCTCCTCCTCATCTGTCCAGAAAGGAACAAATTCTGACTCGGCCCTGTTGATAGTAAGCCCAGATACCCTCCCAAAGATGTCAAGAACTGTCGACATTCCCTACAACTTGCATCACCTCCCTCAGAGAATAAGATTGTATCATCAGCATACTGCAGCAATGGAATAGACATGCCATCTCGAATATAGCCGTTACAAATTCCCCCAGCAACCGCACGATCCATCATGATGGCCAACGCATCAGAAACCAGGACAAAGAGGAGCGGTGCGAGAGGGCACCCCTATCGAACCCCTCTCTGCGGCTGGAAGAAACCCCCCTTTGACTGCCTGTTCACCAGCACGTCACTCGAAGAGGTGGTGACACACCTCCTAATCCAAGAGATCCAACGATCGGGGAAGCCACGTCTATGCAAGGAGGCCCACAGGAACTTCCAGTCCACACAGTCATAAGCTTTGGAAAAATCCACCTTCCACATAACTCCCTTTGTCTCGTGCCTACGCCAATCCGCCACCATTTCCGTCGCAAGGACCACACTGTCCATCAGATTCCTACCCGGGATGAAGGTGCTTTGGGACGACGCCACCACCTTGGAGAGGACACCTCTCAGTCTGTTTGCCAAAACCTTAGCGATAATCAGGTAAATTGCGTTTGACAATGCTATCGGTCGGAAGTCGTCTACCCTTTCAGCGACAGCCTTTTTTGGAAGCAGAAAGATGAAAGATCGGTTTAATCTCTCAAAACCGTAGTTGCCCTCCACAAACTCTGCAAGTACTGCCAAAACCTCCTTACCAACAATACCCCAAAATTCTTTGTAGAAACATATCGGAAATCCATCTGGTCCAGGGCAACCATCTTGATTGAGGGCGCAAAGAGCCTTAAAACCTCCTCCTCTCCAAAAGGGAGCATAAGATCCTGCTGTTCCTGTTCAGTGATCCTAGATACACCAGCGCCCAGTCACCTCACACCAGATCTGTTGGACCGCCTACTTAACTTCTTGAAGTGATTGGTAGCCGCCCTTGCGATCGCCACCTCACCACGCACCTCAACTCCCCCGACGCTTAGCGCGTGGATCCGATTTCGCCTCCTTCTACCACTAGCAAAGTTGTGGAAAAATCGAGTGTTGGCGTCACCCTCTTGCAACCATCGCTGCCTCGATCTCTGCTTCCACTCGACCTCCTTCTTCTTATCCTCCTCTTCTAAAGTTTTGAGCAGAAACCCACGATGAAAAATCTCCTCCCCATCAAGATCTCTTTCGTCCTCCAGTCCAGTCTTAGCATCTCCTGTAATCCCTGATCCCTCCTCATAGTTCGATCTGCTCTATTCTCCTTTTTGTACTCAAGCAGACGGCGCCGCAGGGCATCCAACTTCAGAGCCAATGCCACAGTGGCAGATCCATCCATAGACAACCCCGACCAGAAGTCGACCACCATCTCCCGAAAACCACGTTCGAGTAACGAGCACCGTTCGAAATGAAATCGGGATGGCGAGCCCCCATCACCAGCCGTGTCGAGGCACATGGGTAAGTGGTCGGACCACGCCCTAGGCAGCGCCCTTACCCCCACAAGATTGAATCTTTCCAAAGCTTCAGTAGACAGTAGGAAGCGATCGATCCGCGACCTCGATGATGAGCTTCTCCAAGTGTACTTGCAGTTTGTCGTGTCTACAACCTCCAAGCCGAGCTCCTCCACCACCTCCGCAAAGAGTTCTGATCCAGGGTCATGCGCCCCCTGTCCCCAGGCATGTCGTCCGTATATAAGGTAACATTAAAATCGCCTCCAGGGAACCAAGCAGTCTTCGGGTAGGTGTTCTGGATTAGCCTCATCTCCTCCCAAACAACTGTGTTGCGGGAGCCACCCGTAACTCCATACACCGAAGTAACCAAAAATTTTGTTTGATCCACCTTATCAACGAGAAGAACAGAAACGGAGTGGACCAGTGTCAGCTCCTCAACACAATCAAACCGCCCTTCACTCCAGGCCACCACTATGCCCCCCGAGATACCACTTGCCAAAACTGCTCTAAAATCAGAAAGGAAAGGACCCGTGACCGAGCTCCACCTCAAGGAGCCCAATGAGGAAATCTTGGTCTCTTGGATGCAAGCAACATCGATTTCCATGACGCCATCAAAGATCCAATCGCCATCCTCTTATCAGGTTGCCCCAACCCACGCACGTTCCAAGACAAAAACTTCATTGAGATGCCAATGGGGAGATGCCATTGGAACAACTTCATCGTTCCAAGACAACAACTTCAGGAGAAATAGAATATAAACTCTATCCTGGAAAATGGATGGAGTAGATGGAAGTGGTGCCTGGGAACAGAGCTCGATGATGCTCCTAGTGATAACGGCCTCGGTGCGCGGCACGGAAAAGCTGTTGCTTCGATGCCGGCGCGATCACGTCGATCTTCTCTCTACCGTGCTATGAAGACACATAAGTCAGAAGATTGCCACTCCTCTCTCTCAAGTTAGGAGCTCTTGGAAAGAAAGATGGTAATGGCAGATGCTGGATCCGATGGGGATATGGGCCTACATATAGCAGAGGTGATGTGGGGATCAAGTAGTCAGGTGGCATCACCAGCGAGTTGTTAGAATACCGGCCTAATGGCCGGCCGGTGGAGGGGAGAGGAGGAGGAAGAAGGAAGGGGCGACAAGCGAAGAAGGGAGAAGAAGCGGGGAAGAAGAAAGGGAAAGGATAAAGAAGAAGAAAATAAAAAATTAAAAAATTAAAAAAAATTAGAAAAATTAAAATTAAAAATAAATCAAGTTAATAATTAAAATAAATAATTAAGTAAATTAAGACTTAAATAAAATTAATAAATGAATAAATAAATACCTACAGAAATAATAAATAAATTAGTAAATAAATAAAAAATTAATTATGTATATTTTTATTGATTTATTTTAATAATAAATTATAAAATATAAGAAATAACCTTTATTAAATAAAATAAAACTAAGATACATTGTACAATTTATGCCAATAAGGTCCCAACCCCACTTTTTCTTTATTAACTTCGATTTTAGGGAAATTAGTTTCATTTGATAGATAATTCTATAAAATGAACTTTAAAAGTGAGTATGCCCAATTCGGAGTTCATATGGTCGAGTAATGATGGCCGAAAGTTCAGGGTCACAACTTCGTGGCTTTGGTATTTATTGGCATTTTATTTTAAGTTAAATTTGTATATTTTCTACTGGTTTTTAGAAACAAATTTGAAAAATAACCAAGTTAAACAAAATTAAGAATAATTAATTAGAAAAATAGGGAGTATTATACATATATGAGTAACAAAGGGGTCCAAACCGCCAAAACTCACATGTTTTATTCTAATATTTTTGTTGATATTTTTAACAAATAGTATTAGTTATAAAATGAAGTTTAAAAGTGAGTTTGGTCAATTTAGAATTTTCTATAAATAGTTATTAACCTTAGAAGTCGGCTTCCATGGCTTCTTAGGTTCATCATAACTAATTATTTTTACCTTAAATAATTTTTTTGATATTTATAAATTATTATATATTATTATAAACAATTTTTATGAAGAAAATATTTTAATTTAAGATTCTCTTGGTGATAATCAAAATAGGTGAAATATTTACAATGTAAAAAATGTGTAAATATATTTTTGTATTCTTGATTTTCTAATATTTTTATAAATTAGGATCCTTATCTCCCCCTACTTATTTATTTTGTCGACTAAGTCAATTTTGAACTGGTCTCAGGGTTAGGATCAGTCTGTATATATTACACATCTATATCCTTCATTTCTTTTATTTTTCATTTTCTCTTTATTATTTTATTTTGGATAAAACCAGTGTTAAATATATATTTTTTACAAATATGGTTAGAATGTTAATTAGTGAAAATTAGATAATATTTACATGTATTTTACCAAGGATTTTAGCCAAAATGAAAGAATAAAGGTGATGAATCATAGATTCATTATCTAGCAGGTAACATTCAACGAACCCAATATTAAATTAGTTGAACTTTGATATATTATTAACAAATTAATTAAAAATTGATGGATTTCAGGATGAAGTTCTTTTTATGAAAATGTACGAAGTACAAACCTGCCATTCTACTGCAATGAATTAGATACACAATCCGAACATTAGGTATGATACTGATGTGTAGTTTTTCATAACCTATAGTATTAATTAAATTTTTTTAACAGATGCAGTAATCTTCGAATGACATGGAGATCCTAAATAACTTACCTGCAACTTGTCGAGAATCACAAGAAGTTTGGAGACATGCGATGTTGATTTGTTTTAATGTAGTTGTTATGCACGTGTTAAATCGTGTTATACAACAGTTTTATCTATGCTAACATATCCCATATTCAATGCCTAGATCATTTTTTCAGAATATCGAATTCGGCATAGGGACAATGAACTGATCGATTGTGCAGATCAACTTCGAGAACAAATACTTCAGTAGAATCGAAGAAGATAAACAATTACACGTGGAGAGAACTTCAATAGAATCTGATGAACTACGACTGATAAGGTGTATGCAACAGTACTGGAAAATTACACGTGGTCGGATTCATACGTCAATGCGTCAACCATGATTTGCATATGAGTTATACACTCCCAATGATGGGCTTGGGGTTAGTAGCAACATTTTTGTTATTGATTCATTAAGTGTGAAATTCATAATAAATTCACGATTGTAAATATATTTAAAAGTAGCAAAGTGTATATGAAGCTCATGGGAAATCTTGGCGATTACTGAAGGAGCTCAGAGTTGCATAATGTTATTGGTTTGCTTGACTTCACATTGAATAACTTTGGATTAGTGGATCCAATGACACAATATCATCAAAGATACTCTTATTCAAATGAGTTCTCTACAATTATCATGAACTTCGACCGCAATACGAGGTTGTTCGACCAACCATATTTTCTTTTTCTTCGCAACAACAATATGGCACTAGGACTCATGAGGACCAAGTGCAATTGTGTATGATTTTATAGAGATACAAATTACCCATCCTTTACAGGCCGATGACTTCTGGGGACTAACCACATCCAGGCGTGAATTCGTGGAAATATTTTACCGACAATGTCTTTTCCCCTCAACCTAGCATTGGATTTTCCTACTATACATATTTGCATCGTGCACCTCCTAGCCATAATCTCCAATGCCCATCTCAATCAAATCTATTCCAGTAGGAACAAGATCCTCAACATTAGCAACAACTATCATAGCATCAGCAACGACCACCTCGAATTGATAGTACTACTTCGGTTCGAGAAGGTCCACGAGAGCCAAGTGTTAAGAGTGAAAGTAGTTCTAGTAGAGGTAGTAGATGTCATAGGAGAATATATAAATTATTAAGTAGGACACAACGAAGATTTAGTTCATGAAAGTATGTATCCACGGTGGCATTATCATCATAAATTTTATGGCATTATCATCAATAATCTTCTCTTCAATACAATGTAACCTTGTCTCCATTATCTTTGTTGGATGTTGTAAATTCTTTGTTGAAGAGGATTTTTCACGGGTCTAAAGTACATCTCACACAAGGCGGAGATGCAGTCGCTATGACGACCTGCAAGAAACCCTTTTTCAAACAACAACTAACCCACAATGATAATTAAGCTACAAAAGCAGCACAGAGTTAAAATCTATTATAACTCTACGACAAAGATGTATATAGTGTGCAAGTATATGTAGAGTGTCGAACACAAAGAACAATCAGGATAAATCGGGGCAATAAAGCACAAAATTGATTGTGAAGTATGTGTCTATATTTTTATGTGGGTTTTTTTATTATTTATTATTTATTTTTTGTATATTGATTTTTAATTTTCTGATTTTGTATTTTTCTTTTTCCAATTTTATATTTTTTATATTTTTTCTTTTAATTTAGATGTAAAGATATATATATAATATATACAATATAGGCTAGGGTTAATATAAAAATTAATAAAGTAGGAAAAATAAATAAAATAAAATCTTTTTAGGTTTTAAATAATTTTTTACTATTTTTAGGATTTTTAAAAAATTTTTCCATATTTTATGCATTTTTAAAGTAAAAAAATACCCAAAACAGGTTTAAATAAATAGCTGAATTCAAAATGGAGGGGGAAAATATAAAATAGTAATTAAAATTCTCCAAATGACTTTTAATATATATATATATATATAACGATATAGAGAAAAATATAAAACATACATTAGAATTTTTAATTTTTTTAAGATTTTTTTATATTTTTATAAAGGTTTTTAGAGTTTTCTACTTTTGAGTTTTCTTTATATTTTCTAGTGATTTCTGGTCTGAATTTGTAAAATAAGTAAATAAATAAGAAATATATTTTTTGAATTTTTTCAAAAAGGTTTTATATTTTTTGTATTTTCTTCTGCAAACAGGAATAAAAATGGATGTTTTGGATTTTTTATAAATAACTAAAAGCTTCAAAATGCAAAATAAAATATGTGCGCAAAAGAGCAATGCAACAGGAAGTTATATCTATTTTTGGATATTTTTTTGAGTTTAATAGATATTTAAAATAAATGCAATCAATAAATAGAATCTACACTACTAGCAAGGGCATATTTGTAAATATCAAGAAGTCCAGGGGCTAAAGTGCAATTTCTACAAAAATATTCAACACAATATTCAAATTTTTGGACCAAATACAAAATACAAGACCTGTGAGAGCCTCTCTGCAAAAACGTCAAGCCCACGTGCACGAGCACGTGAGCTACGCTGGCGTGGACCTTGATGCAATTATCAAAACATTAGATGGTCTGTTGGCAAATTTTACAAAAATATTACACTGAATGAAATAGTTTATGGACCAAATCCAAACATGCAAATCCTTAGGGGCTCAGTCGCCAAATGTCCACCTTACGTGATGGGTCACGTGAGGTGATGTGGCTCGGACCTACTTGCAAATACGAGTAGTTCAGGGGGAGTTTTGCAAATATTACTGAATTATTTGAACTGCTTAGGAAAGTTTAGAGTCTAAATGGTAGGGGTGAAATGCAAAATATCCACATCCTATGTGCAGATCGGACGAGGCAGGGCGATTCACTTGCCACGTGTCGCTCTATGGTGGGTTGATGACGGTTCACGCACCTACGGTCGAGATCAGATCACCCCGTAGATCTGGTGGTTTGGAGCGGGGATGATCCAATGGTCCTCAATCAAACTAGACCTCATTCCTGATCCGACAACAGAGAGTGGAAGAGGAAGAACGGGGAAGAAAGCCCGTCGAGGCATGCTTCTTCCGTCAGAATATCTCCCCTCCGTCATTCCTTGAAGCTCAAAGGTTACCCAATCGTCTCCTACATGTGTCTTCTTATGGATGGTGGCTTCAAAACATGATGAAGATCACCGGATCTCCTCTACGATGTCGGAGAAGAGAGGAAGTCCTAGGTGCGTCCAACGAGAAGTCAAAATGACCCCCATGTGCGCCTTTTGCTCCGGTACATGCAGAAGAGTTATACCAAAAATGCAGAGCTCTAAGGAGCTCTTAGGGGTGGAATGGGCATAGGGGGTGTCGAATGAAGGTTCGCCAAGTGAACTCCGATGAACTACGAGCGAGGTGATCTACTACAAAGAAACGAAAGGAAAAGATCGGGAATAAACTTAGGACTATGGTTATGCTAAGAATGCAAAAAAAGTAAAAAATGGACCTCTATGGCTGGAAATGCTAGAGATGTACCTCACGGACAATGGTCGGAAATGAGGCGTGGAGCCTCCCCTAGACCACGTGCGACATCTCCTTGATGGTTGGAGGAGATCCTGTCACCATCTCCAGTCCAGAGCACACAAGAAGAAGGGCCTTACTTGGTCGAAGAGGGTTCAAAGGAGTGATGAATCCTTGATTCTCATTCTTTATTCTTTTATTTTAGCTATTTATGTTGGCAAAGCATCATGTAAATAGATGTAAATATAATAAGTTTCCATTATGCATGCATTTGTTAATATTACATAATTAGCATGTATTTGTGAAAAAAAATAATGAAGGAAAATATAAAAGGAAGGAGGTATTTAGAATAAATACAGAGTGATCCGAACCCAAGAGAAGGCCAAGCATTGGCTAGATCGCCAAATAAAACAAGTAGAGAGAGAGATAGGGCCTACTCTAGCTTGTACATACTATTTATGCAAATAAATATTTTTTTGGCAAAATAAAAATAAATTATTCTTTTTACCTCCCTATATATAGTCCTAAAAAAATAAAAATCAGAAAAATAAAAATAGAATAAAATAAAAATCCACTCTTCCTTGTACAAAATACGTGTATACCTATACCAACCTTTATTTATTGAAGACTTGTAAATAAATAATAATAATAAAATAAAAATTATTTCATACTTCAAAAATTATGTTGTAAATAAATAAAATATAAAATTGAGGTATTTGTGTGAAAATGACAAAATAAAAAAAATTGTACAAAATACATAGATATATTATACTTGTATATAATATTATATATTGTACATAGATTAAATGTTTTTTCATAAAAAAATAAAAATAACAAAACAAAGTTTGAAAAATAACAAACATTTTTCATTTTATACACTTTTAAATTTAAAATCATTTATTATTTTTTATTGAATTTAGAAGTATTTTGTAAATTCTATTTTTTGATTGGTCGGTTGGGGATTGTTGACCAAGGTCAACAGCTCCTTCTTCCCGGGTCTGACCCGAATCCTCATCACCGGAATAAATTTCTTCCTATTTTCCTAATCGGGTAACACATCCCCACGCTTCGATTCTTTATCGTTGCTTCCCCTTGGATCCAAGACCCTCACAGATACATGGGATGGCATGGATCTTCCTAGGGTTGCGTGCCCTTGCCCGATTCCTCCAGTCTCCTGGGAATCCTATAAAGTCTCTTCTTCGCCTCCCAGGGGCGACAGTTCGTACCTCACTCCCTTTTCGACCCCTAGACACCTCCAGCTGAGTGACATCTGCTCGGAGGACCCCTCAGAGCTTGATTTGGTGCAGTGAAGTTGACGCTCGCCCTTCGTGGCCGGAGAACCGTCGCGAGCAGCCTCCCCCTCCTTCCGCATCGAGGTTGAGGCCATCACCCCATCAACCACCTTCTCCTGATGTTCAGGAGCATTTCCAGACCTTCAGGTATCCCTCATATCCTTCCCACCTTCCTATTCGATCAGACCTTATCATTCATCACCGTCGCACTCCTATCTGGTTTGACCAGTTGATCGGAGCCCCGACATCCGCCTTCAGCTGTTTAGATCGATCCGCACCCAACCTGATCATCCTTAGCCTCGATCTTCTAGTCGAGATTAGGGTCGAGATCTCCTCTACCACCTTCGCTGGAGATCAAGCTTCGCTCCCCTCCGAGTTTTTAGCTTCAATAACCCAGACCAGAACATCACCCCGAGTCCAAACTTCCCTTTGCAGGTGTTCACGCGTGCTGGGAGCCCTCAATTCATCCATCAGAGGGTTCGTCGGAGCAGCTCCAAGCCATCTTCACCGTCACACGCATCTGGCCGTTGGCTCCTTTATTGGACCCGTTCAGTCGGCATAGAGGATCTCCGCAATCATTCCCGAGCCTCCTGATCGACCATGGGAGCTGATGATCACCTCCTTAGCTCTGGTGAAACTCGCCTCGATGCTATTCATCTAGACCCTCTCAGCACCGTTGGATTGGTCATCCTCCTCCTCCAGATGGCATCCACGCCACTGACAGCAGCAACCTTCTAGGCCGTTAGATCGCAGCTCTAACGCATCTATGCCCCACATCCTCGAAAATTTCTGAGGCGTCAGATCTGACACCTGCCACATCTCAACCGCACGTCCACGCGTAGCCAGTGGCCACCACATGTCCCTCATGTGCACCACACACACCTGTAAGGGTATATTTCATATTTATCATGCACTTTTTATGCGTTATATTTTAGTGTGTTAAATAAAGCTGTAGTTCATACTATTTGCATGTGTGTCTCTGATGTTTCTAGTATTTGCACTTTAGTCCTCCTAGTTTGAATACATGTGCCCGCTCACGTGCTCTATGATGTTTTTGCATATTCTATCCTAGACCTCTCGATGGATAACATTTGAATGAAATGTTTTCTGGATTTGCATTTATACCCTTGTGCATTGATTAACTAGCATGTGCATGAATTTCGTAGGAATTTTGCAATGATATTCCTAAACTTTTTATGTGTGTTATTGTTTAGTTTGAAAACTTATAATATTTACAAATAGGTCCCTACAACTTGTGTCATTAATTTTGAAGCAAATAATTACCAAATCTACTCCAAAAATTCCCCGAAAATTACCATTTGCTCCTGCTAATGTGTAATATTTTTTATAATTTTTGTGATGTAATTTGATTTTATTTAATATTTTCTAAAAATAAAAAAACCCTAAAAAAGTATATGTCTGTTTTATAAAATACCAAAAAAATTAAAAAAAATACCTCCAAAAATTCTATAAAAAATCATGTGTGTTTGTCTTAGTGGTATTTTAACTTAAGTACTGATTTTGTTCCATTATCTTTTATAAAACTCCTAAAAATATGAAAATACCAAAAATCTTATAAAATTTCTAAACAATTCTAGAAAAGTAAAAAATGCAATTCCAGTTTCTGTAGTTAGGTCTTTTATCTATTTTTTTTCATAAAATAGCCCCTAGGCCTTCTAGTAATTTTAGTATTTTGATCTTGCTTATTGGCCACGACTAAACAGAGCTTCCTTGTTTTGTCCTTACTTCTTTTTTAGAAAATTATATAAAAATCATAAAAATCATGGAAAATTACCAAAAACATCTACATATTTGAAAAACACAAAAATTTTTTATTTCTATTTTTTATATTTTTAGCCTTAATAAAAATTGTTGTAGTATGATTTCCTTCCTGTTCTTATTCATTTTCTTATTAGAAAAAATAAAAAAAGTACAAATTAAAAACCATAAAAATATGCATTTTATTTCCTGATTTCTCGACTATTTTGTAGGCTTATCTCGTGCTACTTGTGTTCGATCCTGATCGATATACCAGGTTAAATAAATAGTGGAGACCGCTACACTTGATTTGGTGCTTTGATTGTTTTATTTGTGGTCTTATTTTTCTTGTTGAGTACAGCTCGGGTGATTGAGGTCGCAACGACCTTTAATATCACTTAGCCTCAATTGTGAGAGCGCTCACCAGAATGGCGTCGTTGCCGGAGAGCACGGCTTAGTAGTTGATTTTCAGATGCTATCTTTTATATGCTTTTAGCTCTATTTGTTATAACTGTGTTCTGACCTGTTCCTGTTTTGCTTTTTGTATGAGGAACTGCTCGAGAGCCGCTTTGAAGGAGACCCATACTCAAGGAGAAACAGGAGCAACTGAGAACTTAGTTATAGCTCATAGAGTATTTTAGAGTTAGTTTATTTTGAGCCTTATTATTATTATAATAATATAGGGACCTTGGATAGTTGTGGACACTTGGCTATATCGGGGTCTGTTTCGTCGAACACTGGTGTGCTCGGGGGACCTCACTGCTGTTTTTACTGGTTTTGATTTCTACGTTTTATTTTATTTTGATTCTCGAAGAATTTGGCCCTTAGATTTAGGAATTTCTTTGATTGTGACTTAATTGATTGAGGCCTAATCCCTAATTATTTGCCTGCACCTATAGTTCGTAATTGAACCTTACTAATAAATCAGAACAAAAAGTTAGTTTGATTAGACTTAAGTCCTTGCGTCGTGAGGAACCGCATACAACGCTAGCAGGACCCATTGTGGTGGGCACCGAGTGGTTCCTAAGATCGGACTCCGAACTTAATCTGATTGGTTATCTATAGTTCTTCTCGTGTAGAAATTGTTCGTCTAAGGCCGTTTTCTTCTTGCATCATTTACATTAGTTTACTTCCAGTCTTTAAATTTATGCACAGATCACCTTGCATGTAGAGTGATGGCGACATGTATGCATCTCTTACTTTGCATGCATCATCATGTTTGATCGTGCATCAGCTTTTTCGACTTCTCCCTCTGTTTTGGACTTTAAAAAATCAGGAGATCAAAAAATTCGTTAGGCATTGATTTGCTTGCGTGAGAGAGTGACCCGTACACTAGGTTAGAGCCACATTTGAACTCTCGGCAGACTACCGACCTTTTATACGGGACAATATATTGGGAGCCCAAATCCAGTCTTCAAACCCGAGTTTGATTCCACCCTGTTTCCCTCGACCACACTTCTACCAGTCCTGAGGTGCCAGAGCAGAGACTAGAGTAGATATTCATTCACTTGACGGCACCTGAGTTCGGGTCTTTTTCCTTTTTAGATACCCAAGAGATGGCCAGCAGCGAGGAGCGCGCCGATGGACAACCCTAGACTATCACCTATGTTTTGGATAAGGGCACCAACAACAACACGATGTTAGCCTCCCTGGAGATGATGCAGCATCAAATCAGAGCTCAGGTAGCATTCATGGTTGATATGCGTAGAGAGATGGAGCAGAACCGAACCAACCAAGGAGAGCAGAATCGAGCCGGTGGTGGAGAGATACCAGAGCGTGGAGGAGGAGAAGGAGATTATCCAGAGGAGCCATATGAGTGATGAATCCACATTTCATCATCTTTATTCTATCATTTTGGCACCAAAAACCCTAGCAAATGCCTGTAAATACCCTTTATATCATCATCTTAGCATTCATGCATGTGCATTCAATTAGTGTATAAAATACTGTAATTAAAGCCAAAATTATAGAATAAATAAAAGAAAAGAAAAAGAATAAAATATTGTAAATATTTTATGATCCAAAACCTCGAGACCTAGGCATCTTGATGAATAGGTCGACAAGGAATAAAGTAGGGGGAGATAAGGGCCAAATACCTATATTATTCTATTCATTCTTTATTCATTTTGGGACCTATTTTTGATTCCACTTTTTATTCATCAAATAAAGAAACTTTGTACATGAAAGTTATAGATACTATTACAAGGAAAAATACAAAATTGATTTCACAGAAAAAGAATGTACAGATAAAAAGTTATAGTCTGAATAAGAACCAAGAATCCCAACTTCCCAGACCCGTATCTCACAACTGACAACTCCAAATGCAACATACTCACCTTTAATTGTATATAGAATAAAATAATCTATTTAATGGCAGTGGTTTCGCATTTGGTGGAGCTACGGTTTGAAAGTTGAGTTTTGGACCCTCATTGTATAATTGTACAGATTAAAATATTCAATTTATTATTTACACATTATTTTTATATTTTTATATTCTTAAATATGTAAATATTACTTATAATACATTTGTGCATTAAAATCAAAATAAAAATGCAAAGAAAACTCAAAATAAAAATAAACATATATAGGTTATACAGGTATTATACCTATACTTATACCTATACTTTTCACACTTATATTTTATTAAATATACAAAATAAATCAGAAAAATAAAATAAAAATATATTTGTGTATATAAAAATATTTTATAATTTTATAAATAAGAAATAAAAATAATAAAATTACAATCACTAAATAAAAATAAAATAATCAAACATATAGATAATATACCTATATAGGGGTATACGAGTAACTTGTAAAAATATAACTCATAAAAATAATTAAAAATCGGTATAAAATACTGTATAAAATAATAAATATTTTTCATTAAATAACCTAAAATTAATTAAATCATTTAATATTTTTTATCCAATCTACAAGACCTTCATTTAAATTTTATCTTTTTGCGGATGACGTGGCCCAATCAGGCCACGCCATCCGTTGACCAGGGGTCAACTCCTTGACCCCAGGTCTGTGACCGCGGGACATACATAGGCGCCCTTCTTCTTGGATTTTTTCGAGGCTTGTCTTTCACCATTTGAGGACGACACCTTCTGCAAAGTTGTCCACCTACGATCCCTTTAGCTCGCCTAGTAATTATCTCGGGCAGAGGATCGCTGCTCAGCTCGTTTTTCCTCGTTCTTGGAGCCGTCTCCACCAAGTTTCAAAACCTACCCTCCAGCCCTCTCTTCTTCCTTCAACCATTTTTGCCTGAGCCAAAACCCTCCGAGGGCGCATCGCTGGGTCCCCTGTGACAGAGGGAAGACCCTCCACCTTGTCGAGGTGATTCACTAGCTCGGCGGCGTGTTCCAAGCCACCTCCGGCCACTCGGCCGTCGAGGTTTAAATCTTGGGTACACAACCCTAGAGGTACCGCTTTTTATTCGTTTTGTTTGCATTTTGAGCATCCCAGTAGCCTTACAACTCGATTCCAGCCATCATATCGAGTCCCTTCGGTCCACCCTTCGTCGTCACCTTCGTGCTCTGGAGCTTCCTGGAGGTGACAGCTCCATCGCAAGCCCTTCAGCCCAGGCGTTTGAAGTCGGAGGAGTCTCCCGTACCTCCCGCAACTCCGGCAGTCGAGGTTTCTTCTTCCTCTGGCTCCGGCCATTGAGGGCATCCCCCCGTTCGTTTCTTTTATGCATTTAGTTCCTGTTAACTTAAGGATGAAAACCCCTCAAAAAAATTAGAGTTCCATCGATTCAATCGCTCGATCTATCACCATGGCCGGAGCGCACCTCCGGCCGTTCGTCGCCATCGCGTGTTACGCCTCCCCACTTCCATCCAGAGGTCCAGGAAGTTTGCCCTGGACCTCCTTAACCTTTTTGCAGGTCAAAGCACGCCCAATCGTTCCTGGAGATCATTTTGGAAGCTCGCCGGAGCTTTTGCAGCGTTCCAGCTCCACCGGCCAACCGCGAGCTCCACGGCCATCGTCGTGGCTTTTTGAGACCTCCAGGAGGAAGAGGAAGACCCAGGGACGCTCCACGTCCATTTTGGAGCCCTGACATCGCCGGAGGATGGAGATCTGGAGCGGAGAAGTTCACCTTCGCCGGTGTTCTTCCCTGTTCTTGCTCCCCGCCTCTCATCCGTCGGATCTCGGCGCGCCCCCCAGATCGCACAGCCACCGTTGGATCGCCCCTCAGCCTCGATCGTCGATCGTTCGTGGAGATCTGATCTCAGCCATGCATCCAGCGAAATGTCATCGGCCGTCCGCAACGCGCCACGTGGATAAGTGGCACCCTCTACGCCATTGGATCCGCGCGTCGAGGGTATTTTGCACCTAAACCCTCGCGCATTTTGTATTTACGTTTTAATCTATAAACTTTCCTCTGTCGTTGAATTATTTTGTAAATATTACAAAAAGACCCTCAAACTTTCTGTATTTGCATACAAGTCCTCCGCCACGTCACCTCACGTGACCTGTACACGTGAGGTGAGGGCATTTTGCATAGAGGCCCTCGGTCTTTGTTTTATTTCGTTGCAGTACCAAAACTTGGATACTAAGTGTTATATTTTTGGAAATTTTGCAAGTAGGCCCCTGGGGTTTTGAAAATTACTTTTTGGTCCTCGCCAGGCGCGTGCAAGTCACGCGCCCTGGTGGGAAAATTGCTAAGATACCCAGGCGGGTTTTGTATTTTGTAATTGGTCATGGAAATTGAATATTAAGTGTAAACTTTTGTGGAAAATTGCATGTGAGCCCCTGGATGTTTGAGAAATTGCAAATATACCCCTGCCAGGCCTGTTTAATGATTGGGTGTTTGTATTAATTATTCGGACCTTCATTCTAATTCCAAAAATTCTAAAAATTTGAACTTAAGATCCTGTTCACTTGTACTTTGTCTCCATATTTTTAGTTTTTGATTTTATTTCATTTTAATATTTATTAAAAATCAAAAACAAGCTTTTTGCCTACTATCTAGCTTAGAAAATATCAAAAAAATATTAAAATTCCTTGAAAAATTCCAAAAAAATTCCCTAGTGTGTATTTTATCCTATTCTAGTGTCAATCCAAAAATCGCTAAAAATCTCAGAAGAAAAACTTAAAAAATTCAAAAATACACAAAAACTTCAAAAAAAATATATAAAATCAAAGAAAACTCAGAAAAATACAAACTCAGTTCCTGTTTGTTCTATATTTCATTATCTTTATTTGAAAATTAGTGTGAAAAATTTTTGTGGCTGTTTGCTAATTTTAATCCCTATTTTACTCACAGCCAGTGCATATTTCACTGTTTTCCCTTATTTCAGTATTTAAAAATATCACAAATACTTTGAAAAATACCCAAAAATCACAAAAACAGTAAAAAATCCTAAAAATATCACAAACATTTTATTTCTTAATTTTTGGCTATTTTTGCTTATTTTTATAAATACTTTATCTTGTCTTCCATTACATTGTTTTTAAATTCCAATATTGAAAAAAATATATAAAATATAAATTTAAAAAAATCAGAAAATTAAAAATTAAAATACAAAATTTAAAATTAAAATTAAAATAAAAAAATTTAAAAAATTAAAAACCCACAAAAACTTCTTTGCTTGCTTGCTTAGTGTAGACACTTCACATTCACTTGCGCACATTTGTTTGAATTACCCTGTTTGCTCCCTGTGTTCGAACTCTCTGCATACTTGTCCCTATACATCATTCGTGCAGAGTTAAAAATAAATTTTAACTCCACATTTATTTCTAATTGTTGATCTTTAGTGTGGGTTAATTGTTGATTTTAGTCCATATTTAGTGTGGTCAACACACCGACTGAGTTCACGCTTTGTGTTGAACTTAAGACCACCTAATTTTGGCTAAATCAAATGGCGCCGTTGCCGGGGAGCAACAACGCGTAGATCACTTTTTGTTTGTATTGTGATTATTTGTCTGCATTTCGTGGCTTTTATTTCTATTTGTACTATTTTTGATATATCTGATGAATTGTCTAACCACTCTCCTTGTTTGGATTCCGTGCGAGGTACGCGGATCGAGGGAGGATCCCCTCTTGGAGCACCTTCGCACCCACGTAAAGCAGCTTTAGCCTAGCACGAAGAAGGACTTGGAGGATTTTGCAAGACAACTCCTTAGCATCCATTTTTCTTGTATTGTATTTATTTGTGTAATTTCAGTGAGAGAGACTCTATTTTGTAATAATACAGGTACTTGGACTCTTGGACATTCGGGCCCAATTTCCAAGTGTTTGTTCACTTGGGGGCTCACCGCGGCTTTCCATCGGTTTTCATCGCCTTTTCTTACTTTGTTTTTCGGTTTTGTTTTCCTTACTTTGTGTGATTGAGCCCTTAGATTTAGGAGTTGCTTGCGATAGATTAAGGCCAAACACCTAATATATCTTGCACGTACCTATAGCCGCGTTTGGACTTAGTCAAATTTTAAACAGTCGGGTCATCATCTTAGATTCGCCGCGCTGCGAGCCCACCCCATCAAGCGCTACTCCTGAACTCGACTTGTCGAGAAGAGGAGGGGTGAGTCTAGACCGGACTTTTTGGATTAAGGACCGATGACCGACTTGTGGTTCTTCCCGCTAATAGCAATCTCTGAACTTAGGGTGATTTCATCGGCTTTGCATTTGCATATAGAAAGGTTTCAATTCTGCTGAGCATCCTTGCATGTAGAGTGCTGGAGGCAAGGTGAGCATTTACGCTTTAGCATTCATCATTGTTTGCCGCTTGCATTGCTTTTCCGCTCCTCTACCTCTGTTTTTGATCACCTAGGTGCTAAGTAAAATTGACTCCTCGTTAGGCTCGTGCATTCTCACTAAAAATCCAAAAAAAGTGATAACCAATAAAATTGGGACTGCTAACATTACTTGACCCTAAAAACCACCGAAAGAAAAAACTTGTCTTGGGGCGAGTAATCCCCTCATTGTCTTCGCTTTTACATTGCTCGCGCACACACTAAGGTTAGTGCCCAAATCCCATTTTTAGTCCCCTAAGTGTTTGTGCAACTTCTTGACTTTTTCACCTAACTCTAAAACAGACAAGATAAAAATACCGCATTGGTGGTCTTCACCGAGTTGAGTAGGTGAATTGAGGGTTTGGTTGTTTCATTTTTGCTTGTGATTGTTTTGTGTGCATTCTAGATCATCTCCGCGCATTTGCGCCTTTCTCCACACATCTATTGACTTGACCATCGTGTTCTCCCGATCATTCTCTCTTGTTTCGAGATGGATCCCTGGAGCGATTTTTATACGGATTTTGCGGATTCCTTGTACCCTCCAGCCGGTCCACCTCCCTTCTATCAGGAGGATCCTCCTCCTACTTTTTCTGACTTTTGTACATATCCGCCTCAGCCACAGTATCACGACTCGGACTTCTACCCACATCCACCCCCACCTGTATGTTATCCACCTCCACCTTCACATCCACCCGAGTCTGACCTGATGGAGTCACCTCCCTCGATCTCTATGAGTGATATCTTGAATCGGATGACAAAGCGCATTGATTTGTTGAATGATAATCTTGCTATCTTGAGGAATAATCAGATTAATGCTCCTTCCGTCGGGGATTCAGATTTACTTGTAGGTGATCATGGGAGCTTGCAATCGCCCAAAATACAAAAAAAATGAGAAAAATTTAAAAATACAAAAAGAGTTCGGGAGACACTTGGTTGATCAATATTTTGAGGAGAGAGTCCACTTGCCACAGCCCTTGACCACACATACATTCACACCTTGTCCCACCTTTGACCCCGAGGATGCCGCTGTACAGACTGCTCTTGGCACGCCTCGTGTATATACTGATTCTGACTTCCTCCCTTGTATGGAGGAAGTCCAAAAATTCAAAAAAATGTTGACTGAACCTGAAGTGGTGGCCACTATTCATGAGATCATCTGTGCCCCACTTCAGCAGGCCATGACCCAATTATCTGCTCCTTTCCTAAGAAGAGAAAGCGGAGGAGCAGATCTGAGCGTCACATTCTGACCATGGCCACTGCCCTCGCCATCACACACCGTCCCATTCCCAAGAAGAAAAACACAGCTACACCTTTCATCACTTGCACCATCTCTGATTACACTTGTGATCACACTCTCCTGGACGGCGGTGCATCTATTAGCATATTACCCTTCGCACTGGTACAGTCTCTTCACTTAGGGCCTCTCAAGAAGATCAGGATGATCGTTCAGTTTGCTGATGGATCTATTAAAAGGCCGAAGGGTATCCTTGAAAATGCCGTCATTTCTATTCAGGGCACGAGCCACAATGTTGATTTTGTCGTGTTGCCCATGGAGAACTCCACAGGGGAGCCTTCTCCAATCATCCTGGGACGACCATTCCTCGCCTCTGCGAGGGTCGTTATAGACTATGGATCAGGAGAGGTTCGCTTCCATCCCGTTGACGAGAGCGAAGTGTTGATCTCCGCACCCACAGTTGACCAGAGACCTGCACCTGATGCACCTTCACCGATTATAGCTGACTCCGAGGCCCGTGACCGATCTGATGCTACTAAAGATGTTTGCTTAGCGAAAACTAATGAGACCCGACAAATCCCCCAAAAGGGGAGGAAATCGGAAAGCATGGACCTTGAGTTTCCTCCTCCGGGTGTGTGGCGATGTGTTGATGAAATCCAAAGCATTTACGTGATTGATCCAATTGAGCGGGGGGCAGATACCAAGACTATTGAGGAGGTTTATTATGTTGCCCATTATTTTGAGAGTCCTCATAAGGAAACAAACGACCTAGGTAAGACTAGACAGGATGGACCTGGTTTGACTACTTCCACTGATAAATCCGTTCCTGGCCCTTCACAAGTGAAGATGATTGAGGTCGGTTATGATGCTGCCATTTATTTTGATAAATTCAGACCTCCTGTTGAAGACAATGATTCAGGTGATACTCTTGAGGACGATCTGAGTTCGTATACTTCCACTGATGATTTTGTTCCTTTTGATTTTGACCTGGACGAGGACTCGCAGGACGACTCCGATTACACTTCTTTCGAGGATGATGAGTTTGTCCCATTCCACTTTGACATCTGCGAGACTTCCAAGGCCGGACCTAGCCGTACTCCTTCCACTCACCAGTCTGTGCCTTCACACCATAGGACTACCAAGGGAGAACCTAGCCATACTGCTTCCATTGATCAGTTCGTCCCTTTCCGATTTGACTCCACTGAGGGACTTCACCATGTCGACCCTGATCGGCTTCCGTCCACTGGGGACCCCGATGTCTACATACACCATATCAGATCTATCCCTCAGCGGTCTCACAAGAAGGTCAGCTTTCCACCTTCTTGATCATGTGAATATCCATCTCTGTTTTATATTCCCTTGTGTACCTCGGTTCTTTCTTCCGTATTGCTCGGCCATCCATTCTCGTGTTTGCCTTGCTTAGGACGTACTTTGTCCTAAGTATAGGGGGGTGGACGAGCCGAGTGTTCATTCTTCGTTTCGTGTGATCACTCATGTTGTTGCCTATACTTAGGGCTTCTTTTACCCTAAGTATAGGGGGGAGCGATGGGTACATTCTCATGATCTCATTTCTAGTCTCATCTCTTTTTCTTTTCTTCTTTTCCTTTTCAATTCTCTTTATCTATCAAAAAGGTGCCGCCCTTGTAGACAGTTTTCCATACTTAGGACGTACTTTATCCTAAGTATAGGTGGGTGTGCACCCCGAGTTGATTCTATTCTTTTCGATCCTCTCCATTGTCTCCTCTTCTTGTCTATACTTAGGGATATCTTACCCTAAGTATAGGGGGAGACAATCTGAGTACGATCTGTTCATTTCCACCCTTGACCCTCCCTGCGTTGTGTACAATCTGCTATACTTAGGATTATTTGATCCTAAGTATAGGGGGGACGGTCAACTTCTCATTCGTTGATTCATTCATTATTCCTTTATTCTTCAGACTTGCCAATACTTAGTACGAGTTATGTCTTCTCTTTTCTCTCCGATCTATGAGGACATAGCTCAAGCTAAGTATAGGGGGTCGTATATACTATGTATATACTTTAGCCATAACTCGTACTTTCGTATTTTCCTAATAATATGGCTATTAATTCTTTAAAATTCATTAAAATCCTTAATAAAAAGGTGTTTGTTCCTCAAATTCTTTTTGTATATACTGATTAATAAATCAGGTGAAATGTTATTTGCAAAATGTTTGAAAAATAGTTTGAAAATCTTTGTGAACATCTATTGAAAACTACTTTGAAAATGTTTTGTTACATGTTTTCAACCTGTGTAAAAATGTGTGGTTTGTAAAATTTATTTTCTTTGTGTCAAATAAAATGTTTGAAAAATGATTTGCAAAGGGTTTGAAAAATGGTTGCAAAAATATTTTGAAAAATCTATACATACTGTTTTGAAAGCCTTTGCAAAATGATTTTCAAATGTGTGTACATGTTTGTAAAATGTTTGTAAAAACTATTTTAGACTATAGTTTTCATAAATTGTGTGTAAAGCTTGTGTCAAATAAGTTTGAGGACCGCATACATCTCACCAAAATTCACTACCTATATATATGTATAAAACTGACCACTTACCCTTGTAAAATCTTAAAATCCACTTCTTGTATATATAAGAAGCACTCCCGTGTACATAGTTTTCACCTAGTTTTCAGCCAAAACTTTTTATTTTCAAAAATCCCAAAAATATTTGCAAAATTAAAATCCAAAAACATTTGAAAAATCTTTTTGAAAAAAATCTAAAAAAATGCATCTGCATACGCATGCATCATCTTTTCAAAAATCCATAAAAAGTCAAAATCTTGAAAATTGCATCACAAAAATATTTTCTGCATTCTGCATCGCATTTGCATAGCATGAGCATTTTTCAGATTGAGTTTGATAGTTGAACAAGTCTAAGTAAAATCCGAAGATTGGAGCTTGATTGGACCTTAAAATCTACCTAATAACAGGAATCTTATAGGAACTGGGTTTGAGGTACTTCGGGTCTAGTTGACTTAATTCTTTGAGGATCACGGGACTTGGTTCAATGGATTCTTGACTGCCTAAGTAGAGTATTTCGGAGCACACGCACGACTCTTGTTGATAATGACCTAACTTGGACACCTGCACCTTTCACATAGCTCTCCACGGATGAGGTGGTGAGGAGGCAGTTTCCTTTGGCTTGGGGTAGCATATGAGGGTAATACTTCTAGGAGGAACCTCTCTTCTTCTTCTAGTGAAGGAAGTACGCCTCAACTTGGTCTAGTGGTGATGAAGGCTAAAGATAGAAGCTGTGGGTTGCAATAAAGCTTCAAAAGAGGGATAGTCTACTGGCTCAAGAGGAAAATTTCTTGTATATATGTTGCACCATGTAGATATGTTGTACAGATGCACTTGAAAAAAAAAGAGAATGCAAAAAGAACTCCAAAAAAGTGGTGGGTCGGATTGAAAATTTAATAACCCCACCGGAGTGTATATAGTCCAATAAAGCAAAAGCTTATGGTATCCATGTTACATCTCATGAAGCTTGCAGCGGGAGACTTAGCTACACTGGTTGAGCTCCCAAAACTCTATACCTCTTATTCCACCTCTTCTTGAGCCGGTTGCACTTGAATTTAGAAGGGAATACCCCGCTTCTCGAGGAAAGAGTTGCTAGACCGAGGCATTAGAGTTACCAGGGTGGGGGAGGTTGTTTCTTTGTTACTTCTGAGGTGGGGAGCTACATATCACTTACGTTGTACGAGTCAGACTCATAGTCGTAAGAGTTTGCGTATGAGTTGAAGTATTTCTGACCTGGCTATTGAGGAGACTTGGACAGAGTTTTGAGATTCTCAAGGACTGTTGGATTTCAAATTTGGTTCTCATTAAGATTCCGACCGCACTAAAATTCCTAAGGTCCGACTTAAGCTCCAAACTTTGATTTTGTGAAGACAAGTTTGATCATCAAATTAAATCCAAGTTCTTCTTTTTCTTTTCTTTCTTTTTCCTTTTGCACTTATTGCATAAGTGTTTGCTAGGGACTAGCAAAGGTAAAGTATAGGGGGATGATGAATCCACATTTCATCATCTTTATTCTATCATTTTGGCACCAAAAACCCTAGCAAATGCCTGTAAATACCCTTTATATCATCATCTTAGCATTCATGCATGTGCATTCAATTAGTGTATAAAATACTGTAATTAAAGCCAAAATTATAGAATAAATAAAAGAAAAGAAAAAGAATAAAATATTGTAAATATTTTATGATCCAAAACCCTGAGACCTAGGCATCTTGATGAATAGGTCGACAAGGAATAAAGTAGGGGGAGATAAGGGCCAAATACCTATATTATTCTATTCGTTCTTTATTCATTTTGGGACCTATTTTTGGTTCCACTTTTTATTTATAAAATAAAGAAACTTTGTACATGAAAGTTGTAGATAATATTACAAGGAAAAATACAAAATTGATTTCACAGAAAAAGAATGTACAGATAAAAAGTTATAGTCTGAATAAGAACCCAGAATCCCAACTTCCAAGACCCGTATCTCACAACTGACAACTCCAAATGCAGCATATTCACCTTTAATTGTATATAGAATAAAATAAGCTATTTAATGGCGGTGGTTTCGCATTTGGCGGAGCCACGGTTTGAAAGTTGAGTTTTGGACCCTCATTGTATAATTGTACAGATTAAAATGTTCAATTTATTATTTACTCATTATTTTTATATTTTTATATTCTTATAAATATGTAAATATAACTTATAATACATTTGTGCATTAAAATCAAAATAAAAATGCAAAGAAAACTCAAAATAAAAATAAACATACATAGGTTATACAGGTATTATACCTATACTTATACCTATACTTTTCACACTTATATTTTATTAAATATACAAAATAAATCAGAAAAATAAAATAAAAATATATTTGTGTATATAAAAATATTTTATAATTTTATAAAATAAGAAATAAAAATAATAAAATTATAATCACTAAATAAAAATAAAATAATCAAACATACAGATAATATACCTATATAGGGGTATACGAGTAACTTGTAAAAATATAACTCATAAAAATAATTAAAAATCGGAATAAAATAATATATAAAATAATACATATTTTTCATTAAATAACCTAAAATTAATTAAATCATTTAATATTTTTTATCCAATCTACAAGACCTTCATTTAAATTTTATCTTTTTGCGGATGACGTGGCCCAATCAGGCCACACCATTCGTTGACCAGGGGTCAACTCCTTGACCCCAGGTCTGTGACCGCAGGACATACAGAGGCGCCCTTCTTCTTGGATTTTTTTGAGGCTTGTCTTTCACCATTTGAGGACGACACCTTCTGCAAAGTTGTCGACTTACGTTCCCTTTAGCTCGCCTAGTAATTATCTCGGGCAGAGGATCGCTGCTCAGCTCGTTTTTCCTCGTTCTTGGAGCCGTCTCCACCAAGTTTCAAAACCTACCCTCCAGCCCTCTCTTCTTCCTTGAACCGTTTTTGCCTGAGCCAAAACCCTCCGAGGGCGCATCGCTGGGTCCCCTGTGACAGAGGGAAGACCCTCCACCTTGTCGAGGTGATTCACTAGCTCGGCGGCGTGTTCCAAGCCACCTCCGGCCACTCGACCGTCGAGGTTTAAATCTCGGGTACACAGCCCTAGAGGTACCGCTTTTTATTCGTTTTGTTTGCATTTTGAGCATCCCAGTAGCCTTACAACTCGATTCCAGCCATCATATCGAGTCCCTTCGGTCCACCCTTCGTCGCCACCTTCGTGCTCTGGAGCTTCCTGGAGGTGACAGCTCCATCGCAAGCCCTTCAGCCCAGGCGTTTGAAGTCGGAGGAGTCTCCCGTATCTCCCGCAACTCCGGCGGTCGAGGTTTGCTTCTTCATCTGGCTCCGGCCATAGAGGGCATCCCCCCGTTCGTTTCTTTTATGCATTTAGTTCCTGTTAACTTAAGGATGAAAACCCCTCAAAAAAATTAGAGTTCCATCGATTCAATCGCTCGATCTATCACCGTGGCCGGAGCGCACCTCTGGCCGTTCGTCGCCATCGCGTGTTACGCCTCCCCACTTCCATCCAGAGGTCCAGGCAGTTTTCCCTGGACCTCCTTAACCTTTTTGCATGTCAAAGCACGCCCAATCGTGCCTGGAGATCATTTTGGAAGCTCGCCGGAGCTTTTGCAGCGTTCCAGCTCCACCGGCCAACCGTGAGCTCCACGGCCATCGCCGTGGCTTTTTGAGACCTCCAGGAGGAAGAGGAAGACCCAGGGACGCTCCACGTCCATTTTGGAGCCCTGACATCATCGGAGGACGGAGATCTGGAGCGGAGAAGTTCACCTTCGCCGGTGTTCTTCCCTGTTCTTGCTCCCCGCCTCTCATCCGTCGGATCTCGGAGCGCCCCCAGATCGCACAGCCACCGTTGGATCGCCCCTCATCCTCGACCGTCGATCGTTCGTGGAGATCTGATCTCAGCCGTGCATCCAGCGAAACGTCATCGGCCGTCTGCAGCGCGCCACGTGGATAAGTGGCACCCTCTACGCCGTTGGATCCGCGCGCCGAGGGTATTTTGCACCTAAACTCTCGTGCATTTTGTATTTATGTTTTAATCTATAAACTTTCCTCCGTCGTTGAATTATTTTGTAAATATTGCAAAAAGACCCTCGAACTTTCTGTATTTGCATACAAGTCCTCCGCCACGTCACCTCACGTGACCTGTACACGTGTGGTGAGGGCATTTTGCATAGAGGCCCTCGGTCTTTGTTTTATTTCGTTACAGTACCAAAACTTGGATACTAAGTGTTATATTTTTGGAAATTTTGCAAGTAGGCCCCTGGGTTTTTGAAAATTACTTTTTGGTCCTCGCCAGGCGCGTGCAAGTCACGCGCCCTGGTGGGAAAATTGCTAAGATACCCAGGCGGGTTTTGTATTTTGTAATTGGTCCTGGAAATTGAATATTAAGTGTAAACTTTTGTGGAAAATTGCATGTGAGCCCCTGGATGTTTGAGAAATTGCAAATATACCCCTACCAGGCCTGTTTAATGATTGGGTGCTTGTATTAATTATTCGGACCTTCATTCTAATTCTAAAAATTTGAACTTAAGATCCCGTTCACTTGCACTTTGTCGCCATATTTTTAGTTTTTGATTTTATTTCATTTTAATATTTATTAAAAATTAAAAACAAGCTTTTTGCCTACTGTCTAGCTTTGAAAATACCAAAAAAATATTAAAAGTCCTTGAAAAATTTTAAAAAAATTCCCTAGTGTGTCTTTTATCCTATTCAGTCCAAAAATCACTAAAAATCTCAGAAGAAAAACCTTAAAAATATTCAAAAATACACAAAAACTTCAAAAAATATATAAAATCAAAGAAAACTCAGAAAAATACAAACTCAGTTCCTGTTTGTTCTATATTTCATTATCTTTATTTGAAAATTAGTGTGAAAAATTTTGGTGGCTGTTTGCTAATTTTAATCCCTATTTTACTCACAGCCAGTGCATATTTCACTGTTTTCCCTTATTTCAGTATTTAAAAATACCAAACACTTTGAAAAATACCCAAAAATCACAAAAACAGTAAAAAAATCCTAAAAATATCACAAACATTTTATTTCTGAATTTTTGGTTATTTTTGCTTATTTTTATAAATACTTTATCTTGTCTTCCATTACATTGTTTTTAAATTCCAATATTGAAAAAAATATAAAATATAAATTTAAAAAAATCAGAAAATTAAAAATCAAAATAAAAAATTAAAAATTAAAATTAAAATTAAAAAATTAAAAAATTAAAAAATTAAAAACCCACAAAAACTTCTTTGCTTGCTTGCTTAGTGTAGACACTTCACATTCACTTGCGCACATTTGTTTGAATTACCCGGTTTGCTCCCTGTGTTCGAACTCTCTGCATACTTGTCCCTATACATCATTCGTGCAGAGTTAAAAATAAATTTTAACTCCACATTTATTTCTAATTGTTGATCTTTAGTGTGGGTTAATTGTTGACTTTAGTCCAGATTTAGTGTGGTCAACACACCGACTGAGTTCACGCTTTGTGTTGAACTTAAGACCACCTAATTTTGGCTAAATCAATGAGTCATTCCAACCAGTCAGGCCAATGAGAGAGTTGCACAACCCTGTTGTGACTCTTACACACCCTTGGATTCAGCTTCCGGTGATTCTGGGAGATTTCAAGCTCCCACCTTAAAAGATCCAGTTGTTGCCCAAGTTCTATGGGTTTGCCACCGAGGAGCTGCATCTTCACCTTCAGGAATTCAAGATGATATGCAGACTGTCCATGACAGACACGTAGACGAGGACAACATTGTGATGATGGCTTTTCCATTCTCCCTGGTCGACAGAGCAGCCTACTGGCTGAAGTATTTGGGGAGAAATGTTACTTCATGGGAACAACTCCGAACCGAGTACTTGAACAAGTACTATCCACTCGGGCAGTGAATGCAGCTAGAGCTCTAATCAACAACTTCTCTTGTCGCTAACAATCAAAGAAGTAGCGAAGGGGTTTTAAAGTTTGACCACTTCCTCTAATGTGATTTCAATGGTAGGTTTCCCTTCCAAATAATAAGGAGTTCAAATAAGTATTAGCTCTCCAAAATCACGAACAACATGTCATCCCTTTGCAGTCGAGGCATAAGATATATTCTTGAAGTTCCAAATATTTTGTTCCTTACAAATAATCAGGTCATCCTTCTTATGCAATTTTGATTTTTTTTGCAAAAAAATCACATGAGAAAAATCTAAGAAATTTATTTCGCTCTTCGTTAGTTTAGATTCAAAGCTGTCAGTTTCCTTGGGATAAAGAATTAGTTGCATTGACATTTTATCATACATCTTAGATGTCACATTTAACCATTTGGTGCTCACTTTTGAGATGATGAAATTATTAATCATAAAGAAATTATCTTTCTATTTGGAAAGTGATATCATTATTGTCATAAGGGTTCATATGAAGATTGTTAGTGGTTCAGTTTTTTTAATATTGGAATATTTACGACAAAATCGTGTAAAGGTCCATTTTGTTGTAGTATTAAATTGGGATGATCTGATGTATATAAACACCATTCATTATTTATAATTTATTTGTAATTTTATATAAGTTGGTCAAAAAAAAACAAATAATTAATACACTCATTTGGAGATATTCACGAGCCACAAAAATGAATATTTATTACACTCATTTAGAGGTGTTCATGGGTGACTACCCCTACAAATTTAATCATAATGACCCACCATGCATCATTATTATAGGATCATGGGTAGACCTAACTCATCCCAACGGGTATTGCTTCTAAAAGGTATCGAGATTAGATGAGTGGGTAACGAGTACATTGGTTACCTGTAGAACATCTCTTTCACGATAATAAGGAATAAATGGAAGTATATGTAATTCCTATAATATGCTATTCATTTACATACGTACTGATAGTAGTACATACTAATTTCATATCATTCATGATATATATATCACTTTGAGAGAGATAATCTACTATTGAATCATTTCTAAAAGGACATTATTTCGTTTTATGTCTTTTTTATCCACGTGGCACTCCACAGGGGGTCGCGATCACCTGGCAAGGATCCTCGTGCTGTGGCGACCGTACCCCTCGGAGGAACTGCTACCCGATACACTCTAGTTCGATGGTGTTCTCCTTGATCTACTCTACGAATAGCTGACCCCAGCTGCCGAAGCAGAGGAGCACCACGTCGCCCCCTCAGGTTGGATGTCGAGCCACATGAGGCAACGGTCTAAGTGCTCGAGCAGATTAGTTGCGACAAGCAGGCCAACGTCATGGATAGGAGGGATGGTCCGTTTTTCATCTACAAATGAGGCAACTCAGAGGAGGTGGTCGACGTGAGGAGGGCTGGAGGAGGAAGGGGGCTGTCGGGTTTTTCTTTTCATGTTCTTACTTTTGGTTAACTTCAGTCGCTAGATCGTGTATTGGTTAGATTGACTCACTAATCTGGTTGAGTTAATTAACTAAATTAACAGAGGTTATGAGCATAAAATGGAGCACTTATTTAGAGCCATAGGTGTAATTCGTGATTATCGAGAGTTCCTGAGATAATTACAAAACTACTCAGCATTATGGGTCTAAATATCCCTTTTTGAGACCTACATCAAAGTGAAGGTGGAAGGCAAGATTGCGACATAGTCTACATTCTCTTGGGGAATGAGAGGTGGCGGTCGCAATAACATGTACTTTCTATTAAACTGTAGGGATTAAAAGTGTTTTGAGGTAATAAACAGAAAAGCATGTAAAAGCTTAGGAATTTTAGGGCAAAGCTATAGGAGGATGCAATAAACATGATCCTACAAAAGTGAACAATTATAATGCAGTTAGAGCAGGCATCCATTTGGGATCACTATCAAAATAACGTGGATAAATGTCATGTACATATGAAAATAAATCTACATATAATAATGAAATAAGTAATACAGTTGGAGTGGCTAGTGAACAGACTGATAATATAAATCAATTGTTAATATGAAATGAAAATACAGTTGTATGACTATCAAAATTAAAGACTGAATGTCGTACATGCTTACCATCATTTCCTCTTTGTATAGATGCTTTAGCAATGTTGTCATTTCAAATCAATTCCACAATGTTGGTATTCATCTTTAAGCCACTACCTTGATTTGAATTCCACATGCACATTTACTAATGAATATATGAACATGCGAAAGGGGAAATGAGAATGTTATTAGATTTCTACGTGCACTGTCATTTATTGGACATGCACGCCTAGAGGTTTTTTTCACATGATTCAACTTTTTCGGTCAGGTGTACAGACATCCCTCATAAAGTTTGTGTTTTTTAATTCAGGGGATTCTTGCACCTCCAGAACATATCATGTTTGAGAATACATCAAGCGAAAAGTTTTGTATGCCTTTATGAATCGACAATTCCATTTAAACACCATCCAACTATCTTCCAATCTATTTTCAGTATTCATTATCATTAACCAAAGTAATTCTCCTCGCCAGTTTTGCCGAAAGCATGCACATATGCATTATTGGCTATCAAAATAGGACAATTCACGACGAGCAATGGATAAGGACCATGTAGGTACCAGAAAAATGAAGATAGAAAATATGTGCAAGCAATGTTGTAGGAAGCATCATAAGGACATCGCCCATATTTGACACAATCGTCACCATCCTGATGAACCCACATTTCACCATCTTTATTCTATCATTTTGGCACCAAAAACCCTAGCAAATGCCTGTAAATAGCCTTAAATACAGCATCTTAGCATTCATGCATGTGCATCTCATTAGTGTGTAAAATACTGTAATTAAAGCCAAAATTATAGAATAAATAAAAGAAAAGAAAAAGAATGAAATATTGTAAATATTTTATGACCCAAACCCTCGAGACCTAGGCATCTTGATGAGTAGGTCGACAAGGAATAAAGTAGGGGGAGATAAGGGTCAAATACCTATATTATTCTATTCATTCTTTATTCACTTTGGGTCCTATTTTTGGTTCCACTTTTTATACCTCAAATAAATAAACTTTGTACATAAAAGTTGTAGATAATTTAATAAAGAAAAATACAAAATTGATTTCACTAAAAAATAATGTACAGATAAAAAGTTATGGTCTGAATAAAAATCCAGAATCCCAACTTCTCAGACCCGTATCTCACAACTGACAACTCCAAATGCACCAAACTCACCTTTAATTGTATATAAAATAAAATAAGCTATTTAATGGTGGTGGTTTCGCATTTGGCGGAGCTACGGTTTGAAAGTTGAGTTTTGGACCCATATTGTATAGCGGTACTGATTAAAATATTCAATTTATATTTATTCATTATTTTTGTATTTTTATATTTTTATAATCTTATAAATATTATTTATAATAATTATGTACATTAAAATCAGAATAAAAATGCAAAGAAAACTCAAAATAAAAATAAACATCTATAAAGCATACAGCTATTATACTTATATTTATACCTATACTTTTTATACTTATATTTTATTTAATGTACAGAATACATCAGAAAAATAAAACAAAAATATATTTGTGTATATAAAAGTATTTTATGATTTTAGAAAATAATAAATAAAAATAATAAAAATAAAATACACAGAATAAAAATAAAGTACTAACATACATAGGTATTATACCTATATAGGGCTAAAAAGTAAACTCATGAAAATATACCTCATAAAATAAATTAAAAATCACAATAAAATACTACATAAAATAACAAATATTTTTCATTTTTTTAACCATCATTTAATTCAGCCTTTTTCTATTTTTAAATAAATTTACAAAATATTTATCAGGGATTTTTCCTGATTGGTCCACGTAGACCAATCAAGAGACGGTCCCAGTTGACCCAGGTCAACTGGCCGTCCTTCCCCCCTGGGCTGCGTCAGAAGTTGGTTTTTGAGCCAACTTCTTGGCTTTTTCGCGGCTGACACTAGCATTCTTTCGTGATGATTCCTTTTGCAAAACCAAACCTCGATCATTGATCTACCCTACCATGTGATTACCTCGGGCCATGGATCAGTGTAGTGCTCCAGGCGCCTTGATCTTTGGAACACCTTGGTCTGGGGTCAAACCACTTAAAACCAAACCTCTACCTTCGATTTGAATTTTGAGAACCCTTCGTCCACCCCTCTCCACCTGCTTGCGCTCCTGAGCTCGCTGGAGGTGACAGCTCCATCGCGAGGTCGTCAGCTAAGGTGCCCGAGGTCGAGGGTGCCTCCGCCACCTCCCGCAACTCCGACGGTCGAGGTACATTACTCCCTCTGGCTCCGGCCATTGAGGGCCCTTTCACCCATTTATTTCTCGCTCAATAGGTTAGCCTTAGTCCTAGGAACAATAACCCCTAAGAAATTTTGAGAATCGTCATCTGAATCGACCATTCCACCCACTTGGCCGGAGCGCACCTCCGGCCGATCATCGCCCCGCCGCTTCACGTTCCTTCACGTCCATCCATAGGTCCAGGCATTTTTCCCTGGACCTCCTAACCCTTTTTGCAGGGTTAAAGCGCGTTGACTAGCGCCTGGGAGCGATTTTGTCGCTCGCCGGAGCTCAGCCGAGTCCTCCAGCTCCGCCAACCGCCTGCAAGTGCCACGGCCGTCGCCATGGTCTTTTGACGCCTCCAGGAGAAAGAGAAGACCCCCAGGAAGCTCCACGACCATTTTGAAGCGCCATCGTCACCGGAGGACGGAGAGCGGGGACGACGAAGCTCGCCTCGCCGTCGTTCTTCGTTGTTCTTCGTCATCACCTCTCAGCCGTCGGATCGAGGAGCTCCTCCCAGAACGCACAGCCCCCATCCGATCCTCCTTCGCCTCGACCGTTCGATCAACCAAGGAGGATCTTATCCAAGCCGTGCATCGTCGAAGCGTCATCGGCCGTCCGCAGTGCGCCACGTGGACAAGTGGCATCCTCTACATCGTGGGATCGCGCGTCGAGGGTATTTTGCACCTTAACCCCTGCGCATTTTGTATTTACTTTTTAGTACCAAAACTTTCGTCTGTAGCGTAAACTTTTTGTATTATTTGCATGTAAGCCCCGTACATTTATTTCATTTGCACTCAGGTCCTGCGCCACGTCACCTCACGTGCCTGTGCTCGTGAGGGGGTGGTCTTTTTGCAAGGAACCCCCTGGGGTTTATTTATTTCAGTTTAGTCCCAAGATTTTGTAACGTAGTGTAAAAGTTTGGGATATTTTGCATAGTAGCCCTGGAGATTTTTGGATATTGCGTTTAGGTCCCTATCAGGCGCGTGTATAGCACGTGCTTGGCTTGGACATTTTGTACTGAGACCCCTCCGGATTTTGTAATTTGTTTTTTTGTCCAGTAAATGCAAGTTTAAGTGTTAATTTTTTTAGGAAAATTGCATGTATGTCCCTGGATTTTTGGATATTTGCACTTATACCCCTGCTAGGCTGTGATATTTTTGTATGCTTGTATTAATTAATTAGGGCATCGTTTTTAATTCCAAAAATTCCCAAAAATTGAACTTAAGCTACTGTGTGCTTGTACTTTAACACCATATTTTTATGTTTGTGATTTTCTTGCATTTTCGTATTTATTAAAAATCAAAAACATGTTTTTTACATACTATCTAGCTTAGAAAATGCCAAACAAATATTAAAATACCTCGAAAAATTCCAAAACAATTCCCTAGTGTGTATTTTAACCTCTTTTAGTGTCAATCTAAAAATCACTAAAAATCTCAAAAGAAAAACCTTAAAAATTCAAAAATACATAAAAACTTAAAAAAATCTATAAAATCAAGAAAAACTCAGAAAAATATAAACCCAGTTCCTGTTTCTTCTATATTTTATCATCTTTATTTGAAAAATAGTGTGGAAACATTTTATGGCTGTGTGCTATTTTTAATTCCTATTTTACTCACAGCCAGTCCACATTTCACTGTTTTCCTTTATTTCAGTATTTATAAATTATAAAAACACCTTGAAAAATACCCAAAAATCACAAAAACAGTAAAAAACTCTAAAAATATCAAAAAAGATTGTATTTCTGGATTTTTTGCTATTTTAGCATATTTTTATAAATATTTGATCTTTCCTTTTATTACATTGTGTTTATATTCCAATATTAAAAAAAGAAAAAATATATATACAAAATATAAAATATAAAAATCAGAAAATTAAAAATCAAAATACAAAATTAAAATTTAATAATAATAATAAAATAAAAATTAAAAACCCACAAAAATCTTTGCTTGCTTAGTGTCGACAACACTCACATTCAGTCACACACATTTATTTGAATTACCCTGTTTGCTCCCTGTGTTCGAACTCTCTGCATACTTGCTTGCTATACATTTTGTGCAGAGTTAAAAATAAATTTTAACTCCACATTTATTTCTAATTGTTGATCTGTAGTGTGGGTTAATTGTTGATTAAACCTAGGATTTTGTAGTGGTCACAACACCGATTGTTGACTCGCCTTGTGAGTCAATACGACTGCTCTGAATTCTGCGTTTATCACATCCTAAAAAGCAATGAAGATGATCCCTTACCGAAGATGCAACCTAAACTTCACAGAATAGATCTTGGTCATGGTGTAGAAAATCACATTCTAACCAAAACTATTTCCAGCATCAAACTTCAGTCAAAAGAAAAAAATAACTCTTACTTCAAATCTTTATACCCAACAGGTAACATCAAAGGGGAATACCAGCTTAAAGGAATATTCAGTAGCCATCTCCTCAACCCGTGCGACATGAGGATCGATCTATGTTCTTTTCATCAGTTCCAGCTCGGCATGCATGTGACCGACCTTCTCATCATGCAACTGCCTCTATAATCCCCGTTTATAGTACGCCTAGGGCTATCACTCCACCACCACCGTTCTTCCTGCTGACACCCATCACAACGTTCTACTCCAGTAAGTGTCACGATTTTCAGGTCGACGAAAGCTTTAATCCACCCAGTGCCCTTCCACGAGTTCCCAGATCTGGAGCCTATGTACATTTTTGTAGCCGACATAGAGGGCGCTACGACAGGGAAGGGAGGAGCAGGAGAGGCAGGCTTGGAGGTGAACATGGTTGGTGGGTACGTGGCAGTGGTCGGAGTTGGAGGTTGCGGGCGCTGGATGTGGCAACGACGACAACCCTAGATGGTAGTGGTCGCTGGGAAAGAGAGGAGGAAGGCGGGATTCGTACAAAAGCAAAAGGACAGTAGTGGAACATCATTGGACACGGGAGGGTAAACTTGCAATCTAGATGAGAAAAATTTAGAAATCGGATTGTCTGTTGTGGATCAAAATGCAGCAAAGTCTATTGTGGCCATCAGAATTGCTCGATCTTAATCGAGCGGCTCGTACGATTTTGCACTTTTTGTGGGACCGTACTGTGAAAAATCGTGTGAACCGCTCGATCAAGATGGAGCAATTCCCACGGTTAAAACAGGCACAATACCAAAGCAAAGGATCCTCTCTAAAAAAATTATGGGTGGTCAATGGCACCCCTGCATAATAAATGTTATAGATGTGTGTGGATTTTTTTTAATAAAACAAGGGTGATATCCCGACATGGGATTCACTGCCTTACGGAAATTTTATCAATAAAATATAGGTAAAGTACATCATCCAGATGCCCAGAAACGATACAACGAGTTACAGTTGGCAAGAAGGTGTGTGTGGGGGTAAAACCTTTAATTTTTGAAAATGGGTAGATGTGCGTGGGTTATATACTAGTATAATAAGAGTTGGCGCTACCAATTAAAAAGTAATAACTAAATAAATAAATAAATAAAATATATCAATTCTGCTTTTATTTAAAAGGCATACATGTATATATTTGCCTGCCATTTTTTCCAGCTCTAGGTAAACTACGAATACGTACATTAATTTATATGATGGGAATATGGATAAAGATATACTAGATATACAACTTTACTTTTTGCAGAACCAATTTAAATTATGCATTTGTATCTTTTCTTGGTATGGATACATTATCCATCATTTTTAGAGGATATAAATAAATATACGATTGCAAGATTTTACAATACATGAATTATTATATAGGACCAATATATCCATCTAGATGTATCAATGAATATATCACTGTATCTATGCTTAGCAAGAGTATGCACTTTAGTTTTTTGTTCGTAATCATTGCTAATACTGATTAGCATAAATTTCGATGAGATGACTAGATGAATAATAGTCATTATATGGGTTGTGGGCAAAAAATGAGAGATAATTTTAGTAATTTTATCGCTGGTATCCTTTTTAACTTATGCAATAGCATTTATGCTCTTACATTCTTTGCAATAAATTTGTGCACCTACCCTCTTGTAAAATTTACAGTTTTTTTCTTTTGTAATATCAGTTATACCCCTACTTTAACTTAACAAAAGGCAGAATTAACAATTTTATAAGAAGGTAAGGGTACAACTGATATTAATAAAAAACAGAGGCACAACTGATGTTCCAGAAGTTAAAAAAGGTGTAAAGTGATAAAAACACGTAATTTTATAACTGCTTAAATTGAACATCGGATGATGATAGCAAAGACTACTCAACTCATTTTACTTAGTCAAATCTGGGTGGCAGAGATTGTCTTCCACCAATCACATGTAAGATCATGAATCAACGCTGTCGCCCCTAAAGAAGGGATAAAGTTAAACTTCCTCTACCAACAAGAAGAAGAAGAAGAAGCAGGAGGAGATGAAGTTCCATCGTGAGCTGCAGAAGCACATGATACCAGAGTGGAAGGATGCATTCATCGATTACGGCCATCTCAAGAAGATCATCAAGAAGATCAAATCATCGCGCTCCAATGGCGACCTTGCGTCTGCCGTCGCCCATCCCATCCGCTACCTCTCTAAAAAATTCTCTCGCCGCTACTCTGTCCACCAGGTACCCCTCCTCCTTTCCTCGTCCTCTACATTTCTCTCTTAATCGGAACTCGCGGAGCTTAGAATGGTTGTATTCTTTTTAACTTTATATGGGTGGTGTGATTCAGGGGAAGCAGTACGAGTTGGGGCCATGGCACTCGAGTGAGGACAGCGAGGTGAAGGAGTTCTTCGAGAGGTTGGACGAAGAGCTCCAAAAAGTCAACGACTTCTACGCGGAGAAGGAGGAGGAGTTTGTCGAGCGAGCGGACGTCCTCGCGAAGCAGCTCCAGATCCTTCTGGACTTCAAGCGCATCCTAAGCGATCATAATCTCCTTGGCAACAACTCCAACTCTGACTCCGTCTCGGAACGCACCGCTCTGTCTCCCTCCCAACTTCGACCCCCTTCTCCCCATCTTCGTTCCCCTTCCCCCCATCTTCGCTCCCCTTCCCCCCATCTTCGTTCCCCTTCCAGAATCCCCGGTACGTATCCTCTACCGATTTGGAATTCGTGAAATACTTGTCAGTTTAAACAAGTTATCTTACTCCATTTTATCTTTAAACCATCCGAACAGAAACGGTAGAGGAGGAGTCCGAGGAAGTGAATTTGCCGGAGATGTCGTCACCGGTGGGCGAGATGATGGAGGTGCTGGAGAGGAACGGAGTGAGCTTCAAAACAGCAACGGTGGAGAGAGCGGTAAAAGCGAAGTCGACACCGACGGTGCGCATAGACGTCCCACACAGGACACCCACGAGGATCTTGGTGGCGGCGACTACGGTGATATGGGAGGACATACTAAAGAATCGCGGGACTTATAAGAAGAAGATGAAAGCTGCGGAGAAGATGATAACCGAAGCCTACGCCGAGCTCTACAGAGGTCTCTGCCTGCTCAAGACCTACAGGTTCCTGATCACATAAATCAGTGGGACATCCACAACAAATGATTTGATTAACAAACACATATAAAAATCTTTCCATACATTTTATAAGACGATTTCTTAACTCGATTATCTCGTGGTTTTTGGTATGCAGCTCTCTAAACATGACGGGCTTCAGGAAGATCATGAAGAAGTACGACAAGGTAATTTTTAGGGACGTTCATAATAATCGATTCTATTATTAATTTCATGCTGCTATGAATTGTGAATTCGAAAAAAATTTTATTAAGAACCCCTTTAAGGAACACAAATAAGTTGCAATTTCCATGCAAATTTTTTTACCTATACAAATATATAGTTTTCATTGGAATGATAAGTAATTGTTTGGTATGGCCCGATTGTAAAAATATATCGTGAAAGTATAGGATGAATAATGGAGGAAAAAAAGAGACATAAAAGCTGGTGACAGTAAATGCTGATTGAATAATAAGAATGGAAAAGATGACGGATGTTTGAAAGCAGCTCAACTTACAGTAATTAATTTACTATAGTCGATTAAGCCGTGAAAGTGGTGATAAAACCCAGATATTTTAATTGCATACACTAATTGTAGCAACACAAGTATAGCTAGGGATAAGGATCGTACTGCACTGTTAAAAATACCAGGGACGTATATTTTCGAACGAATAATTGATGGAAGATAGAGACATAAGAGCTGACCACCAGGACGATAAATGCGGTAGAATTCTACGTGTCAATAAGCTGACAGATATTGGAAGCAGCTCAACTTATAGTAATTAATTTAATAGTCACTAACCCGTGAAAGGTGTGAGGATTACTATATAGTGATGTGCAGAGACTACTAAGGCGAACTGAATGAATAACGATTATAAGGTAAACACCTGTAAAAGAAATAATGTAGTTGTAAGTATTGGTATTAAGTAAACACAAACTTATATGCATTTAATTTCGATGTCTAGATTTATTACTTAAGTGGTATAGTAATGAATGATACGTAATGATTGTACCGATATTTAAAAGAATTACAAATATATATATGTTCAGCTCACGGAAAATTTACTACAGGAAGATTCGAAGTTGTATGATAACACTACAAGAAAATTGAGTTGTGGTCACGGAATGTGGCCACGGAAACTTGTGGCCACGATAATTCTGTGGCCACTAATTTCTCATAGCTATAATCCGTGGCCAAAGTCTTTATATAAGAGTTGTGACCACGACGAGTTTTGTGGTCACTTGTAGTGGCCACGACATATTTGTAGTTAGAGAACTCTCGCGATGAGACTTGTAGTTACAGCTACTAGCCACGACGTATCGTGACCAAAGCTCAATTCCGTGGCCACAAACCCACATCTGTGGGCATAATTCTGTAGACACAACTTGTTTTTCTTGTAGTGTAACTTTACAAATTTCAAACCATATGCCTATAATCACCTGTGAAATTAGCTCAATCAAGGTGATCTATCTCAAGAACACTTGAATAATGGAACGTCATACAAGTAGAATTATATTCAAAGCGTATAAGTGAAATTATTTAGAATGAAGGGTATGCATGTAACATTCAATATTTATGATGAAATCCATGCAAAAATCATAAGTTTAAGTTTTGAGTACAAAATATTTTAGAAAAAAGACATCCTAAAGAAGGGATATTTTTAGAAATTGCTATTTTTGAAATACATGTGCGATTTTATAAATTAGAAGAGCTGGTAATTCACATCTCTTGGTAAAAATAATACCAATCCATATACCTTTTAAATACTAAGTTTAAAAAAACGAACACATTATCTCTTGAAAAATAAAAATTCAACATCGTGCTTTTAGGATTTGAAACTCTAACCTACCAGAATGAACAACACATCCCATACCACTAGAACAACACAAATGCACGCAAACATTGCTATATTAATTTGTGCCAGTCATAATGTCCGCAACAATAACAATCCCACGGACTATTATATACAGTATGACAGTTCACGGGATTTGGATTTAAAATTATGGATACGTCACAGGTGATTAACCAGTTTTATGCATGAATTATAAATGGGAAAAATAGGGTTGGAGCTAACTTTGCTCTCCAGTCTATTTTTTTCATATATTTTTATTTTTTGAAAAATCAATCTGTAAAAATTCATCATTATATCCTTGTATTAATCATTCAAGTTTGGTAAGAAAAAAAACTTTTATAACCTCCATTTAGATAAATATTTTTAATGATCGTAAAATTATTGAAATCGACTCCGTCTAGATGGAGATCGTAAGAGTTTCTATTTTATACAAAATTTAATGATATAATATAGATATATAATAATGAAAATTCACGAAAATTTTTATAAAAAATATGAAAAAAATAGAACAATGTAAGCAGGTTAACTGGGACAAAAGCAGCTTCATTTTACCCATCGTAGATATACATGTATATTGGTAGGATTTAAACTGACGGATGTCGGTGTTGAATTAATGAAGGTGACCGGCAGTCGCGAGCTGGAGACGTACATGCGGAAGGTGGAAGGATCGCGTTTCGTCATCTCTGACAAGGTAATTTTTTGTGTATTTATATCTCTTGACGTTTGTTTGTTGAAATATTGGTACAAGTCTCCGCTATTATTATAACTACGTACACGCTGGCCGGTTCCTTTATTTATTTCGTCCCACTCACTTCTTTAGGTTGTTATTATAGAATAGATTTCGAGCATGCACAACGGTTATAATCAATCAATAATTACTAGTGTATGTATTAAAGACTTAGCCGCCACCCCGCTGGGACTGACAGAGGACCCTTCTTGTGGTCCTCCGGAAATCTCACTTATCCACAAGCGTGTCATCCTACCATCCACACCAGACAAGATAGGGTCGTTTCCCGAAACAGGGAGGGGATAAAAAAAATTTACAGAAATGGAGACGGTCCAAAAATATTTCCCAGAGATATATCGGCAAACGGTTTGTCGTCTCACGACAAACCATTTGTCGCACTACATGAACGGATGGGAACGGGCTGGGATACCAGATTTTCGTCGCGGACGCAGATTTGAGCCGTCCATGTGGCGCGGCAAATGGTTTGCCACTTCGTATTTCGTGCACGGCAAACCATTTGTCGTTATATCCCCATTGTGGGAAAACTTTTCGGACCATCCCTATTCTGGGGATTATTTTCATGAGAGGACCACATTTCGGGGATTACCTGGACAGGATAAGGCTTCGTCCGAAACGTCCTGTCAAGGTATGATAGGGATTATTTTCCTTAACAAATAGTTCGCCGAATGAATCCAAATCCTGCATCCGAGGGAGAACCAATGATTAACTTTAATTACAGTCGGCAAATCATTCGTCGATCTTCTCAAATGAGCATAATGCCAAGTCATAAATACGGAAAAAATAGAAACCAAAAAATTAAAAAATTATAAATAAAATACCGATTAATTATAAAAAAGCTAATCATTTTATTATAATCAAACTAATCATTTTATGTACATAAATTTTATCTTTTTAATAAATTTCTTTTTAAATTTATAAATACTTCAATAAATATCATATTTAAACATATGACTCTTTTTTATTTTTGGACATTAACGAAGGTTGCGGATATCATTGATATCTACAACTTTTATTTAGATCAATTTTTATTTTGAGGCCTTTATTTTACTTTGATCATTCTTCGGTTGTTCCTGAATTTTCTGATATCGTCAAGTTTTAGTTTACCCTTGAGTGAAAGCGCCATGAACTATTTCTTATTGACTACCTACGTTACTTTATCCTCACATATTGACTTCATGGTGGTAGAAAGATCGCATCTACTATTACTTCACATCTAGCATTACACACTAGAAGGAAAACAAGTTGTGGCTACAGAACTATATCCACGGATATGGGATTTGGCCACAGAGTTGAACTCTGGCCACAACGTGTCGTAGCTACAAGTCTCGTCGCGAGAGTTCTCTAACCACAAATATGTCGTGGCCACTACAAGTGACCACAAAACTTGTCGTGCCCACAACCCTTGTATGAAGACTTTGCCACGGATTATAGCTACGATAAACTAATGGTTACGGAATTATTGTGGCCACAAGTTTTCGTAGCCACATTCCGTGGCCACAACTCATTTTTCTTGTAGTAACATTAGAAGTGAAAAGATCACATCAAGCATTACATTAGATAAGCATGACTTCAATAAAAAAAGTATAGTACATTTATGATCTTAATCATCTCCTCGATCGGACTTGTTGTTCTCAAAGTATGCTCAGACGTGTTTACTTCAGTGCCATTGTGTAATGCAAATAAGCTAAGTCATCGTACAGATCTTTCTCCTCGTCGTATTCTTTTGTGAGCAGGGAGGTCTCGCTTTAAGAACTCTCAATCATAGTTGGAGCCATTGAATGTGACGAGTAGTCTGTGAACGAAGAGTCAATCGACCGAAACGGTTGAGGTAACGATCAATCCTCTAATGGATACTCCACAGGAGCATCTGATAGACTGTAAGGGTCATCTCTCATCTCTGTGTTGTGGAGAGCACCCTCTCGTGAGACTGCACCACCTCGCAATAGTTGTGATGAAGCAAGTGGAGTATGATGCAATGCATTAGCACTGGACGGTGAACGAACCGCAAGGAATCGGTTCGTCCGGAAGATGCATCGACTTACGAGCTGTGAATCGAGTTTTTACCATAATCTACAACAATATTATAGCAATAGAAATGCAATAAAATTGAGTTATCTTAAGTTAGTTAAGAATGACACTCAATATGGAATCGAAATATAATAATATGAAGATTACTTACGGATTTACGCCACACCTACAAATTACATTTGAGACTGTATGGAAGCGTAATATGACCTTTTTAGTACTAATATGGAATCATGCTAATACGTTCCCCAAGTATGTGGATTTTAATATTTCTCTGTATTTTTATTATTAATATGAAAGTACGTTTGACATTGCATCAAAATCAATGTAAATGGTAATACTGTCATTATTCTACTAAATAGAATGAGAGTGTTGATACAAATTATCATGAATAAAAAAATCTACATGTTTGACATAAAAGCGATGACATATTAACCCTATGACCTCGACTACGACCACCAGCACCACCCTCACTCTCTTCACATACTGCTCGTGGTGACTATCATGGTGTGTCTCTAACTGTTAAAATTCTATCAATCTGTGGAGGTCGTTGATTATGATGTGATAGCAACTGCTCTGGCTGTGATGCATGCTGCTGTGGATGCATATGCGTCATAGATGATAGAGATGTGCGTTGGAGATTTTAGAATGGATACACATGGCTGGATTCTGTGTAATAGGAGAATCTAGTCGATTGACGTGGAATAAAATCATTTGTTAAGAATTGTGTGAATGTCTGCATATATGGGCACAGGACGGGGCTTAGACCCCAAAAATCACCAGCTTGTGAAGGTTGCGTAAATTGTGCATGAGATGGTCCCGCCTCGTCATCATTTCTACCAACAACATATGGTTGTTGTGCGTGAAAAGCATATGCTTGAGCAACATCATGTTGCCGTTGGGGTTCAGGGGCATGGAAAGGGACAACGGACGGTTCAATGGAGTAAGAGCACCTCGGATTGTACTGGCTCATTTAATCCGTCAATTCAGAGTTTTGTAAAGCAGAGTCAAGTAAGCCAATTACATTGTGCAACTATGAGCTCCATTTGTAGTCCTCAAGAATTCCACGAGCTTCGTATACACTCTGCACCTATAAGTACTTATACATGACATGATGTTTTCCAAGAATTCTTAATAAAAATTTGCGCACTTACCCCTGTCTTAAACTTGAGAGCGCAAGGCTCATATGTAAAGCGTGATGACAGGACCGGAGTATGTATCCATCATTGTGTAATCTTCTAGTACCACTGCATGTATGTTTGCAGTCACTGCTCGCCAGTTTCTGTCGAAGGTCTTTCCAACACCACAGTTTGACGACGTTAATTCCACTAAATGATCTGTTCTCGGAGTTGATCGACCCAATCAATCGGATCATTGTCCCACCGACAAGAGCGACGATTCGGAAAAAATTATTAGAAGTATTTGATCTGGGATATGAGGTTGCAGATCAAATTATCTCATAACACGATCCGACACATACGTCATCTCTACATTAAGAAATTAGCACCATCTGAGACCTCCACACTTCATGTTCCTCTCGACAGATAGTGGGTAGGATATTTACGATCTCCATATCATATGAAGAACATCGCATCTGCTAAATTCTGAGGTTATTATTTTTATAGTAGTCCAATAAGTAGGTATATTTACGAAGCGTACGGACCTTGCCTGATGCTTGTCCTGTGTATCCAACTTGTTGTGGTAAAATGTTAGATTTGTTGTTTGGACATTCAGTGAACGAACTGCGCCATGACGTCGATATATTTTTATCCACATGTTAATAATTTATCAAATAATAAAATATTGGAGTACTTACGTGTCATACCTGCAAGTGTATGGACCTTGATTCAAAATCGTTGGATCCATTCTATATGGTCGGGACACTCCGATGTGTATGTGCTCATAAGACCAAGCCTGTAGTAAGGTCAGAAAAGTATAACATCTCCTAGAATTCTCAAATGAACAATCGTCCAGTTGCTGATATAATTGAGCAAGAATTGTTTCCCCCAAGCTATCTGACCACATTCCTGAAAGTTCTCGAGCAATCAGAGGTATCGTAACAACACCTTATAACCAGTGGAGACTAGGTAAAAGGACTCTCTAATCTGATATAAAAATGAAAGCCCGCACAATTCCCTGCAATCCGTTCTCATCTTGCTCCTAGAGATTAGCATCTGATAGAATAGTGTCAAGAATCCAGGTAAGCTTCAACCGCTCGCTTGACAAATTGTCTCCTGCTCCAGTACTACGGTTGACTCCGAGCCATTACTCGCAATAAGCTACCCAATTATATCGTGCAAGGTGTCGTGGCCTGTCATGGGAGCCCCATCAACATAAAGACCCGTAAGGATAGAGACATTCTTAAATGTCACAGTAGCTTCATCGTGTCGTAGATGGAAGCTCTGTATCTCCGTTCTCCATCATTTTAAAAGGGCCATCAGAAGCGACAGATCAAGATTATCCCTTTTCATGTTGGTGACAGAACACATGACAACCAACTTGAGTAATTGATCGAAATCCGGACTCCGAGGTTTAAGGAGTATCTTGTTGAGTACGTGACCATGGCCGGCGAATCTGAAATTCTGTAAAATCATATAACACGAAGTTATATATAATTATGTTAAGAAATAATTGATATTTTAAATTTTTTACCATGGCTTTCTCATTCAGTGGTAATAAAGATATGCGATTGTTCTGTTGAATAAGGACCGAAGCTTCAAGAGGTACACCACAATCACATGATCCATTTCATCCATATTGTTGTGGATTCACCACAATCATAGCCAATCAGGACCTACTTCTACGTTCAACAACATCAATATAGCTCAAGGTACATTTGTCGGTCAATACCGATGGTCAGGTATTAGTGAGAATTCAACTGCATAAGTTTGGCGAAACATTACAGGAGTAAAATACCACGAACAATTTTTAACATGCCTCGATGCAAATATTAACATGGTCACAAACCAGAATAACATGCGAGCATGTGAGTTGAAAGCACTGTACAAAGTCACATATGCATTCGGACTCGTCCCCAGGGAGTGTAATTCAATAATTTCCTTCATGGCATTTCACCTTGAATACTGTTTGAAAAAATTACTCAACATCATAAGTGCGAGCTAACTCAACATTATCATCGATAATCTTGTTCTATCTCATCATTAGCTCCGAGGTAGTAGTTGCACCCTGCCTTCGACAAACGACGAAATAAGTATTCAGATGATAGAAGAAATCGAAAATTATGGTTAGGATTGGAAGGCATGCATGCCCTTTAAGACATTGTTGAAGCATTCCGAAAGATTTGTCGTAGTGTTCCCATAACGATGACCTCGATTGTAGGACAATACCCAATATTTCTGATCACCGTCCTCCTATCGGATAATCTACTCATACAACTCAGTATCATTACTTTGGATTTATCTCATGATTCGATCATGGGCGTGCATGATGGTTACCGCCCCTGCGCTTTAACATTTTCCTTACGCCCATCGGTCATGACCCGTCCTATGTATATTCGCTTGCATGTGTCTTAAACAAAACCAACGACAGTGCCCGCGATCAGCTAGAAAATATTTGAGCAATAAAGTCTTCAAACTACTGAAATGGTCGTTTAGAAAACAAATAACCTCATGTTGAATTAAATATGACAATTTATGTATAAAAAACTCTCAGGCATCTAACATTTCTCTTCCACTACCGTAGAGGCTACCGGGAATTTGTGTCCGTTCCCATCAACAGGTGTAGCTACAAGCATGTGATCTTTGAATTTCCCATATAGGTGAATTGCATGTATACTTAAAACTGGCTGGCAGTACTCGAAGCCTTTCAATGATGGACCGAATGCCCAAACTAATAGAAAAAAAAGCGACTTTCTTGGATACTTTTTGGTGAGTCGCATGATCAATATAAGATTCTGTTTGAAATTCATACCAAGATTCAGAGTTGATTTGTTTCATCATCCACATCAATCTTCGAATATCGGCATAGGACAACTCCATATCACCAAATATTATTGTCAATGCATGCTTCCTTTCAAGCTAGGCTTTCTTGTAAGATATCATGATGTGGTAAGTATTTGAAACCCGACTCCTAATCATATTTGGGGTCAACGTAAGGTTGGATCTTAAAGTTTTTATAATAAATTGACTAAATCTTGTATTACACTATCGGTTATTAGTTAGTAGTATTGGATTACGGTATGTATGCTCTTCCCAATATGTTCGAACCTTCTAAATTTTACTCTTCTTTCTGCAGGTAGCATGTAATTTCCAATTTACAGTTTGGTGAAGTGCATCCTACAGTGTAATAATGTCATGTTAAATTATTAATAATTAAATTATTATTAATGTAAAATTAATTCATATTAATTAAAATGTTCACATATTGATTAATATAATATTAATATCTCATATTAAAGAACTTATTAGGAGTATGATTTATAATAAGATAGTTTCATAATAATTATAATATTATTGATTAAAAGGTAAATTAAAAAACACTTATTAATTTTATTAAATAGACAAGGTATATTAAGTAAATTATTAGAGAATGATTAATGATAATATGATTTCTTAATAATTATAATATTGCTAATTAATGGGTAAATCGTATAACAATGAAATTAATTACATTATTAGTAATTAGATGGGTAATGTCATGTTAAATCATTAGTACTAAAAATATTATTAATGTAAAATTAATTCATATTAATTAAAATTTCCACATATTTATTAGTGCAATATTATTGTCTCATATTAAAGAATTTATTAGGAGTATGATTTACAATAAGATGATTTCATAATAATTATAATAATATTAATTAAAAGATAAATTTAAAAGTACGTATTATTTTTATTAAATGGACATGGAATATTAAAAAAATATTGGATAATGATTAATGATAATATGATTTCTTAATAATTATAATATTGCTAAATAATGGGCAATTATATAACAATTAAATTGTTTACATTATTAGTAATTAGACGGGTAATTTCATGTTAAATCATTAATAATTACATTATTACTAATGCCAAATTAATTCATTTTAATTAATGTAATTAATATAATATCATTACTAATGCCAAATTGTTAAATCATTAATAATTAGGAATTTTTCATATGAATTAATGTAATATTAATGTCTCGTATTAAAGAAAATTCTAATTAATAATTTAATTAGATTAAAACTTAAATATTAATTTATTTCATTTTGGGATTATTCATTTAGAAAAACTGCATCTTAATTATATGATTATAAATTAAGGAGACTTATACACAATTCGAATCGCCAATCCCAATCAGTATTTATCTGGGTAAATTTATATAGAGATGCGTATGAAAAACATCTAACATGTATGCAAATAACGAATAAAGTTGTAATTTAAAAACAATTGTTGATAGTAGGGAGAGTCTTATGGTTATGGTACACTAGAAAGGTATCACAAAACATAAAAGAAAGCATTGTACAAAATCAATAAATGCTCTAGTTCAAACATGAGCATATACACAATTAACAGTGTTATCCTTTAAATGTATATTAGAATTTTACATCATCCTTTTTGTATCAAATCTCGGTTTAATAACATTAAACTTCCACATGTATTATATGCTTATGAAAAATTATCATAGACAGATGCATTATATTACATTATTAATCTTTATATGGGAAATTTGAAAAAATAATATATAAACATTAAATCATACCTTCATTTGAGAAACGAAGTTTATAGGAGAGAGAGAGAGGGGGGGGGATGTGTGAGGGATAGAGGGTGCTTCACTTGGGAGAAGAAGCTTGCAAGAGAGGGCATTTGCAGGAGTTTTCAAATAGAGAGCGAGGGAGGATTTGAGGGAGAGATTGAAGTGTGTGAGAAGCGAGAGTGGGGATGGATGGCTTTTATAGGCGTGGGGATGGGATTCAACCGGCGAACCTTTTGCCGATTGGCAAACGGTTCACCGACTGGCAGGTTCTGTGAATCTCGGGCACACGTTATTCCTCGGGAAGAACCACATCTTAGGAGGGGCGTTGAATTGGCATGTAGTGGGTTGATCATCGATCGGCGAACCGTTAGCCGATCTGTACCCTGATAGGGAAAATGGTCCCTGCCATGCCCTGATCAGGCATTCCGGACAGGACCATGCCCTGTCTGGGGAAAATCTCACCAACACATATATTGTAGTGCAACTTGTAGGACTTCGATCTCCTGAAAAGTGACCATGATAATTTGTTGAGCTCATACTTAAATTGGTCATTTGGTAACTACCTAAAATATGTATATTTTATGTTGTTAAGTAATGACCCTTCCACTTATAGCTCAATATCATATTTTGTGAGTATTAATGGTGAGGTTATATTCGATCAAAAACACATCTCTCTCTCTCTCAAATCATGTAACATTGATATAGAAAGCGAAAATGGAGGTTGCGACTGGCTTACCATTGGAGCTTCATTGTTGGAGGAGAAGCCAAATAGGATAGGAAGGTACAATAGCCTCAGAAATCCCTAGTCAATCAAACAATGAAGCAGAGCACGAAGACTCAGATTCCTCGAAAAGGAGTTGGTAATAGAAGGCAAGAATTAGATAATCGACCTCTTTTCCCCTAGTTCTCTAAAATACATGCTATCAAGTTACTCATTTGAGAATTCGACCCTCATTCCACTAAGCCCATGTTCATTTGGAGAATAGGTACTGGAACAAGGGGTTAATTCCCTGCTCGGCACAATTTCCAAGAGTATGGTTATTCTCATCCATATCTCATTATTTCACCTTATACCACCATTATTCTTATCTTTATTCCACCTTATTCTCCTTACTCCTATAACAAAGAATAGGTCCTTATTATTCTTATTCTCCATCCTTATTTATGATTATTTCCGAACCGAACGCCCCTAAGAGGGTTGTACATAAAGCCCACTAATCATTGATGGGACTCTGTTGAAGGTTTTGTTTGCCATTGCATCGATCCCACATTCCGTCAATCACAATAGGTTCATATCAATAAATTATGTATTAATAAATTTCTATATTGTCCGATGTTAAAATGTATTGTATATTCCGTCTCACATTCCATCAATCATCTTTTATATTTTGAAATTAATAAAGTGATTTTTACACCCATAATCATGAGTAATTTTGTAATTACAATCATAACCCCACGTAATCATGAATTAATCGAGAAACCTCGAGTAATGCTTAACTCTTACATGACATAACCATGTGTTATGTTCCATTCAGGATGTCCGTTATGGTTGACGGTTTCCTTTAGGAAAAGTCAAAATTGCTCCTAATGCTCAACCTTATTTGCAAATCATGCCCTATATTTGAATCGGCCACAAATCCCCGTATATCGCATGCCACAACAAAAATAAACCTTATTCGAAATCGATTCCTCCTTGAACCATGGCAGTTGCACTTGGCAGAGGTGAGATATCATTATGTCCAACATCTACAATCAGATGATCATCTCCATCTCCAAGAGGAACCGAAGAAAGAGAGGGTGTTACAAGTGACGAGAAGTGCCCATACAAACATTCTCTGAACTCCCTCTCACAATCAATTCTCTATCAATGCAATCCGATTTTTCACTGGATCGTTCTCGTGAGCCTGGACTTGGAAATGGAATGCATTGTTGAGTAACAAAGACTACAAAGCTTCAACAGCTCTGCATCTCTCTTCTTCAGTATCTAATTACAGCCACTCTGCAAAAGCTTCGTGACCAATCCTGCTTCCACCGCTGCAGATGCACACTCCTCCGGGGACATCCTGCACATCTCCCCTAACACATTCAACGCACAATGCGTGCACGACTTTGGAACCCTCATCAGCAAAGCCGCCTAACTGTACTACGCCGGCGTTCATGCGTGAGATGTGGAAGGACCCAACAAAGAACAGAGAAAAGCAATGCCTCCCAACTCTGCCACAGTCTTCCTAGCAGATGCATGAATGTCGGCAAGCTGACCGAGATCCTTGAGGATATGTACCCTCGCAAGCAACTTACAACATATGGAGGGGAGGGGGCAACGGGCCCGGAGGGGAGGGGGCGTTTAGTCTAGAAGGGGGGAGCCGACTGGCTTGGAGGGAGGGGGGTGGGCCTGGAGGGGGAGGGCGTTGGACATGCGAGCCCACGGTGAGCCATTATGCAATAAATGTTATTGCACATATCATTACCTGATCTGAAATGAAGAATAAATAATTTTCATAATAGGTCCCTTAGTACAATTAAGGTTATGTACGATGGCCATCTTAATAATCATATAGTTGTTGATTCAATAATTGAATCATAGAGGTTGGTGCTTGGATGAATATCTAAAGGATTAGATTGAGGGCTTATCAAGCACCATCAAAAGATTATTAAGAGATGATCTCCAGCCTGAGTAGGAGATGGAAATATCCTTTCTCACATAGGCTGATATCTGACCGACCTCTTGATGCAGGTCCTCTGCATATGAATAGAGATTCGGAGGTGTCAGATTAGTTAGGTCAAAGAGTTGACTTAACGAGATCGAGATAACTAAAGTCCTATGTCGTATGTTGTCACGATATAGGCACGCATCCTCTGACCAGAGACAGATGTGTTAGTATATGTCTAAGTATGTACATTTGGCAGACCAATAGGTTGATGACCTAACCAAGTTCTATACACCGACGCGTTGGTGTGCATGCTAGGGCATATGAGTAATACGTTCTCTCAAAGGGATCATACATGTTCACTACTGAACCGGAAGACATGAGCTCACTCATGAGATATTGGAATGAATCAAATTCCGTGCACGGTCGTCTCGCTTTGGAAGCTTGACTGAATTTGTAGGTTTGATATATACTTTTGGAAAGTATATGATCAAGACCTTGGTATGATATATGCTTTCGGAAAGTATATGATCGATACCAACTCCCAATGATCAAATGAGAAACTTACTGATAAAACCCTGAAGTAGACAGTATAAAGTTGATCTAATACTACGAGTTTATTCTGAGTCTTTCAGTATGCAGGATGTACATGTATTAGGAATACCTGAGGGTGATGTGATCATAAACGATTGTATAACCATGATGCTTCCATTCCTAGGGAGTGATGAAATGGTTCTCGATTTTAGTGACTCCTCTCAGTACAGAAGTAATCTGATCTTGGTTTAAATGTTGGACATTGATCTAAATATGATTCAGATGCAATGAGAATATTAGATTTGCAGTCTTGATTTAATCAAGCATCTATGGGAGGCCCGAGATCTGGATTTGAGATGTGATCTCAATATCCAAGTCACTAAACGTGGAACAATACAATCGCCCTGTCCTTATCTCCAAGTATCCGCGGAGAAAGCGTATTATCCCCCCTTCAGACCAGCCAGAATCTCAGATAGCTTAGTTGCTTCGAACCTTCGAGAACCCATCCAAGGATGTAGAAATCATAGATGTCTCCTTTTCGGCAGGGCTTTGGGAGGTCCCTCTATGTCTGTGACATGGATAATTTCATTGTTGATATATGTATCCAAGCATCGAGAAAATTGATAATTAAATGTGATTTAATTATCATGGATAATATGAATTTGATTCATATTATAAGGAGAGTTATATGAGATAATTAGATGTGATTTAATTGTCAAAGATGTGAATAATGAGAATGTGATTCATATTATTTTGGCACATGAGAATAGAGATCCAAGATAATTAAATACGATTTAATTATCATAGATATGAATTATATGGATAGCACTATCCATATTAATAATATATATTATAAATGTGATTTATAATATATTAGAGAGAGCATATTATGTTTTATATTTGTTAATTAATTATTGATGTGAGTTGGATTCGCATTGGATGATTCATTAAAATATAATTACATTTTGTTTTGGGATGGGAATGTGATTAATATTTTTCCAATGGCATGATTGTAATATTTCACAAGATAATTATTAATTATTTTTGTGAAATAATTTACAACAATTGTTATTGTAAATCCTGAAGATATCATGAGATAATGTATCTTATGAGATAATGAGATCTCATGAGATAATAAGATCTCATAAGATGTAGCCGTCCCCCCTTTTTTAGGGGATATGGTTTATCTCCCCATTATCTCCAAGGATAATTAATTGATTTAATTTGAATTTAAATATATTTATTTATCAATATATATTAAATTAAAATAATAATTATTATTTTTTACAACAAGATCATAGCCATTGAAAGAAATACAAATCAATCTCAACCATTGATTGTGTGTTGTCCATGGATTGGGATCCATGGACTCCCAAAACCCTATATAAGAAAAGGCATCCCTTGCTCTTCAGAAGATAGGTGATTAATGAATGCTCTCTCTCTCTCTCTCTCTATTTTCTCTCTACACGCCCACTCTCTCTATCTCTCATGTGACCGTACACCATGGATGCCCTAGAGAGATCCTCCATCGTCGTAGCGTCGTTGTTATGTTGTCTGATTGTTTGCTCGTGGATTTGTGTCTACTTCTACATGCCTTGCTCGTGAAGAAGACATCGTATCTCGTTTATCGAGATCAGGAGATCCGTGCCTTGGATCATCAACATGGATTGTGAGAAGCACGGGTCTCATCCACGTGCTCGCAAACGTCTCCTCCGTCGGATCGGACTTGAGACAGGAGGTCTCTTTGTTTAGAGACTCGATCGCAACCACGCTTCAAGAGGTAATCCTATTAATTTTTTGTGGTTTAGATGAAACGATCCGAGAAGTGTTCTTGGATCATGTGATTTCATCACATAAAAATTGTAATTTCCGCTGCATCGAGAAACTAGTGCGACTAGTCGTTCTCGATCGCATTCGATGCGATCATCACGCTTCCGTGATGCACTTGAGATTTTTCCCGTATACTTCATAGGGAGGCAGCGGGCTTGGAGGGAGGGGATGTCGGACCTGGAGGGGGAGGCAGCTAGCTTGGAGGGAGGGGGCGACAAGCCTGGAGAGGGGTAGCTATTCCGTACGCCTCCGAGTCCCCTGCGGGGGGGGGGGGGGGGGCTTGTGGAGGGGTGGAGGCTGCATGTGGAGGGGGTGGCTGCGAGCGGATGAGGGGCGAGGCTTCAGGAGGAGGGGGGTGGTTGCGTGTGGAGGGGGACAAGGTTGTAGGCAGAGGGGCTGAGGGGGTTGTCTGCGAACAGAAGGGGGTGGCTGTGGGCGGAGGGGTGGAGGAGGGGAGAGGTTGTAGGCAGAGGGGCATAGGAGGAAGAAGGGGAGGGTGTCTGCTATGCTGCAAGCATGATGGAGGAGGAAGAAGGATTTTTGTTTTTTTTTGAAATTTTTTTGCGGTTGTTGATTACATTTAGATTAACCCAATGATATAGTTACGTTGAAGGAAAAACTAATGGAGGGTTATGAATGTGAGAACAGAGTGATTATCCCGGGGTTTCACGAGTAATTCACTATGATGCAGGGTTATGATTGTAACTGCGAAATTACTCAGGATTATGGGTGTTAAAATACCATTAATAAATTATTAACGATTCATGAAAAATATCAGATTCCTATAAATAAATAAATAAGGGATTTTACACCCATAAGTCTGAGTTATTCCGTGATTAGATTCATAACCTTGCGTAATCGTGAATTACGTACACCTAGGACATTGAGTAATGTTAACTCTTACACATATAACCTCGTGTTAAATTTTCCCGTTAAATATAATGGTATCCGTCAACTATTTTACAGTTTCTACCCTTTAAGTTCACATTAATTACTAATGTGACCACCTCATCTCCTCCTTCCTCCTCCAGCACACTTCACCTCCCTTTGGCGGGGTTGGGGACTGATCTTCAAGCCATATGGAACTGTCTCTTCGACCAAAAACCGCATGGTTGTGTAGGATAAACGTCGAGATGTTGCAGATTGTCATTGTCTCCATCGCCACTGACCGATTTCTCGTGACAGGGTGGGTGATTGATGAACCCGCAATCCTTGCAGGTGTAGAAAGCACCTCCCATGCTCTCGAAGCTTCGAGAGCTTCCTACAAGCTGCCCTGACGCCTGCATATCGTTGACCTACCACCTCCAAGATGCCACACCACCCCGTCCCCCGTTGCATGCATGCTGCCCCACCGCCTCCAAGCCGCCACGCCACCCCATCCCCCTGCTTCCTGCACGATGCCCCGTCACCTGCACACAGCTACCCCACCGCCTCCACTCTGCCCCGTCCCCCGCTGCATGCAAATCCCCCCTGTCACCTCCAAGTTGTCCCTTTGCCCGATGCATGCAAGCTTCCTACCCTTGCCGCTGCCCGAAAGGCCCCCCTCTGCCCCTGCATGTAAGGCTTCAAGCAAGACCATCTCCCGTGCCGCAACCCTGGTTAGATTAGGGAATGGTTAGATTAACTCAGTCATTTGATTAAATCAATGAATTAAACTAACAGAAGGTTATGGGTGTAATACATAGCATTTATTCGAAGTCCTTAATGTAATTCGTGATTACGTAGAATTATAAAGATAATTACGGAATCACTTAGTTACGGAAAATAAATGATGTTGCATTTGAAAATATTCACAGATGATAAAGCTAGGTGACGAAGTGGAGTGCATATTCACGGAGCACTTGGCCAACCAAGACAGGAAGAAGGCCATGAAGTTCCTAAGGCCCCGACAATCCACGGAATCACATACAATCATTTTCTTAGCAGGTATTATTGATTTCTGCTCACGCACATGTAGATTGCTTTGGAGAGATACATCATAACTCAGGAGATCGGTTGGATGGAGATTAGATGGCCTAGAGATGCGTGCCGTCCATTTCCGATCACCTATGAGGTCCGTCCAATCTTCATCCAACGGATCCTCTACATTAGGTTTTTGGACACTCGCTCATGCTGTAGAGGCCATATTTTCAAAAAAAGAAAAGAAAAGAAAAGATTTTCTACGTTAGAGCAAGGGGCTGTTACAGCACGGGATCCCTTCCCGGATTGCTTCGGGTTGGTCTGCATCATGTTCATGCATGGAGATCACGTTTACGCTCCGTATAAAATACGTTGGACACATGCATGCAGGTCTTCTCACTGGTAGCTTTGTGACTATGTTCGTCGTGTATGTCATATTGGCACACATCTTCGGCATTTTCTCCTCCAAAGGTGTTGACTACGCGGCTTACATGGAAACCATGTACCCCATTTTCAGGTACCAACTTTCCAATTCCTGTATTTATTTGGAATCATGCATACTTTATATCCTGTATTTATTTTGTTCTCTTCGTATCGTATGTATGGTGCAGTATGTTTGCACTGCTCAGCCTTCACTTGTTCGTGTACGGGTGCAACCTTTACGCATGGAAGAGGACCAGGATCAACCATAACTTCATATTTGAGTTCAATCCGAACACGGCGCTCATGCCCAGGGACGCCTTCATCATCTCTGCCAGCATCATGGTCATGGCCGTCGGAGCTATGGTTCTCCACCTCCTCCTCGTCTCTGCCGGAGTAGTCCAACATCACGAAGTCGATGCCATCCCTGGGATCCTTCTCCTTGTAATTAATATACCATAACTTATCTAAATCTCCTTCTTAATTATGCATGTTAACATTGATATAATAAGATCGTTGCCTCTGCAATTTCAGCTGTTTCTGGCGCTGCTCTTCTGTCCTCTCAACATATTCTACCGCTCTACAAGATACCTCTTCCTGTGGATTCTCTTCAAGATTGTCGTCTCACCACTTTATAGGGTAATGATTAAATTACATTTTAATTGCGTCATGATATGTGAGGTTTTAAAGGAAAATTAACCAAATGAGATGTTTTATGCAGGTGTATATGGTGGACTTCTTTCTGACAGATCAGCTAACGAGCCAGGTGACTTGACTTGATGCCACTACCAACATTAATTGGACATATTTTGAAATGTTCGGCGATTTTAGACATATATCTTGTAATCCAGATTCCCCTGTTGAGGCACTTGGAATTCACATCGTGCTTCTTCGCCGCCGGTGGATTTAAGAAACCCATGGCTGGGACCTGCAACAAAAGCTTGGAATTCAAGATTGTGTTCCACATGGTATCTCTTCTTCCATATTTCTGGCGAGCCGTGCAGGTATAACTCCATTCTCATGCGACTACTATTGATCTATATCAAGTGTACATTATCATACATGATGATCAGTTCAAATCAACTGCTCTTCAATTATTCTCAAGTGCTTGAGAAGATACGTAGAGGAGGGTCGTGATCTGAGCCATATATCGAATACGGTCAAATATACCTCCACGTTAGTCGCAGCCGGCGCTCGGATGAAGTACGAGGTGCGACCAACACCGGCGTGGCTGGGCGTGGTCATCGTCACCTCCACCATCGCCACCATCTACCAGCTGTATTGGGACTTTGTCAAGGATTGGGGTGTCTTCTGCAAGGGCTCTAAGAACCGCTGGCTCAGAGACGAGCTGATGCTCAGGAACAAGCGCATCTACTATATCTCCATCGTGAGCTTCCTTTCTAGTACATCCTCCCAATCAAGACCGATATGTTAGAAATATTTTTTATATGAAAATTTGAAACATGCATTCCACACATTATTCTATCTAAATTGATTGAAATAAGAAATCTCCGTGTATAGGTTCTGAACCTGGTGCTGAGGCTGGCGTGGGTCAAGAGCGTGATAGGCATTGGTGTGGGCTTGGGTAAGAATCGAATCTTCATGTTCACCTTGGCATCTCTGGAGATCGTCCGACGTGGTCAGTGGAATTACTACAGGTAAATGTTTTCCCATCACACGTGAATCTTTGCCAAGTACTGCACATACAGAGTCCATTTCTCGGAAGCAAAATAATATAGCAGGAATGGTTTGTTGTGGTAATGCAGGGTGGAGAACGAACACTTGAACAACGTCGGCAAATTCCGCGCGGTAAAGGCGGTGCCTCTGCCATTTCCGGATCTCCATTCCAACTGACATTCTGTGTTTGGTAGGATAACACGGAGTAAGAGGATTTAATCTCTATTCCCGTCTGATTGTTTTGGCAAGATCGATGAATGTTAAACAAAGGAGTTTGGTATATTCTTAGTTTGGTTGGTGTTCTCGAAGACAACCGGATGTTATTATGTAATATATGTGTGCTTACATTGTAATAAGTAACGCGAATCGTAAGATATATAGTAATCATCACTTAAGAAAGTAGTAATAATTTTTTCTAATACGAATTGTACCTCTAGTTTCTTGCAAAATTCACGGTTCTGTCGTTTCGCTAAGGTAAAGTTGGGACGGCATAACTGATATTCGAGAAGGGTAGAACTGTGAAATTTCTAAGGAATGAAGGGCACAACGGCTATTAAAAAAGGGAGGCCATAATTCATATTGCAATGTTAAGAAGGGCAAAAGTGATAAAAACCCTTCTTATTTTTGTCAAATAAAAAAAAACAAATATTATTGAGTTGGATATGTGTCACTTCATTTAATAAGTATATCAAATTTTATTTAAATTCTACACCCAAAACTCCATCTCAACAAATCAAGATTTTTGGGACTTTAAATCCTTTTAAAAAATAGTTTAATCTTGAATTGCTGATTCGATAAAATTTGGTACAGCTAGATAACAAATAGCATATCCAATCGATTATAGACATATGATTAAAACAAATTCGATTCACACATAGAACAAATGGCTAGATCCTCCGCTTTGATCAATGCATTACAAATTAATGATCCATTCACGTAATTCCTAAACGCTTCAAAACTACCATTTTTATTGATGATCCACACATAAATAATGATTAATTCACATATAGAACAAATTGCATAGGTTCCCTTTTAACTGCATCCGTAACCTTAAAACACAAATAACACCTCAAAACTACCATAAAGCACTAAAATTCACATAATTCCCGAAAATTCAATAATGGTGTTTTGGAATTCTTTGCATATACCATATCATAAAAAGACAAGAGGCATTTTTAGTTTTGCAAGAGAAAACTGATTTTCAAAACTCAAATATTTCTCCTTTTCAAAATCTTTATTATTATTTTCTTTATTTTAATATGTTCTTTATTTTCACAAAGAAAATAATAAAAAATAATGATACAAAACCACAGATTTATTTATTTACTATTTTTATTACATATTTTATGTTTTAAAACACCATTTTCCTCTAATATATATTTTTCTTTTATTATATTATTAAATATCAATTAAAAAGTTGGAAAACCAAAAAGGAGAAATGAAAATTGAAAATGATATATTAATTAATTAAATATGTAATTACTAATGAAACAATTTTATTATCTTTTTCCTTTATTTTTCTTTATTTTTTAAAAAAATAAAACATTATCTAATTAAATAAAATTTTAAATTTTAAAAATCAAATTAATTTAAAAGACGAAAGAATAATATAATGGCAAGGAAGACACAAGGACATGGGCACTTGCCTACATATACACTTTGACTTGGTACATTGACTTACATTCACACTTAGAACCACACATGCACAATCAAGTGATGCCAACCTCCTAGTGTCGACACAGGACTTACAACTTGTTACATTATGCAAACACGTTTATATATCGGGACATATTTCTCGGAAAATTTCGGCAGAGTTTCCCTTTATATCGGGACATATTTCTCGAAAAATTTCGGCAGAGTCCCCTTATATCGGGACATATTTCAAAATAAAAATGAAAAGAGTTTCCTCTATAAAATCAATCATGAGGAAAACAACAGCAAAACTGAAAGAATATACTTAAACAACAAGAGATGAAGAATCGGTAGACACCATACATCTTAGGTGAGTGAACGTGTGACAAATCACAGGGTCACTGACGTGCATAGCCGCCCACACCTAAGTAGGGTATTACACAGATTTCTCCATCAAAATAATTATAAAAGCATAGTAGAAAGAACGGAAACATAAACGATGGAGAATCGGTAGACACCACGCGTCTTAGATGAGTGAACGTGTGACGAATCACAGGGTCACTGACGTGCATAGCCGCCCGCACCTAAGTAGGGTGTTACACAGATTTCTCCTCAAACCACAACAGGAAAACATATCGGAAAGAAAGATGAATCAAGAACAAAACTTGGAAGAACAAGAGGATGAATTGAAAGCCTAGCTTACGAAGCAAACTAAGAGAGGATCGTACCTTTCTCCTCCTTGTTCTCCCGGCAGCGCTTCGCTAGCGCTCCTTCCTCGCCTCCCACTCCTCCTCCTGACCTCTCGACCCTAGCCCTTGGGATGGTGGTGATAGTGGAAGTCGTAGAGAATGAATGGGTAGGGGGTCTATCTATAGGCCCCGGAAAACCACTAACCATGGTTAGAAAACCATGGTTTAGACCTTAACCATGGTTTAGCAGCACATAGTTTTAGCCAAAACTTATCCCAAACTTGAGGCTTAAGTTAGAACATTCTAGAGGATTCTAGATGCGCTAATGACGCTTAATTAACACTAATCGTGATTAACTTCCACTAATCGCTATTTAACTTTTGTGGTTTACGCTTATCTTTTGCTAACTATTGATTAGTATTTTCTAATGATCATTAGCAATTTTCAATCCGTCATTAATTTCTTCAATCATGTTTAATTAGTCTTAATGACGGTCATTATAGGTTAATGACATCTTAGCCTTACTTCTCTTTCTTCTGAAAATCGTAACAATTTGAAATGAAGTCCGACTCACACGAAACAAATTTCATCGGTTTTCTCTTGCCAACCGGATCTTATTATATGGGATCCGAGATATGCCAAGTTCAAGGCTTTACAATTATAACAACCTTAAAGAAAGTCTCATCCTCGAGACTAGAAATGCAGGCATAACAACCTTAAAAAGGATTGAAATCATAACAACCTAAAAGAGAATGAACGTCCTTTCATTTATAATGAACATATACATAATACATAGTGTTATCATTCAAACAAGTACGGGTATTTCTCTCTCATTTCTGCCTCAAGTTCCCATGTAGCTTCTTCAAACTCTTGGTTTCGCCACAATACTTTAACTAGAGGCACATGTTTGTTTCTCAAATTCTTGATATCCCTTTCAAGTATTCGCACAGGTATTTTTTGGTATGTCAAGTCTGGCTCAACATGTAAATCATCATAACTTATATTATGCTCTGGATCCCTAATGTACTTTCTCAGATTTGATACATGAAATACATCATGTATTGCCGAAAGATGTAGAGGAAGCGCAATTCTATAGGCAACTTTTCCAATCCGTTGAATAATTTCAAAGGGACCCACGAACCTGGGTGCTAACTTCCAACGCAAGCCAAACCTCTGAACACCCTTCATAGGTGATACCTTGAGAAATACAAAGTCACCTACCTCAAATTCAAGGTATCTTCGCCTGGTATCACTATAATTTTTCTGGCGACTCTGGGCAGTTAATAGTCTTTTTCTAGCAAGCTTCTACAGCTTCCCGTGTCTTCTGAAGTCTATCTGAATGATAAAGGTTCTTTATTCCAACCTCTTGCTAACACAAAGGAGTAGTACACCTTCATCCATATAGTGCTTCAAATGGTGCCATGCCAATACTTGTATGGTAACTATTATTGTAGGTGAATTCTGCAAGAGGAAAATATTTAATCCGCGATCCCTTCCATTCTAAGGCACATGCTCGTAGCATAGCCTCTAATGTATGAATCGTACGTTCTGACTGACCATCTGTTTGTGGATGATATGTTGTGCTTAAGAATAACTATGTACCTAAGGCTTTCATGAAGTTCTCCCAATAGTGTGAGGTGAATCGTGAATCTCGATCGGAAACTACTTCCTTTGGGATACCATGGAGGCGAATCACATGTGTAATATATAACTCAGCAAGCTGGTCTGGAGTGAAAGATAAGCTTATCGGAATAAAGTGGGCTACCTTCGTTAGACGATCTATTATAACCCAGATACTATCTTTACTACCAGTCGTCTCAGGTAAGCCAACAACGAAATCCATGGAAAGGCTTTCCCATTTCCATTCAGGTATAGGGAGGGGTTGCAATAATCCCGATGGCTTTTGGTGTGAAGCCTTTACCTGCTGGTAAGTGAGACATGAATTCACAAACTCAGCAACATCTTTCTTCATTCCGGGCCACCAAAAATATGAATGAAGATCCTTATACATCTTTGTAATTCTTGGATGAATAGATAATCTTGAGCAGTGCGCTTCTCGTAAGATGTCTTTCCTTGATTCATGTGTGTTTGGTACACACACTCTGTGATGGTTATACAGTAACCCATCTTGTATCTGGAATCCCTCTATCTCATTCTTCTCAAGTTGTTTTCTCAAGTCTTTAAGGATTCGATCATCCTCCTAACCTTTATTTATTCTATCCCAGATCTCTGGTTTGTATTGGTGAGGAATAGTTATAGTATCAGCACTACTATCAAATGGTTTCCATTCACTTAACGTTGATAGTAAATCCCAGAAGTGGATCGCACTCACCAACCCAGATGAATAAGTTCTTCTTCTAAGGGCATCTGCTACAACGTTCCCCTTACCAGGGTGGTAGGAGATAGTGCAATCATAGTCTTTCAACAACTCTTGCCACCGTCTCTGTCTCATATTGAGTTCCTTCTGATCAAATAGATATTTCAAGCTTTTATGATTAGTGAAGATTTCAAAAGTAATACCATAGGGGTATGTCTCCATATCATTAAAGCAAAAACTACAACAGCTAATTCAAGGTCATGTGTTGGGTAGTTCTTTTCATGTGTCATGAGATGTCATGATGCATACGCAACTACCTTACCATGTTGCATAAGAACTGCCCCAAGTCCTTCTTTAGACGCATCAGTGTACACTGTGAACCCTTCACTCCCAGAGGGTAGAGAGAGGATTGGTGCAGATGTTAGGCATTCTTTCAGTGTCTGAAAACTAGCTTCACATGTATAAGACCATAAGAATGGGACCTCCTTCTGAGTTAGTCTAGTCATTGGCAATGCTATTCGTGAAAAGTCCTTCACGAATCTTCTATAATATCTAGCTAATCCCAGAAAAGATCGTATTTCTGTGACAGTCTTCGGCCGTTCCCAACTAATCACCGCACTAACCTTTGTAGGATCAACTGATATACCTTCCCCAGAAATAACATGGCCTAAGACAGATACTTCTGATAGCCAGAAGTCACATTTGCTATATTTAGCATACAGTTTGTTCTTCCTTAGAGTTTCAAGTGTCTGCCTGAGGTGGTGTTCATGCAGATACTTATCCTTGGAGTAAATAAGCACATCATCAATAAAAACTACTACAAAGTGATCTAAGAACTCCTTGAATACTCTATTCATGAGATCCATGAAGGCTGTTGGGACATTTGTTAGTCCAAAAGGCATGACTAAGAATTCATAATGCTCGTATCTAGTTTGAAAAGCTGTCTTGGGAAAATCGGTATCTTTAATTTTCAACTGATGGTATCCAGATCTTAAATCAATTTTGGAATACACAGTTGAACCCTGTAACTGATCAAAGAGATCATCTATTCTTGGCAATGGATACTTATTCTTTATTATCCTCTTGTTTAGTTGTCTATAGTCAATGCACAACCGCATCGACCCATCCTTTTTCTGACAAATAAGACAGGTGCACCCCATGGTGAAGTACTAGGACGAATGAATCCTTTATCTAACAGTTCTTGTAATTGTACCTTTAACTCTCGTAACTCAGCTGGTGCCATCCTATACGGAGGGATAGAGATAGGCTGAGTATCAGGTATAAGAGAGATTTCAAATTCAATCTCTCGCTCAGGTGGTAATCCAGATAGTTCCTCTGGAAATACATCAGGAAACTCGCACACTATAGGTATATCTTCTATCATTCTGTCTGGCCCTGATGTAGTGGTTACATAAGCTAAATAACCTTGGCATCCTTTCTCTAACAACTGTTGTGCCTTCAATGTAGAGATATATTCGATATTATCATTGGACGTCTTTCCAATGAACTAGAACTCTATTGAGTTAGGTAGGTGAAACGTTACTGTCTTCTGAAAACAGTCAAGACATGCATGATTCCTTTCTAGACAACCCATCCCTAGGATAAGATAAAAGTACTCCATTTCTATTAGTATTAGTGAAACAGGTAACTGATGTCCCGCTATCACTACTATGCAATTATCCAGGATTTCTCGGATTATAAATACTTGTCCTCCTGGTCCCTTGATTAGATAGGACTGGTGTACTTCTACTGGTATCTTACCCAAAGTGGGTACTAACCGTAGAGCAATAAATGAATGTAAAGCACCCAAATCAAATAAGGCATGTACTGAAAAGCCATGAATAGTAACAATATCTCATACGACTGTGCCTGAATTGTAGGCTTGTTCTTCAGTAATTGCATTGAGCTGGCCATTAGGAATAGACAAGCTAGAACCTGCAACGTTTTGTGGTGGTTGCTGTGTAGGAGATGCTCCTTGCGAGCCACGAACTCTACCATGTCTTTCTCCGCGTGTTGCTCCATTGCTCAGGGTGGATATTATACTGTTAATCGGAGTTGGTTTAAACCCTGAACCTCTCAACTGCAGACAATTTTTCTTAATGTGACCTTCTTGATGACAGTGATAACACGCACGTGTTCCTGTCTGAGCTGAAGACCCAACCGCAGAGGTACTAGTTCCTAGTGCTGATTTACGAGGGTATAGTGGAGGTCTAGAGAAACCCCCTCTTCTTGATAATTCCTGACCCAATGTCTGTTGTGAGCTTATATTAGAACCGACTGGATGATAGCGACGATCTCTACGATTATAATGTGCCTTGCTTTTGGATGGTCCACCATTAAAGTGGAAACTTCTTCTTTGGAGGTTTCATCCCTCTCCATCTCAATACGAGAGGCGATGTCCATTGCTTCATCTACGCTTGTGGCTCTAAAACCAGCAAGCTTTTCCCGTAAATCTCCTTGAAGATCGCTAATAAATTTGGTAAGACACTCTTGTGGTGAAGCTTCTAGATCTGGTGAGTACCGTAGTAGCTCAGTAAAGTGGATATGATAATCTCGTACGGTCTTAGAACCCTGATTCAGAGAAGCCAACTCTCTCCTCTTTAATTCTTCCCAATAAGAGGGACAGAAGTGAGCTCAGAACCTCTCTTCAAAGATATCCCATGGAACAGGATCTGCTAACTTCTTGGAAATTGCTCTCCATCATCGTCGTGCATAATCTGCTAGGGAGTAATCAACAAAGTGCATCCAGGTGTCAACTAGTGCATGGATTATCCTCAACATCCTAGTAACGTCATCGAGACATAACTCAGCCTCGGCAGGTGTCTCCACACCTTTAAATCGAGGAATCCTTCCCTTTCAGTAATTATCTTGTAGTGTTTGGTGTCTAAGAAGGGCCTTCTCCATTGCTCCTTCAACCGGGGTAAGAGCAGACTGAGTTGAAGGATGGTAACTAGATTCTTCCTCAGAAAGATGAACATAACCTTTAATCCTGGCATCCGCAGGCTTAGATGCCTCGGGTCTCTCAGCTTATGCATTGATCCTCTCCTCTAATGCTTGTTGCCTTTGCCCCATGTCTTGGAGCATTGCCATCATAACTGCTAATTGTCTAGACACGTCTTGGTCTGCCATGATCCTGGGATGAGTCAAGATCATAGGTCAGTTCCTATATGTCTTAGCGTGATGTACATAAGAGACAATGACTTGTGAATGGTACTACAGTCAGTTATTAAGATCAAAGGATCTTAATACAACCTTAGTTTTCTGAATACCACTCATAGTTGATAATTACTAAATAAATTACTGGAGTAACCTTGCTCTAATACCAATCTGTCACGACCCCGATTCCTGGGCTGTCGGATCCTCCCATATCCGGATCGGGTTACTCAGCAATAATTTATTCAGTAATCACAACTAACATTCAGAAACAGACTGCAAATAAAAATACTCAGAAGAAAGTATTTATCAACACTTTTTCATTCACAAAATAAAGTTCAGATGATACACTGTCCCACTATAACCATTTACATGTACATCAGCTTGAAAGGAAAATATACAAGAGATTACTAACTACCTTAAAAAGTAAAGCTACCGGGGCTGGTTGGACGTCTAGTATGTAAGCAGGATGAATTTTTAAAGTCCTTGCGATGGCTCACCGATACCTGTTGGGTTTTCCATAAAACATAGGATAAAAATTAGTGAATGCTAAGTAACGAAGAAGAGAAAGACAAACAAATTGTGTAATTTTTTCAAAACTTGATATCAAAAAAATTTCATTCCGTTTCATTAATTTAAGTCCTATTCCTTTCTATTCCACATCAGGGATTAGTCCAGGTGAACCACACCATTCTTGGACTCCGAAGCTGTGGACACTTCGGGATTAGAGATTGTGTTGATCTTGGTAAGCTTATGCCGTCGCACGTCGCCTCAACCAATCCTACAATACTACCCTGACAATTTCCTTTTCTTTTATTAAACAGGGTCTCAACCCTCAGCCTGGAAAAAACAAATGAGCATACCGTCCTCGAAGACTCGGTTGCTTAAAACCACAGGCTAACATTTAATCATATAACCTACCGGCTTTAAATACATGTTAACGTGACCCAACTGCTATTGAACCACCCGTGCCTCCACATGGCACGACCACATCTTTCGTCGTTCAACCCGACGATATTGGCTCCCGATACCACGCGTTGCAAAACATTCATTTTGTGCGCACTTAACATAATAGGGCAACCGTGTACCACCTAGGTAGGGAAACGCCAATACGGGTTCCTTCCGACAAACCTACAGGTTGCATGCCCGACCTGTAGTTCTACTTCCAGTCATCCTTAATGTGACACACGATACTTTTCAGGATCCAACTCAAACAACATCGATTCCCATGTTGTAATTCTTTCGTTAAATCTTTGATTTGCATAATTAGCAATATTTAGTATAGACTTACATATATATTATTCATAACCATTGATGAGTCCACATTTCATCATCTTTATTCTATCATTTTGGCATCAAAAAAACCTAGCAAATGCCTGTAAATAGCATTAAAATCATCATCTTAGCATCCATGCATGCGCATTATATTAGTGTATAAAATACTGTAATTAAGGCCAAAATTATAGAATAAATAAAGAAAAGAAAAAGAATAAAATATTGTAAATATTTTATAACCCAAAACCCCCGAGACCTAGGCATCTTGATGAATAGGTCGACAAGGAATAAAGTAGGGGGAGATAAGGGCCAAAGTACAGATAAAATACCTATACATTCTATTCATTCTTTATTCATTTTGGGACCTAATTTTGGTTTCACTTTTTAAACACCAAATAAAGAAACTTTGTACATGAAAGTTGTAGATAATTAAATAAATAAAAATACAAAATTGATTTCACAGAAAAATAATTACAGATAAAAAGTTATGGTCTGAATAAAAATCCGAAATGCCAACTTCCCAGACCCGTATCTCACAAACGACAACTCCAAATGCAGCATACTCACCTTTAATTGTATATAGAATAAAATAATCTATTTAATGGTGGTGGTTTCGCATTTGGCGGAGCTACGGTTTGAAAGTTGACTTTTGGACCCCCGTTGTGCAGTGTACCGAATAAAATATTCAATTTATTCTTTATTCATTATTTTTGTATTTTTATATTTTTATAATTATGTAAATATTACTTATAATAACTATGTGCATTAAAATCAGAATAAAAATGCAAAGAAAATACAAAATAAAAATACTTGTATAAAGAATACATAGGTATACTACCTATACATATACCAATACAAAACACTTTCATATTTTATTTAATATACAAAACATATCAGAAAAATTAAATAAAAATATATATGTGTATATAAAAGTATTTTATAATTTTAGAAAATACTAAATAAAAATAATAAAAATTAAATACACAAATTAAAAATAAAAGAATACAATATATAGATATTATACCTATATGGGGTATAAATGCAAACTTGTAAAAACATAATTCATAAAAATAATTAAAAATCATAATAAAATACTACATAAAATAACGAATATTTTTCATTTTATAATCATAATTTAATTCGGCTTATTTCTATTTTTAAATGAATTGATAAAACATTTTTTTAAATCTTTTCCCTGGTTGGTCCACGTGGACCAACCAGGAGCCCCCGACTGTTGACCGACGGGTCAACAGTCTGTCCTTGCCCCTTAGGTCTGTGAATGGCCTCGTTTTTTGCCCACTTTCCCCCTTTTTTCGAGGCCACGCCATGCGTCCTTTGCCGCTGCTTCCTTCTTGAGAATTGTTCATTGTTCATCCATCTCCATCGCCGACCTCCTAGATTCACCCAGATTTGCTCATCTCGCCCGTGACTTCATCTCGAAAACGCGCGCCCTACCCTCTTCAAATACAAACCCCTCACTTCCACCCTCGGTTGGACTGCCTTCGGACCACCCCTCTCCACCTTCCTGCGCTCCAGAGCTTCCTGGAGGTGACAGCTCCAGCTCCAAGCCTTCAGCCGAGGTGATCGAGGTCGGAGGAGCTCCCAAAACCTCCGCCAAACGCCGGCGTCGAGGTACCCTTCTTCCTCTGGCTCCGGCCATTGAGGGCTTCACCCCGCCTTTTTATTTACGCCATCTTGTTCCTGTCAGCTTAAGCATGAAAAACCCTAAAAAAATTTGAAGTTTCATCGATCCTCTCGCCCAATCGAGCACCTTGGCCGGAGTGCACCTCCGGCCGTGCACCCCCATCTCGCTCCACGCATCCCCGCGACCATCCAAGGGTCCAGGCAGTTTGCCCTGGACCCTTTGACTCTTTTTGCAGGTCAAAGCCAACTTGAAAGCGCTTGGAGGCGAGTTTTTGAGCTCACCGGAGCCCAACGAAGCCTCACAGCTCCGCCAGGCCCCAGCGAGCACCACGGCCACCGTCGTGGCCTTTTGACGACTCCAGGAGATAGAGGAGGACCTGAGGAGGCCTCACCTCGATTTTGAAGCTCAAAAGTCACCGGAGCCGGCCGGAGGAGCTCGGAGAACTTCGCCCAGCCGGAGCTCCGCCGTGTTCTTCCAGCCACCTTCGCCACCGTTGGATCAGGGCGTCCCCTCCAGATCAAGCAGCAGCCATCTGATCTCCAGCGTTCCCCATCGTCAGATCACCTGTGGAGATCTAATCACCGCCATCCACGCGAAGCGTCATCGGCCGTCCTCAACGCGCCATGTGTCAAGTGGCATCTTCCCCGCCGTTCGATCCGCGCGCCGAGGGTATTTTGCACCTACACCCTCGCGCATTTTGTATTTACTCTTTAGTATTTAAACTTTCATCTGTAGTTGAAAAACTCTGGGTTATTTTCCTGTAAGCCCCTGCACTTAGTTTTAATTACACTTAGGTCCTCCGCCACGTCACCTCACGTGACTTGTACACGTGAGGTGGTGGGCTTTTGCAAGGACCTCCCTGAGGTTTAGTTATTTCAGTTTAGTCCCAGGATTTTGTAATATAGTGTAAAACTTTGGGATATTTTGCATCAACCTCCCGGATCTTTTTGGATATTTCTCTTAGATCCCTGCCAGGCGCGTGTGTAACACGTGCTTGGCTTGGACATTTTGCAGTAAGGCCCTGCCGAGTTTTGTAATTGCTGTTTGGCCCTAAAAGTTGCATATCTAGTATAAACTTTTGTGGAAATTTGCATGTATGCCCCTAGATGTTTTGAAAATTGCGTTTATACCCCTGCAAGGACTGTTTAATGTTTGGATGTTTGTTGTAATTATTTGAAGTATCATTTTAAATCCAAAAATTCCACAAAAACAGGCTTAAGCTCCTGGTAACTTGTACTTGCACGCCATATTTTATCATTGCATTTTTATTGCATTTTCAGATTTATTAAAAATAAAAAACATGCATTTATTTCACTGTTTGCATTAGAAAACCCCTAAAAATTATAAAAACGTTTTGAAAAATTCCAAAAAAAATTACCTAGTGTCTATTTTATCCTATTTTAGTGTCAGTCTAAAAACCACTAAAAATCTCAAAAGAAAAACCTTAAAAATTCGAAAAGACTCAAAAACTTCAAAAAAATCTAAAAAATCAAGGAAAACTCCAAAAAATACAAACTCAGCTCCTGTTTGTTGTATATTTCAGTAGCTTTATTTGAAAATTAGTGTTAAAAATTTTGAGTATGGTTGCTATTTTTAAATCCCATTTTACTCACAACCAGCACATATTTCACTGTTTTGCCTTGTTTTGCTATTTAAAAATATCGAAAACACCTTGAAAAATCCCCAAAAATCACAAAAACAGTAGAAAACCACAAAAATACCAAAACGATTTTATTTATGAATTTTTGGATATTTTTGCACATTTTTATAAATACTTTATCTTCTCTTTTATTACCTTGTCTTTAAATTCCAATATTGAAAAAAAAAGAAAAAAAATATAAAATATAAAATTATAAAAATCAGAAAGTTAAAAACCAAAATACAAAATTACAAATTAAATTAAAAATAAAAAAATTGAAAATTAAAAACCCACAAAAATTTCCTTTGATTGCTTGCTTAGTGTAGACACTTGACATCACACACATTCACTTGTGCATACTTGTTTGAACTACCCTGTTTGCTCCCTGTGTTCGAACTCTCTGCATACTTGTCACTATACACCATTTGTGCAGAGTTAAAAATAAATTTGACTCCACACTTGTTTTTCATTGTTTGATACTTGATTGTGGGTTCATTGTTGATTAATTACATTTTATTGTGGGTCGCCACGGCGACGCATTTAGACCCTCGATAAAGTGTGATTATCAAATGGCGCCGTTGCCGGGGAACAACAGCGAGTAGTTCACATTTTGTTTGATTGTGTGATTGTTTACCATAGATTTATTTTCCATCTCTTACATTTTTGATATATCTTGTTGAGCTATCTGACCATCTTTTTTCTTGTCTTCTTGCGAGGGACCGCGGAGTAAGGCAGATTGCTTAGGTGACCCGGAGCATCCTTGGGAAGCGGAGCCGGCTATTCTTTAGCCAAGACGGCAGGAGAGAGCAGGAGGAGTGAGAGAGTGATTAGTGTAGCTTGCATTTTATTTCTGTGAGAGAGTGACTTATTAATTTGTAATAATACAGGTACACGTGGACTCTTGGACACTACCGGGCCTAATTTCCGGGTGTTTGTTCACCCGGGGGCTCACCGCGGTTTTTATCGTGTTTTGCCTCTTTCATTTGCCGGTTTTGATTTCATTTTCACTTTCTTTGTGGATTGAGCCCTTAGATCTAGGCCTGCTTGATCGATTAAATTAGGTCCAAACACACTAATAACCTTTGCATGTACCTATAGCTCGTATTTGGACTTAGTTAAAAATTAAACAGTTAGCCCCCTTTCTTAGATCCGCCGCGCCGCGAGCCCTCTCCATCAAGCGCTACTCCTGAACTCGATGTGTCGAGAAGAGGAGGGGAGGGTCTAGACCGAACTCTTAGGATCGACGATAGGAGGTTGACTTGTGGTTCTTCACGCTAGCAGTTGCCTATCTTAGGACGATTTCCGCATTGCATATCGGCATATAGACTAGGTTTATAAAATTCTGCTTTGCATCCCGCATGGAGAGAGCTGGGATTCGCTGTAAGTCTTCTTACTTTGCATCCATCATTTAGGCACAAAGGTGAGATTTCCATCTTTGTGTCAACTTGCATGGCTTTTCTGACTCTACTCTCCCTCTGTTTTTGGACAAAGTAGGATCAAGAAAATACAAAAATCGTTAGGCGCTCGTTGGAATCTACTCAAAAGAAGTGATAACACCAAAAAAAATTAAAAAAGGGACTGCTAAGAAAACTTGACCAAAAATAAAATCGGTAATTGGATTCATTGCTTGGGGAGAGTAACACCCTCACTTGTATTCAGGTTGCATGGGAAGGTCTCCTTCCAAGTGAGGTGAGCGCTTCGTAAGGATTAGAGCCAAAAACCCAGCTTGTGGCTGCCTTGTGTATTGCCTGAATTTCCGAAGTATTGGCGCTACTATCATACGTAGTCGAGTAGGGCTTGGTCGCCATTGGTGACTCACTATTGTGTGAGCATCGACCTTGTCCAAAGTATCGATCCTAGGCCACGCCTTCACGGGGGTGTCTGTCTCACCGGCTGCGTCCGAGTAGGTTCTTGCACGCTCACGGGTGATTCCGTTGTGAGCGAGTTCCGAAGTATTGGTTTTGCCTATTGGCTTCCTCTCTTATTCTTTGGCTGAGTAGGGATCCAGGAAGGGTTACAAGCAAGCTACAGGTTACACAGGAGGAGGACAAGTACGGGATACTCTTCCGGCAGTACTCTCTCTCCTTTAGGCGTAGCGCGCTAAGGACTCGTTAAAAGATTAATTCTTGAATACAAGCTAAAACCGAAAAGATAAAAGCCGAACCTTCACGGCTTCACGTGTTGAGTTGGTGAACTCACCCCTGCTTTGTGTTTGATTGCTAGATTTGTTTAGGTCAAGATCAAAAACACTGCACAATCGTGCGCAATTTTGTTGCGTCTCATTTCACTCTTCTTCTTCTAAATTCCCTCTGCTCTTCCCAAATAATCAAGATGATGGGACGGAGATCTCTTAGGCCGACTTTGTCGGCACCGCTATCCAGCACTCCTCCTCATTCATCTAGGAATACCTCGGAGAGTCCACTCTCCGAGCCCGAGTTTACATCCACCCTGTTCCCCCTCGACCACCCTTCTCATTCTCCTTCCATCAGTCCAAGAGTGTCAGAATTCAGTGCATCACAGTGTTCAGCTCATTCGACAGTACCTGAGATGGCCTCTTTTGCTTTTTCAGAAAATCCAGACATGGCAGATAGAGGCGAGCGTGCAGATGATCATGAGCACCCTCCGTTCCTATTTGATCAGGCAGCCGTCAATAATTCCTTGTTAGCATCCCTGGAAACTATGCAGAGGCAGATTCGCGACCAGGGAACATTCATGGGTGATCTGATGAGAGAGATAGCACAGATGAGAGAGAACCAACCTGGGGGCGGTGGCGGTGGAGGAGGAGGAGGACCAGATGCAGGAGGAGGCGATCCAGACGCTGAGCGACCGCCACAGACCATCATGAGGGAGTTGCACAACCCAGCTGCATCCCTTACTCACCGTTGGATCAGACTCCCGCCAATTCACGGCGATTTCGAGCTTCGGCCCCACACTATCCAGCTTCTACCCAAGTTCCATGGGTTGCCGACCGAAGAGCCGCACCTCCACCTCCAAGAATTCGAGATGATTTGCAGCACTATCCATGATCGGTTGATGACCGAGGACACCATCAAGATGATTGCCTTTCCATTCTCTTTGGTTGATAGAGCCGCATATTGGCTCAAACACCTTGGGCAATTCGTCGACACATGGGTAGATCTCCGGAATGCGTACTTGAAGAAGTATTACCCTCTCGGCCGGACCAATGCAGCCAGAGACATGATCAGCAACTTTGTCATGATCCCAAATGAACAGTTCCATGAAGCTTGGGATCGCTTTCGAGAGCTCATCGACCGGTGTCCACATCATGACATTTCCAAGCCCAATCTCGTGCAGAGTTTCTTCTGTGGCCTGACACCGGAGCTGCAGGGGCTTGTCAATGCCTCCTGCGGTGGATCATATTTCTCCAAGGGTGAAGACGACGTCTGGACCATCTATGAAGGCATGGCAGAAAATTCAACTGTGATGACCCAAGCCAGAGTCTACACACAACAAAAACCACCGCAGGGAGCAGGATCATTTCAGAGGATCGCCCGCATCGATGCCGGTCCTAACACATTGTCGGTAGCCGCAGCCCAAGCCGAATCAGCCGCAGCCGACATGGGCATTATTAGTGAGAAGTTGGACCGCCTGGAGATCCTCGAGAAGAAGCAGAATCAATGTCTTGCTCAGATGGACCTTCTCACCAAAACTATGAGTGACATGAAGACTCAAATTCTATGCATTCAGGAGGCACAAACTCATTCCCAACAGCCTCCCAGGTCACGGGCTGACCCCAGCAGTAGCAATACCAACCAGACCTCTACCTCATACCGCCAGGTGAACCATATCCAGGCAGAGCCGGTTCCATTGCTACAGTACCATCCAGAGCGACCGCCATCTCAGGAGACTCAGATGGTGGTCTATCAGCCGGAGCAACCACTGGTCGTTCTTCCTCCACCCTCCTTTGAGCAGGAACCATTGATGGAAGTCAATGGGATTTGGTACGACCGGTACCCTCAGCCCAGGATTCGTCGTGATCATCCCGGATTCCGTTGGGGCAACGGTGGCTCCCCTTCCCAGCAGCAGAACCCTGCTCAAGGACATCAGAACAGCCAGCAACAGCAACACCAGCAGCAACAGCCCCAGTATACCAATCAACAGCAATACCAGAGTGGTCCTCGTCCCACCTATCAGGGACAGCAGTGGAGGCAGCGACAGCAGCCTCAGCAGTCTTATTCCCAGCACCCCCCATATCAGCCACACCAGCAGCAGCAGCCCCATTTCCAGCAGGGACAGCCATCCGGTTCTCAGGGTCCTGCCTTTGAGAACCCAGCCCTTGATGATCTTGCCCGCTTGCTATCTGAACAGCGAGCCTCTTTCAGGCAAGAAATGGATGAATTCCGGCAGGAGATGAGGGACATCATGAAAGGCAAGGCCGCCATACCCGCTCAGATTAAACCTAACCCGAACAATCTGAAAAGGAAGTCTGAGCATGTAGAGTTTACAGAGGATACCTCTCCTAATGATTATTTGAGTGACATGTCTTACTCCTATCATGATGCTGATTTTGTTACTACTAGGAGCGGTAGGATGCCAGCCGGCAGCGCCTCTTCTGAGCGACAACCAGACGCAGGATCAGGAGCGCCAGAGGAGCAGAGGAGCGGTGCTGATGCCGCTCATGATGATGTTGACGATGGTGCTGATGCCACCCATGATGAAGTCCAGGACGACGGTGCTGATGCCGTCGTGATACCAGTTGCAGACGGTGGTGCTGATGCCACCATTTTGGATGATGAACCAGAGCGCGGTACTGATGCCGCGAAGACCGGTGCTAGTGGTGGTGCTGAGGCCACCACATCCACTTTTGTTAAACCACCATCTGTGATGTTGCCACATTTTGTACCCAAGGACTGTGGGAACAAAAAGAAAAACAAAAATATGAATAAAGGAAAGGCTTCTGTTCACATTGCGGATCCATATGTGTTGCATGATGATGGTTGTGTGGATCCTTCTTCTTCACAGGCACAGGAACCGATTCCTAGTCCTCCATCTGAGGAGGCCCCTACAATCCCCTTCCCTGAAGCACTCCGCCGAACGAAGGGGAATAAAAAAGAAAACCCAAAAAAGAACCAGCAGGTAGAGTTCGGCAATCAAATGATTGACAGATTTCACATTCAGCTGACTCTACGAGAAGCATTTGAGCATATCCCCTTCTTCAAAAAGAACCTGAAAGAGACAACTACTGTCCTAAGAAGGAAGAGGCACAGAGATCAAATCCATATGCTCACTTATGACACATGCTGCACCATCCAGAACAAGCTGCCAGCCAAGCGGCCAGACGCAGGAGATCCCTATGTCAGATGCGATATTCAGGAGCAGCAGTTTGATCGTACTCTATTAGACAACGGCTCTTCAATTAACCTCCTTCCGGCGGCCTTACTCAAGCGATTCGAGTTTGGCCCTCTTCTTCGAAGCAGAACAGTCCTTCAGTTTGCTGACAGATCGATAAAGAGGCCGAAGGTGTTATTGAAAGACGTGGTCGTTACCATTCAGGGCCTGAAATTCCCCGTGGACTTCGTTGTGTTGGACATGGAGATCCCTGAGTCGGTAACCGATGCCCCCATCATACTTGGACGCCCATTCTTGGCCACAGCCAAGGCGGTGACCGACCATGATTGCGGGAAGGTGTGCTTTCGCGTAGAGGGCGAAACCATACAAATAGAGACGATCGAGGAAACCAGGGCTAGAGAGTTAGAATGCTCAGAGCAGTCCAGTGAAACAGCGCAGATGACAGAGGAAGAGCTGGACATCCACCAGGTGTGTGATTTCAAAATGACTGATGATGAATCCAACTAGACAGATCCTGTAGCACCGACCATCGCCTTGCCTACAGATTCACTGTATCTCAAGCTCATGGCAGTCAAGAGTCGGGAGAGCACACTCCTGGATGAGGATACACCTGAGGCTGACAGTGTTGGGACGAGTGGTGCCGATGATTTTGATTCTTGTTCATCTTCTTCTGATCCCTCGGATTCAGACATTGACTGGGATGATTTTGATGAATACTTACCGTGTCTGATTCCTTCTGAGCCAATGACCATGACCGAGTGCGAGCCAGTACAGTTTATTGATGATTCCGTGGGCCGCCTTTCGTCAGAGATTCATGCAGAGCGAGAATTCTCTCATGCAGACCTGGTCGCCTTCACACAGACATACCAGAAGCCAGATCTGCCACCTCCCAGTTGTCCAGAACTGAAACCTCTTCCGCAGTCAATGAAGTATAGATTCCTTGCGGGTGAGCCAGAAATGCACCCAGTCATCATCTCAGCAGATTTGACTGGAGAACAAGAATCTCGTCTGATGGAGGTAAAAGGAACCGCAAGGCAATCGGTTGGAGTATAGCTGATCTCCAGGGGCTGAGCCCAAATCTTTGCTCTCACCACATTTATCTCGAGGATAACGCTAAGCCGTCGCGTGAGTTCCAGCGACGGATGAACCCGAATCTTCGAGACGTAGTCATGAAAGAAATTTCCAAGTGGTGGAGCGCCGATTTTATCTATTCCATCTCCGACTCCAAATGGGTAAGTCCGCTACATGTGGTACCCAAGAAGACGGGTATCACTACAGTTGTCAATGAGTCTGGAGAGGAGATCGCTACCAGAGTACCAACTTCTTGGAGGGTCTGTGTGGACTACAAACGATTGAATGAGGCCACCAAGAAGGATCACTTCCCGCTGCCCTTCATTGATCAGATTATCGAGCGGCTAGCTGGGAAGAGTCATTACTGTTTCCTTGACGGGTACTCTGGATATAATCAAGTGGCCATTGCGCCCGAAGACCAGGAGAAAACGACATTCACCTGTCCGTTTGGGACGTATGCTTCCAGACGGATGCCCTTTGGTCTATGTAACGCTCCAGCGACATTCCAAAGGTGCATGTTGTCCATCTTCTCGGACATGGTGGGTGACTGTTTAGAGGTCTTCATGGATGACTTCTCGGTCTATGGCGATGGGTTCGATGCTTGTCTTGACTGCCTAGACCGTGTGCTGAAGCGCTGCATTGAGGTCAATCTTGTATTATCCTGGGAGAAGAGTCATTTCATGATGACTCAAGGGACGGTCCTTGGTCACATCGTCTCCAACAGGGGCATGGAGGTCGATCCCGCCAAGGTGGATATCATCAGAAAACTCAATCCGCCGTCCAATTTGCGTCAGTTACGATCTTTTCTGGGGCATGTCGGTTTCTACCGACGATTCATTCAGGACTTCAGTCGTATTGCCCGACCGCTCACTGGCTTGCTGACGAAAGACACCGAGTTTATTGTAAATGATAAGTGTCTTGAGTCGTTTGAGACTCTCAAAGAAATGGTTGTTTCAGCTCCTGTCCTTCAGCCACCCGATTGGTCTCTCCCATTCGAGATCATGACGGATGCTTCAGATTTTGCCGTTGGGGCTGTGCTTGGACAGAGGAGGGATGGATTACCCTTTGCTATTCACTACGCCAGCCGGACCTTGGATGCCGCTCAGCGGAATTACACTGTGACTGAGAAAGAGATGCTGGCCGTAGTCTTTGCTCTTGATAAGTACCGATCGTATATTCTCGGATCTAGAGTGACAATCTACACTGATCACACCGCCATCCGGTACTTAATGTCTAAGAAGGATGCCAAAGCACGTCTTACCAGATGGATCCTTCTACTCCAGGAATTTGATATTGAGATTAAGGATAAGCCTGGAGTCAAGAATGTGGTGGCGGATCATCTCTCCTGATTGGAGAATCTTGAGGAATCTGAGCCCAGCGCACCTATCACTGAGACGTTTCCAGATGAGGCGATCTTGGCTGTCACCTCACTCCCGTGGTATGCTGACTTTGTAAACTATCTTGTTGCCAAGACAGTCCCTCAGGGTTGGCCCAGGCAGAAACTTGAGACCTTCCTAGCTAAGGCCAAGTTTTATCATTGGGAGGATCCCGTCCTTTATCATGAAGGAGGGGATAGTATCTGGAGGAGGTGCATTCCTCAAGAAGAGAAGCAAAGCGTCCTCACATATTGCCACAAGCTTGAGGCAGGAGGACATCATTCTGGAAAAAGGACAACACAGAAGGTGCTTCAAAAAGGACAACACATTCTGATGACGCGAAAATCGACGCGACTAAGGTAGAAGATAAATCACAATGTCGTTGTCCTTAATCGATCAATTCGGTCAACGAGAAAAATGATAAAAACCACTCAGAAAATCAAGAAATTCAATGTAAGCGGTCTTCGCTATTCTTTTTACCTGGTATAGCGATCCAGGGTCGAACACAAGGAGCACGATTGAAAAACTAAGTAGTCAAATTTCAGAGAAGCTAATTTTTAGTGGTTTTTGATTTTTTTATAAATTTCTTAGAATTTTTAATATGTGAAGGAAATGAGAAAAGCAAGACAAAGCACACTTGGGCAATTTATTTAAAGCATCAAAAATCAAGCAAAAATTCAAGAAAAATTGTTTTTATGCTTTTTGGGTTTTTAAGTGTTTTTGGTGAATTTTTGATATTTTTCTAATGGGTAGATTATTTTCTAAAAATCAAACAGTGCTAAAAATAAAAGGTACTGTCCAGCAAGGCTTAAGACCCAAAAATAAAATACTTAAGGATCTTAAAAAGCCCTGGAGGTAATTTTCCTGTAATCTAGGAAGAATAAGGAAAATTTAGGCACCTTAATTATTGTTTTTGGATTTTTAGATTATTTAATATGATTTTTATGAGTTTTTAGGTGTTTTTAGATTTTTAGGATTTTTACTTAATGAAAAATAGCCAAAATTGGCTAGAAAATCAAACAACAAACAAAGAACAGTAACTAATTTTTATAGGATTTTTATAGGGGTTTTTATATTTTTTTTGGGATTTTTGAATCCAAACAGTAGCAAAAATATGGGTTTTTGAATTTTTAAAAACAGCAAATGAAATCAAAAATGTCCTCAAAAATTCTACACCATGGCAGGAGCCATGTGTCAAATTTTCATCGAATTTGGAGGTGATTTGATATTTTATTCAAAAACAAAGGAGGGGCACTGTGCACAGGGACCAAAGTGCAAATACCCAAAAGTTCTGGGGGGTCTGGTGCAAAATACCCAAGAAATCACGCGCGGGGCGCGTGTCTGGGGCACTCAGGGACCCAAATGTGAGAAAAATAAGTTCCGAGGGCTTATTGGTAACAAGTACCAAAAGTCCAGGGGCTTATCTGCAAAATACCCAAAATAAAACGCACATGTGGAAATAAATCACGCACAGGGGCATAAATGCAAATAAGTACAAATTTTTATTCAATCCGTAACATCCAGAACTACAGGGTTTATTTTGCAAATAACCCAATAAAGTTCACGTGACGAAGCACGTGGTCCACGTAGACAGGGGTATAAGTGCAAATAAAGTAAGTACGAGGTCCTTAGTGCAAATATCCCAGAAAATAAACATCTTAACTTAAAAATTACAGGACTAAAATGAAATAAGACGAACAGAGGGGCCTAAGATGAATTTACCCCTTTATTACGATCCAAGGGCGGAGCGGGCGCCACGTGGCTGGATGGACGGCTGGTAACGAGTGGCGCTCCAACGCTGAAGCCCTCTCAGCGATCGAACGGTCCAGGCGCTGCCACGTTGCAGATCGAACGGTGGACGGGAGGAATGGCTGAGCTGCGCTGGATCGATGGTGGAGATCGAACCTCAAATGGATCTGACGGTGACTGCTCCTCCGAGAATGGATGGCCGAGATGAAAACTGGAGGTCGAGGCTGATCGGACGGCGGCTGAAGATCCTGGAAGAACAAGTCGCCGGCGACTTTCGCCGGGCTCGTGCGTGCGCTAGGATCCTCTGGAGAGCCTTCTGGAGGTCGGAGAAGAATCGCGGAAGGCTCCCGCGTCTGCTGGTGGTCTCCGACGAGCGCACCGAGCTCCGAGGAGCTCGGTCGAAGGCGGCGGAGCCGGGTCTCCTGGCTGGATGGCAAAGGGTCTCAGATGACCCTTGTCTTGACCTGAAAAGCAAACCAGAAGACTCACGGGTCGAGGGCAAATTGCCTCGACCCGGTTAGGCGGCGTGAAGGTGCATGGTGCGTCGGAATGGAGAGCTCCGGCGAAGGTGGTCGGCGGAGGAGTTCGATTCCCAGATCCTGTGCGATCTAGGTTGGGTGAATGGGTGAAGAAGATGCGGAGAGGTCTGGCGAAGATGATGGTCGGGTCGGAATGGAAGATGGGGTATCGGAGGTGGCTGGCGACGGCGGCGGAGCTACGCGAACAGTAAACTAAAAATCGAAAGCTACGCTAATCTACGGCCTAAGGAATCTACCTGGGTGGAGCGGAAGACTGTGTTGGAGCTTGGCTAGCTCCCGGTCGTAGCCTCGAAGGGCGTCAAGGCCTGAGGCTCGAGCTCCTGCAAGCGGCGGAGCAACGGCGGCGCGAAGCTGCCGGATCGATGGTCGGGGCACCCTCTCCTCACTGCAACAGGGGCAAACGCGAGCTGTCACCTCGGTGATCATCCTGGAGGTCACGGGAATGAGAATGGCGAGCCAAAGATGAGGCGCGGAGGCGGCGGAGGGAATTCTATATGTAAGTGCAGGCCCGATTAGGGTTAGGCGATGACGGCTAAGGAAGGCGTGGATTTCATGGCGAAAGATCTGGCGGGGAAGACGGATGATCGGCGAAGAATCCGGGCACGGGGTTTGCGTGAGAGACAGGCTGGAGACGCGTGGAAAAATCGGCGAAGGCGGGGCGGCGCACATCTTCCAGAAAAGGAAGGAGTCCGCGGGGGAGTTGACCGGGGTCAACAATCCCCCGTGGACCAATCAGGGGCTGCCACGTTATTATTTTTTTTTATTTAATTTAAGGTAGAAAAAGGCCGAATTAAGAAAAACTCAAAACATGAAATATTTTTCTTTTATTTTTTTCTATTTTTTGGTGATTTTTAATTAATTTTTGGAAATAAAAATAGGGTAGCTATATATATAGGTATATGTACACTATATAGATTTTAATTTTTGATTTTTTTATTTGTTATTTTTATGTATTTTTATGCCCATTTTATATTTTATTTATTTACATCATAAAATAAAGAACAAAATGGTATTTTTATTTTATTTTAATTATTTATATTCATAGGTTAAATAAATAGTTATATACATTTATATACATGGTATATACACTGTATTTTTGTATTTTTAATTTTGTAATTTTTATTTGATTTTTGTTTTGTTTCTTTTTATTTATTTTATTTACAAAATATGCCTTAGAATATTCACAAAAAGTTTTGAAAATAATTACATTTATTTATAGGATTAAATAGATAAAGGATGATGGTCTATACACATGGTGAAAGGGCATTTTTGAATTTTTGATTTTTAAATTTTTATTTTGTTTTTAATAGTTTCTAAATATACACAAAATATGTACAAGTATATTTTTGGGTGAGGAAAATATAATTTTATTTATTTACAGAAGTATATACACATGAGCTCCTATCTCCCTCTACTTTGTCTTTTATGCGGTCAGGCCCATGCTGAGCCCTCCCTTGGGTCAAGTTGCTCAATATTTATTCTAAATATTTCCCTCTTTTTCTTTTTACTCTTTATTCTTTTATTTTTGCACAAAAACATGCTAATTACAGGTTTTTACACAATGCATGCTTTTGGTAATTATTTGTATTTACACATATCTACATGTATTTGCAAAGGTTTTTGTAGCTAAAATATAAGAATAAAGAGTGATGAATGGGTATTCATCACCCCCCTATGCTTAACTTTGCTAGTCCCTTAGCAAACACTTATTTGAAAAAGAAGTGAAAAAGAAAGAAAAAGAAAAAAAGAAAAAGAGGATGTACATGGATCAAGGTTGATTTATTAAACTTTCCTTCATTAAATTGAAATATGGAGCTCGATCAGATCTTTGGATTATTAATGTGTCGGAACCTTACTTAGACTTAAGCTTAAAACTCAACAGCCTCCAAGTTCCACCAATCTATGGGCAAGACTCCTCAATAAACCAGATCAGAACAAGTCTACATACACAAACTCTAATGACCATGAATCTTTCCATGCGGTGTAAGTGATATGTGGCTCCCCACCTCAGAAGTAACAAAGAAACAACCTCCCTCAACCTGGTAACTCTAATGCCTCGGTCTAGCAACTCTTTCCTCGAGAAGCGGGGTATTCCCTTCTAAGTTCAAGTGCAACCGGCTCAAGAAGAGGGGGTAGAAGTATAGAGTTTTGGAAGCTTAGCCAGTGTAGCTAAGTCTCCCGCTGCAAGCTTCATGAGATGTAACATTGATACCATAAGCTTTTGCTTTATTTGACTATGTACACTCCGGTGGGGTTATTAAATTTTCAATCCGACCCACCACTTTTTTGGAGTTCTTTTTGCATTTTTGCAAATTTTTTTTTTCAAGAACTTCTGTACAACATATCTACATGGTGCAGCATATAAGAAATTTTCCCCTTGAGCCAGTAGACTATCCCTCTTTTGAAGCTTTATTGCAACCCACGGCTTCTGTCTTTAGCTTTCAACACCACTAGACCAAGTTGAGGTGCACTTCCTTCACTATAAGAAGAAGAGAGGTTCCGCCTAAAAGTACTACCCTCATATGCTACCCCAAGCCAAAGGAAACTGCCTCCTCACCACCTCATCCATGGAGAGCCATGTGTAAGTGCAGGTGCAAGTCAAGCCATTGTCTCTAAGAGTCATGCGTGTGTTGTTAAGTGCTCTACTTAGGCTCATCAAGATGACATATGCTTATAGCCTAGTGGACTCAAAGAATTAAGTCCTTATGGACCTGAAAAGCCTTAACCCTAAGTCCTATAAGGTTCCTCTTAAAGTTAAGTGGATTAAGATCTTATTCAAGCTCCATTTCTCAATTTAATTCCAGGCTTAGTTTAAATGTCAACTCTCATCCAAGAAAAACTCTATACATATATTTACACAAGATGCTATTTACAAATATTTTACAATCATGCAAAATTTTTGAAAAATGTTTTGAAATCACGGATGATGATGCATGAAGTGCAAGTTTTGCAAAAAGATATTTACACACATTTACACAAGATTTTTGCAAACTTTTGATTTTCAAAACATTTTGGAAAAATTTTGTACTATATACATAATTTTGATACAAAAATATTTACACAAGCTTTACACAAAAGATTTTTGAAATCATTTTTACAAAAATACTTTATACCCTAGCTATGTATGTGCAAGGATAGAAGAGGTTTATGTACATGAAAATTTTTTAAATTTTTGTGATTTTTAGCCATTTTATTTATTAACACACTCACACAAAGTACGAGTTATGGCTAAAGTATATATGAAATATATATACACCCCCCCTATACTTAGCTCGAACGATGTCCTCAGAGTGATCAAGAGCGATGAAGAAGACATAACTCGTGCTTAGTAAAAGGGAAGTGAAAAGGAATGGCTAAGTACAGAAACGAATAAATGAATAGAATAAGAGGAACTCGGTGGTCTCCCCCTATACTTAGGATTAACTAATCCTAAGTATAATAAGCTGTACATAAAGGGAGATCCGAGTAAAGAATATACAGAATCTGCCCCCCTTATACTTAGGGTAAAATATCCCTAAGTATAGGCAGCAAAAACAGGAGCAAAAAGAATAAAAAGAATACCCGCAGGTCCAACATCCCCCCTATACTTAGGGTAAAGTACACCCTAAGTATAGCATAATCATAAGATGAGAGACGAGATGTGGGACTAAAGAATAGAATGATATGGACAACTGGATCTATACAGGCGGAAGAACAGTGAAAATCAGGCGTGAGATGCAAAAGATGTGAGTCAAAAGACCACATCTCACGCAAAATGAATAGCGGCAATAATAACGTCCCGCGGCTCATGATCTAGAAATGGCTTGAGCCGCTGGCCGTTCACTCGAAAGGTACTCTCAGAGGATAACTCAGATATATCAATGCTACCGTTATCGTGTACCTTTCTGACCAAGTAAGGTCCCTTCCATTTGCTCTGTAGCTTCCCTGGAAATAATCTAAGCCTTGCATCAAACAGCCATACTCTCTGTCCAATCTCAAAATGCTTGTGGCTGATATGAGAATCATGCCACTCCTTCACTTTCTCCTTATAATGTAGGCTGTTTGAGAAAGCTGTATCTCTAAGCTCTTCCAAGGCGGCTAGCTCTGCCCTCCTCTGGTCTCCTATACCATCTGGATCCATAAGAATATCTGTGACTGCCCAAAGTGACTTGTGCCTCAGCTCAACAGGTAGATGGCACGGTTTGCCATAAACGAGGCGAAAGGGAGATGTGCCCAATGGAGTTTTGAAAGATGTCTGATATGCCCACAAGACCGAGTCCAAAAGCTGTGACCAATTCTTTCGGTCAGGGCGGACGACTTTCTGCAAAATATTCTTGATCTCCCTATTCGACACCTCAGCTAGACCATTCGTCTGTGGATGGTAAGGTGTGGCAACACGATGGTCTATACTGAACTCGCTAGCAAGGGCCTTCACCTGGTCGTTGACGAAATGAGACCCCCCATCAGAAATCAGAACTCGTGGAACCCCGAACCGCATGATGATGTGCTTCTTCAAAAATCTGCAAACTGTCTTCGCATCAGCGGCTCGGGCGGGGATAGCCTCAACCCATCGACTAACGTAATCTACGGCCAACAGAATGTACTCGAATCCCTGACTCTTAGGGAATGGACCCATGAAATCGATGCCCCATGCGTCAAAAACCTCACAGAAGTGAATAGGCTGCATCGGCATCATATCACGTTGTCCACAAGTGCCCATCCTCTGACAGTCAGTACACCTCTTCACGAACTCATCAGAGTCCTTGAAGAGTGTAGGCCACCACAAGCCGGATTGGAGCACTTTCTGTGCCGTTCTCCTCCCAGAATGATGTCCTCCTGCCTCAAGCTTGTGGCAGTAAGTGAGGACACTATGATGCTCCTCCTGAGGAATACACCGACGCCAGATGCTATCCCCTCCTTCGTGGTAAAGGATGGGATCCTCCCAGTGGTAGGACTTGGCCTTCGCAAGGAAGGTCTCAAGCCTCTGCCTGGGCCAATCTTGTGGGACTTTCCCAGCAACGAGAAAGTTCACAATATCGGCATACCACGGGAGTGAGGTGATAGCAAGGATCGCCTCATCTGGGAAGGTATCATGAATGGGATCAATCTGCTCAGAATCCTCAGGCTGCTCTAATCGGGAGAGATGATCCGCCACCACATTCTTAACTCCAGGCTTATCCTTGATCTCAATGTCGAACTCCTGGAGTAGAAGGATCCATCTAGTAAGTCTGGCCTTGGCATCCTTCTTTGACATGAGGTACCTGATGGCGGTGTGGTCTGTATACAAAGTCACTCTAGATCCAATGATATACGATCTGAACTTATCTAGGGCAAACACTACTGCTAGCATCTCCTTCTCTGTGACCGTATAATTCCGCTGGGCAGAATCCAATGTGCAGCTAGCATAGTGTATGGCAAATGGAACTCCGTCCCTCCTCTGTCCTAGCACGGCCCCTACGGCAAAATCAGAGGCATCCGTCATGATCTCGAATGGGAGAGACCAATCGGGTGGCTGAAGGACAGGAGCCTCAATAACACGCTGCTGGAGAGTCTCAAAGGATGAAAGACACTTGTCATCGACAAGGAACTCGGTGTCTTTCGTCAAGAGGTTAGTCAACGGTCGGGCAATCTTGCTGAAATCATGAATGAATCTCCTATAAAAACCAACGTGCCCTAGAAATGACTGTAGCTGCTTTAAATTGGACGGCGGTGCGAGTTTTCTAATGACGTCAACCTTGGCCGGATCAACCTCCATGCCCCTGTTGGAGATGATGTGGCCAAGCACCGTCCCTTGAGTCACCATGAAGTGACTCTTCTCCCAAGATAGAACCAAGCGGGTAGCAATACATCGTTGGAGCACTCGGTCTAGGCAGTCAAGACAGGAATCGAATTCGTCGCCGTAAACCGAGAAGTCATCCATGAAGACCTCCAAACACTCCCCTACCATGTCCGAAAAGATCGACAGCATGCACCTCTGAAAAGTCGCAGGGGCATTGCATAGCCCAAATGGCATGCGTCGAAAAGCGTATGTACCGAAGGGACAGGTAAAGGTGGTCTTCTCCTGATCCTCAGGAGCGATGGCCACTTGATTGTAGCCCGAGTACCCATCTAGGAAGCAATAATGGCTCTTCCCTGCCAGTCTCTCTATGATCTGATCAATAAAAGGCAGGGGGAAATGGTCTTTCTTGGTGGCCTGGTTGAGTCTCCTGTAGTCAACGCAGACCCGCCAAGAGGTGGGTACTCGTGTAGCAATCTCCTCTCCTGACTCACTGATCACAGTCGTGATGCCCGTCTTCTTGGGCACCACATGCAAGGGGCTAACCCACTTGGAGTCGGAAATGGGATAAATAAAATCTGCACTCCACCATTTTGATATTTCCTTCATGACAACTTCTCTCAGGTTGGGGTTCAGTCGCCGCTGGAACTCACGCGACGGCTTTGCCCCTTCCTCGAGATAGATATGGTGGGAGCACAACGAGGGACTAATCCCATGGAGATCTGCTACGCTCCATCCAATTGCCTTGCGGTTCTTTTCAAGAACCTCCATCAGACGGGATTCTTGTTCTCCAGTCAGATCGGCAGAGATGATGACTGGGTACATCTCAGACTCTCCCGCAAGGAATCGATACTTCAGCGAAGTAGGGAGCGGCTTTAGCTCTGGACAGCTGGGTGCTGGCAAATCTGGCTTCTGAAGAAGATGTGTGTATGCTGACAATTCTACCAAATCTTCCTGGGAAAATGATAACGAACTCTCACAAACTGGATCTGGAGAAGGAGGGTCCTCTGCATTGTCTCTAATCTGCTCTGCCTCTACCTCCTCCTCATCTGTAGGCTCAGGTGGATCCAGGTCTGGCATCTGATCATCACAATCTGCCCAATCAGACTCTGAATCCGAGGGATCTGTATCAACTGCGGTGGCATCAGTACCACCGTATAGCAAGGTGGCCTCAGTACCACCATCACTGAAAATCGTGTCGCGATCAAGGTCCGACTCTGCTGACTCAATAGTATCCTGAACCAGGGCTGTGCTCTCCAGACTATCCTCTGCTATCATCTCTGCATCAGCTGTAGCTGAATATGAGAGGATGGTCTGTGCTGCAGGATCTGCCCAAGCTGCCTCATCATCTGTGATCACAAAATCACAGTCCTGGTGGATGTCTGGCTCTGCGTCTGTCAGCTGCTCTGAATCTGTACTGCCCTTTGAGCGGGGTCTATCTCTAGCTCTGTGGTCCTTAACCGTCTCTATTTGGATACTCTCGCCCTGGACGCGAAAAAATACCTTCCCACTGTCATGGTCAGTCACTGCCTTGGCTGTGGCCAAGAACGGGCGACCGAGGATGATGGGGGAATCGGTCAACGAGTCAGGGGTCTCCATGTCCAGCACTACAAAGTCCACGGGGAATTGCAAACCCTGAATCGTGACGACAACGTCTCGCAATAACCCCTTTGGCCTCTTGACAGACCGATCAGCAAACTGAAGGTATGTCCTGCTCTGTCTAAGAGTGCCCAACTCTAAATGGTCGAGAAGGGCTGCCGGAAGAAGGTTGATTGACGATCCGCTATCTAATAGAGTACGGTCGAACCTCTGCTCACTAATCTGACATCTGACATACGGGGCTCCTAAATCTGGCCTCTTGGTCGGCAGATGGTTCTGGATCGCGTAACACGTGGCTTTGGTCAACACATGAATCTCTGTGGTTTTATTCCTCTTCTTCCTCCTGACTGTGGTCCGGTCTCTCAAGGATCGCTGAAGAAGAGGGATGTGCTGCAAAGCCTCATTGAGGGTCAGCTGGATGTGAAATCGGTCTATCATGCCCTGGCTGAACTCCTCCTGCTCTCTTTTTTTTGGATCTTTTTCTTTTTTCTTCCCCTTCCCCAACTCAAGGGCTCTAGGAAAGGGGATCACAGGGTCCTTCTCAGATGAAGGACTAGGAATAGGCCTAGACGGTTCGATGACCGGATCCTCACAAACATCATTCAGCACAGTGGGATCAGAAGAAACTAAACCTTTTCCTTTATTCGAATTAGAGTTCTGAGATACATTCATGCGAGGAAAGACAACATTTCTATCAGAATAAATGTTGGTGGCCTCAGTACCACCTCTAGCTGGCTCTACAACTAGACGTCTTGCGGCTTCAGTACCGCGGTCTGGCTCGGCTCTGCTGGTGGCGTCAGTACCACCTTCTCGATATAGTGAAGCGGCGGCTTCAGTACCGCCGGTGGAAATAGCATCTCGGGTGGCATCAGTACCACCGTCAACATCATGTGCGGCTTCAGTACCGCTCTCCTCTTCCTCATCTGGCGCTCTAGATGGATCCTCGCGTTGTCGCTCAGATGAGGCGCCGCCTGCTGGTCTTCTACCGCTCCTAAGTGTAACAAAATCAGCATCAAATAAATCCGACGACATATCATCGAATGAGTCACTAGGAGTGGTAGGCGCAGTGTGAACTACCTGCTCAGACTTCCTCTTCAAGTTATTCGGATTAGGCTCGATCTGTGCAGGGATGGCGGCCTTCCCTCTCATCAGGTCCCGCATCTCCTGGCGGAACTCGTCCATCTCCCGTCTAAATGTAGCCTGCTGCTCTGTGAAGAGGCGGGCTAGATCATCCATGGCGGGGCTCTCATGGGAGCCCGACGGGTTGCCTCTCTGGTACTGAGGCTGCTGGACCTGGTGCTGCTGCTGAGAGGGGTAAGAGGAAGGATGCTGCTGCTGGTGAGCCTGCTGCTCACGTCTCCAATTCTGTCCCTGCTGCTGGTAGGGACGAGATACGAAGGATGATGGCTGGTATGCTGGGGGCTGCTGGTGATCTCTCTGCTGGGCGTACTGACCTCCCTGACCGGCTGGCTGCTGTTGGGACTGGTTACCGCCATTCCCCCACCTGAATCCGGGATGGTCTCGTCAGATTCCAGGTTGAGGACGGTCATACCAAATCCCGTTGACATCCATCAACGACTCAGCATCGAAGGGGTCTGGCGGCAGTGCTGCCAGAGGCTGATCCGGCTGATATACCACCATCTGTAAGTCTGGAGATGGTGGTGACTGGTAAGAGGGCGGCTGCTGCTGGTATGGCTCCGCCTGTACAAGGTGAACTTGTCTAGGCTGCTGCAAGGAGCTGGAGCGCTGGGACGAGCTGCGGCTGCCGCCGGAATCGCCTCGCGACAGAAGACGGGGCTGAGGAGCCGTCTGTGCCTCCTGAAGACACAAGAGCTGGGTCTTCATGTCGCTCAGAGTTTGTGCCATTTGATCCATCTGAGTTATGCCCTGGCACTGCTTCTTCTCTATTATTTCCATGCGGTCCAACTTCTCGCTGATAATCCCCATGTCCGCAGCGGCCGACTCTGCCTGTGCGGCTGCAACTGTGGACGAACTGGAAGGACCTGCATCAACCCGTGCTATCCGCTGGTACTGCACGGGTCCTGGCGGCTGCTGAGCTCTCTGTGTGTACAACCGAGTCTGGGACATCACCATGTAATTTTCGGCCATCTCCTCATAGATGGCCCAGACTTGGTTGTGGTCCTTGGCAAAGTAGGACCCGCCGCAAGAAGCATTCACCAGACCCTGAAGCTCTGGCGTCAGCCCACTAAAGAAGCTCTGAACTAGGTTCGGCTTCGAAATGTCGTGGTGTGGGCATCTATCCAGAAGCTCTCTGAACCTCTCCCATGCCTCGTGAAATTGCTCGTTAGGGAGCATGGAGAAGTTGTTGATCAGGGCCCTCGCTGCATTCGTCCGCCCGAGTGGATAGTACTTGTTCAAGAACTCGGTGCGGAGCTGCTCCCAGGTGTAAACAAACTTCCCTAGATGCTTCAGCCAGGCGGCTGCTCTATCTGCCAGTGAAAAAGGGAAGGCCATCATCCGAATCGTATCTTGGTCCACACGACGGTCGTGGACAGTGCTGCAGATCATCAAAAACTCCTGGAGATGGAGGTGGGGTTCCTCAGTGGCAAGTCCGTGAAAATGAGGAAGCATCTGCAGGGTGTTCGGAGGGAACTTGAAATCCCCCACGATAGCAGGTACCACCACCCACTGGTGCATCAGTGTAGATCCGGGGTTGTGTAACTCCCGCATCGGTCTTGCTGCGGCGGCGGCTGCCGCTGCTGCGGCAGCTGCTGCTGCGGCTGCTGCTGCGGCTGCTGCCTCTGCATCAGCGTCAGGAATGTCCTCAGGCTCGCTCGGCTCGTCTCGCTCTGCTCGGAGTCGCTCCAACTCCCTCCTCATCTCAATCATAAAAGCTCCCTGATCGCGTAACTGCTGCTGAACTGTTTCTAATGATGCGATCAGGGTGGAGTTAATCGCCCCCTGGTCAAATACGACATGCTGCTCTCCTTGCTGACCTCCGGGGTAATCGTCTGATCTGGCGGCCATACCGACGTCTGCAAAATCAGATGAGCCCAACTCAGGTTCCGTCAAATCAATTCGTCTTTCCTCGGGCTCATGTCTCTCAGTAGCAAAAGAAAGGGGATCGAGGGGGAACAGGGTGGAATCGTACTCGGGCCCGGAGAGCTGGTCTTGACTCTCACGGGCCAACCTAGATGATGAAGTAGACGCGCCTGAAAGCGGTGCAGCCAGAGGCTGCCTAAGAGATCGTCTACCCATCATCTTGATCTTGGCGAGTTGGGCGGATGGGATCTGGAGAAAATATGATCGCAAAGCAAACCCCCGGTTCACCAACACAACACAATATGAAGACCGTGAGAGCTCGGTCAATTTATCTTGTCAATTTTATTGGGTGAACATACAAAATATCAGAGCGCTTACGTGACCTGTTAGGATACCCGATGCTACTCCAACCGACTGGCCCGCACGGGAGAGTCGGTAGTCAGCTAGAAATGGCACCGGAGGGTTCTACCTAGGGTGCGGGTCACTCTCTCGCGCATCCAAACCATACAAGGAGGGGGTTGCTCTCCCAAGACAAATTTTTAATGTGAGTGTCTTTTAGGGTCAATAATGTTATCCAGTCCCAATTTTTTTTGTTTTTCTTTTTAATTTTTTTTTTCAAAATAAATACAAGCGGCCTAACGATTTTTCCGATTCTCCTGATGATTAAGCCAAAAACAGAGGGAGAAGACGAAAAAGCCGATGCGCGAAGAAATCAATGATGCATGCAGAGATAGAAATGCGTACCTTGTCTCCAGCACTCTACATGCAAGTGATCCGCGCAGAATTTAAAGACAGAAATAAAACTACCTAAATGATGCAACGGGAAAAACCGAGTCCTAGATGAGCAACTTCTATCGCAGAACCGTCTAACTCAGTTACTTGCCTTCGATCCAAAGAGTCCGGTCTTGGCTTACCCCTCCTCTTCTCGACAGGTCGAGTTCAGGAGTAGCGCTTGTGGGGCAGGCTCGCGGCACGTAGGCTCTCAGGAAAGCAACTAAGTTATTTTTATTATTTATTATTAGTAGGTCCAATTAACGATCTATAGGAACAGATCAGCAATTAGGTGTGGGGATCCTACTAATTACGGCACAAGCAAGAGAAATTCCTAAATCTAGGGGCTCGAGAAAAACCGCGTAAACACCGGAAAAGGCAGCTAGCTATTAAAACCGCAGAAAAAGCCGCGAAAATCCAAATGGGTCCCCCGAGTACACCGGTACTCGGCGAAACAGACCCGCTAAGTTACAAGTGTCCACAAGTCCAAAGTCTAAGTTATTACAACAAATATTGTTCTCTCTCTCTCTCAGAAATAAAAATTCCTTCTTCTCTCTCTCTTCCTCCTGCACGGGTCCTCTAAAAAGAAGCTCCAAGTCGTCCAAGCAGTACCTCGCACAAAAATCAAAGAGAGAAGGTCAGAAAACAATAATAATATAGAGAGAGACAAAAATAGAAAAATGACTACAAAGCCGTGCTCCCCGGCAACGGCGCCATTCTGATGACGCGAAAATCGACGCGACTAAGGTAGAAGATAAATCACAATGTCGTTGTCCTTAATCGATCAATTCGGTCAACGAGAAAAATGATAAAAACTACTCAGAAAATCAAGAAATTCAATGTAAGCGGTCTTCGCTATTCTTTTTACCTGGTATAGCGATCCAGGGTCGAACACAAGGAGCACGATTGAAAAACTAAGTAGTCAAATTTCAGAGAAGCTAATTTTTAGTGGTTTTTGATTTTTTTATAAATTTCTTAGAATTTTTAATATGTGAAGGAAATGAGAAAAGCAAGACAAAGCACACTTGGGCAATTTATTTAAAGCATCAAAAATCAAGCAAAAATTCAAGAAAAATTGTTTTTATGCTTTTTGGGTTTTTAAGTGTTTTTGGTGAATTTTTGATATTTTTCTAATGGGTAGATTATTTTCTAAAAATCAAACAGTGCTAAAAATAAAAGGTACTGTCCAGCAATGCTTAAGACCCAAAAATAAAATACTTAAGGATCTTAAAAAGCCCTGGAGGTAATTTTCCTGTAATCTAGGAAGAATAAGGAAAATTTAGGCACCTTAATTATTGTTTTTGGATTTTTAGATTATTTAATATGATTTTTATGAGTTTTTAGGTGTTTTTAGATTTTTAGGGTTTTTACTTAATGAAAAATAGCCAAAATTGGCTAGAAAATCAAACAACAAACAAAGAACAGTAACTAATTTTTATAGGATTTTTATAGGGGTTTTTATATTTTTTTGGGATTTTTGAATCCAAACAGTAGCAAAAATATGGGTTTTTGAATTTTTAAAAATAGCAAATGAAATCAAAAATTTCCTCAAAAATTCACAAAAATTCTACACCATGGCAGGAGCCATGTGTCAAATTTTCATCGAATTTGGAGGTGATTTGATATTTTATTCAAAAACAAAGGAGGGGCACTGTGCACAGGGACCAAAGTGCAAATACCCAAAAGTTCTGGGGGGTCTGGTGCAAAATACCCAAGAAATCACGCGCGGGGCGCGTGTCTGGGGCACTCAGGGACCCAAATGTGAGAAAAATAAGTTCCGAGGGCTTATTGGTAACAAGTACCAAAAGTCCAGGGGCTTATCTGCAAAATACCCAAAATAAAACGCACATGTGGAAATAAATCACGCACAGGGGCATAAATGCAAATAAGTACAAATTTTTATTCAATCCGTAACATCCAGAACTACAGGGTTTATTTTGCAAATAACCCAATAAAGTTCACGTGACGAAGCACGTGGTCCACGTAGACATGGGTATAAGTGCAAATAAAGTAAGTACGAGGTCCTTAGTGCAAATATCCCAGAAAATAAACATCTTAACTTAAAAATTACAGGACTAAAATGAAATAAGACGAACAGAGGGGCCTAAGATGAATTTACCCCTTTATTACGATCCAAGGGCGGAGCGGGCGCCACGTGGCTGGATGGACGGCTGGTAACGAGTGGCGCTCCAACGCTGAAGCCCTCTCAGCGATCGAACGGTCCAGGCGCTGCCACGTTGCAGATCGAACGGTGGACGGGAGGAATGGCTGAGCTGCGCTGGATCGACGGTGGAGATCGAACCTCAAATGGATCTGACGGTGACTGCTCCTCCGAGAATGGATGGCCGAGATGAAAACTGGAGGTCGAGGCTGATCGGACGGCGGCTGAAGATCCTGGAAGAACAAGTCGCCGGCGACTTTCGCCGGGCTCGTGCGTGCGCTAGGATCCTCTGGAGAGCCTTCTGGAGGTCGGAGAAGAATCGCGGAAGGCTCCCGCGTCTGCTGGTGGTCTCCGACGAGCGCACCGAGCTCCGAGGAGCTCGGTCGAAGGCGGCGGAGCCGGGTCTCCTGGCTGGATGGCAAAGGGTCTCAGATGACCCTTGTCTTGACCTGAAAAGCAAACCAGAAGACTCACGGGTCGAGGGCAAATTGCCTCGACCCGGTTAGGCGGCGTGAAGGTGCATGGTGCGTCGGAATGGAGAGCTCCGGCGAAGGTGGTCGGCGGAGGAGCTCGATTCCCAGATCCTGTGCGATCTGGGTTGGGTGAATGGGTGAAGAAGATGCGGAGAGGTCTGGCGAAGATGATGGTCGGGTCGGAATGGAAGATGGGGTATCGGAGGTGGCTGGCGACGGCGGCGGAGCTACGCGAATAGTAAACTAAAAATCGAAAGCTACGCTAATCTACGGCCTAAGGAATCTACCTGGGTGGAGCGGAAGACTGTGCTGGAGCTTGGCTAGCTCCCGGTCGTAGCCTCGAAGGGCGTCAAGGCCTGAGGCTCGAGCTCCTGCAAGCGGCGGAGCAACGGCGGCGCGAAGCTGCCGGATCGATGGTCGGGGCACCCTCTCCTCACTGCAACAGGGGCAAACGCGAGCTGTCACCTCGGTGATCACCCTGGAGGTCACGGGAATGAGAATGGCGAGCCAAAGATGAGGCGCGGAGGCGGCGGAGGGAATTCTATATGTAAGTGCAGGCCCGATTAGGGTTAGGCGATGACGGCTAAGGAAGGCGTGGATTTCATGGCGAAAGATCTGGCGGGGAAGACGGATGATCGGCGAAGAATCCGGGCACGGGGTTTGCGTGAGAGACAGGCTGGAGACGCGTGGAAAAATCGGCGAAGGCGGGGCGGCGCACATCTTCCAGAAAAGGAAGGAGTCCGCGGGGGAGTTGACCGGGGTCAACAATCCCCCGTGGACCAATCAGGGGCTGCCACGTTATTATTTTTTTGTTTATTTAATTTAAGGTAGAAAAAGGCCGAATTAAGAAAAACTCAAAACATGAAATATTTTTCTTTTATTTTTTTCTATTTTCTGGTGATTTTTAATTAATTTTTGGAAATAAAAATAGGGTAGCTATATATATAGGTATATGTACACTATATAGATTTTAATTTTTGATTTTTTTATTTGTTATTTTTATGTATTTTTATGCCCATTTTATATTTTATTTATTTACATCATAAAATAAAGAACAAAATGGTATTTTTATTTTATTTTAATTATTTATATTCATAGGTTAAATAAATAGTTATATACATTTATATACATGGTATATACACTGTATTTTTGTATTTTTAATTTTGTAATTTTTATTTGATTTTTGTTTTGTTTCTTTTTATTTATTTTATTTACAAAATATGCCTTAGAATATTCACAAAAAGTTTTGAAAATAATTACATTTATTTATAGGATTAAATAGATAAAGGATGATGGTCTATACACATGGTGAAAGGGCATTTTTGAATTTTTGATTTTTAAATTTTTATTTTGTTTTTAATAGTTTCTAAATATACACAAAATATGTACAAGTATATTTTTGGGTGAGGAAAATATAATTTTATTTATTTACAGAAGTATATACACATGAGCTCCTATCTCCCTCTACTTTGTCTTTTATGCGGTCAGGCCCATGCTGAGCCCTCCCTTGGGTCAAGTTGCTCAATATTTATTCTAAATATTTCCCTCTTTTTCTTTTTACTCTTTATTCTTTTATTTTTGCACAAAAACATGCTAATTACAGGTTTTTACACAATGCATGCTTTTGGTAATTATTTGTATTTACACATATCTACATGTATTTGCAAAGGTTTTTGTAGCTAAAATATAAGAATAAAGAGTGATGAATGGGTATTCATCACCTACTCTCTTCAAGGATTTTGATGAGTTCGTGAAGAGATGTACTGACTGTCGGAAGATGGGAACCTGCGGACAGAGAGACATGATGCCCATGCAACCCATTCACTTTTGTGAGGTTTTTGATGCATGGGGGATTGATTTCATGGGCCCATTTCCTAAGAGTCAGGGATTCGAACATATTTTGCTTGCTGTGGATTATGTCAGCCGATGGGTTGAGGCTATCCCCGCCCGAGCCGCAGATGCGAAAACCGTGTGTAAATTCTTGAGGAAAAATATCATTTCACGGTTCGGGGTACCTAGAGTCTTGATTTCAGACGGGGGGGGGGTCTCATTTCATCAATGATAAGGTTAGGGCCCTTGCAGACGAGTTCGACATTGACCATCGGGTTGCCACTCCTTATCACCCTCAGACTAATGGTCTTGCCGAAGTTTCGAATCGGGAGATAAAGACAATCTTGCAGAAAGTAGTCCGCCCAGACCGAAAGGATTGGTCACAGCTTTTGGACTCGGTCTTGTGGGCCTATCGGACCTCTTTCAAGAATCCATTGGGGACATCTCCCTTTCGTCTCGTCTATGGCAAGCCGTGCCATTTGCCAGTGGAAATCAAGCACAAATCTTTTTGGGCAGTCACTGAGTTGCTTTTAAATCCTGAGAGCATAGGAGAACAGAGAAGAGCTGAATTGGCAGCCCTGGAAGAACTGAGAGATACAGCCTTTTCCAACAGCCTACAGTACAAAGAAAAAGTGAAGACATGGCACGATTTGCATATCAGTCATAAACAGTTTAAGCCAGATCAGAGAGTTTGGTTGTTCGATTCCAGGCTGAAATTATTTCCAGGGAAATTGCAGAGCAAGTGGAAAGGTCCGTATTTGGTCAGGAAGGTACATGACAATGGCAGCATCGACATATCCGAACCGTCATCTTCCTCTCCCTTCCGCGTCAATGGTCAACGCCTGAAGTTATATCTAGATCATGACCCGCCGACCATTGACGTTGCCCCCATTCTTCTGGTATGAGAGGTGTCCTTTGACTCATATCATCTGCATCTCATACATGGTGATCACTTCTATCTTCCGCTATACAGATCATCTGTCCATATCACTCTTTCATCGGTTGATCTATTTTATTCTTTTCTTCTTTTCTTCTTTTCCTCTTCTACCTTCTTCATCTATCAAAAAGGCGCCGCCCTTGTAGACAGTTTTCCATACTTAGGACGTACTTTGTCCTAAGTATAGGGGGGTGTGCACCCCGAGTGTTTCCAGTCCTTGATCCTCTCCATTGTCTCCTCTTCTTGTCTATACTTAGGGATATCTTACCCTAAGTATAGGGGGAGACAATTGGAGTACGATATGTTCATTCCCGCCCTTGACCCTCCCTGCGTTATGTACAGTCTACTATACTTAGGAGTATTGATCCTAAGTATAGGGGGGACGGTCAACTTCTCATTCATTGATTCATTCATTTATTCCTTTATTATTTAGACTTGCCTATACTTAGTACGAGTTATGTCTTCTCTTTTCTCTCCGATCTATGAGGACATAGCTCAAGCTAAGCATAGGGGGGTCGTATATACTACGTATATACTTTAGCCATAACTCGTACTTTCGTATTTTCTTAATAAATATGGCTAATAATTCATCAAATTTCATTAATTCCTTAATAAAAAGGTGTTTTATTCCTCAAATTCTTTTTGTAATTACTGATTAATAAATCAGGTGAAAATGTTTTTTGCAAAATGTTTGAAAAATAGTTGGAAAATCTTTGTGAACATCTATTGAAAACTATTTTGAAAATATTTTGTTACAAGTTTTTCAACCTGTGTAAAAATATGTGTTTTGTAAAATTTATTTTCTTTGTGTGAAATAAAATGTTTGAAAAATGATTTGCAAAGGGTTTGAAAAATGGTTGCAAAAATATTTTGAAAAATCTATACATACTGTTTTGAAAGCCTTTGCAAAATGATTTTCAAATGTGTGTACATGTTTGTAAAATGTTTGTAAAAATTAATTTGAACTAAAGTTTTCAAAAAAATTATTTGAAAAACCTTGTGTCAAATAAGTTTGAGGAGTATTTACATCACACTAAAATCCACTATATATATGTATAAAACTAACCACTTACCCTTGTAAATTCTTAAAATCCACTTCTTGTATATAAAAGAAGCTCTCCCGTGTACATATTTTAACCTAGTTTTCAGCCCAAAACCTTTTTGTTTTCAAAAATCCCAAATACATTTGCAAAACTAAAATCCAAAAACATTTGAAAAATCTTTCTGAAAATACAAAAAAACGCATCTGCATATGCATCATCATTATCTTTTCAAAAATCCATAAAAAGTTCAAAATCTTTGAAAATTGCATCACAAAAATATTTTCAACATAGCATTGCATGGCATGAGCATTTTTCGGATTGAGTTTGATAACTGAACAAGTCTAAGTAAAATCCGGAGATTGGAGCTTGATTGGACCTTAAAATCGACCTAATAACAGGAATCTTATAGGAACTGGGTTTGAGGTACTTCAGGTCTAGTTGACTTAATTCTTTGAGGATCACGAGACTTGGTTCAATGGATTCTTGACTGCCTAAGTAGAGTATTTCGGAGCACACGCACGACTCTTGTTGATAATGACTAACTTGGACACCTGCACCTTTCACATAGCTCTCCACAGATGAGGTGGTGAGGAGGCAGTTTCCTTTGGCTTGGGGTAGCATATGAGGGTAGTACTTCTAGGCGGAACCTCTCTTCTTCTTCTAGTGAAGGAAGTGCACCTCAACTTGGTCTAGTGGTGATGAAGGCTGAAGACAGAAGCCGTGGGTTACAATAAAGCTTCAAAAGAGGGATAGTCTACTGGCTCAAGAGGAAAATTTCTTGTATATATGCTGCACCATGTAGATATGTTGTATAGATGCAATTGAAAAAAAAAGAAAAAAAAAGAAAGAAAAAAAAGAACTCCAAAAAAGTGGTGGGTCGGATTGAAAATTTAATAACCCCACCGGAGTGTATATAGTCCAATAAAGCAAAAGCTTATGGTATCCATGTTACATCTCATGAAGCTTGCAGCGAGAGACTTGGCTACACTGGCTGAGCTTCCAAAAGTCTATACTTCTTCCCCCTCTTCTTGAGCCGGTTGCACTTGAACTTAGAAGGGAATACCCCGCTTCTCGAGGAAAGAGTTGCTAGACCGAGGCATTAGAGTTACCAGGTTGGGGGAGGTTGTTTATTTGTTACTTCTGAGGTGGGGAGCTACTTATCACTTACACTGTACGAGTCAGATTCATAGTCGTAAGAGTTTGCGTATGAGTTGAAGTATTTCTGACCTGGCTATTGAGGAAACTTGGACAGAGTTTTGGGATTCTCAAGGACTGTTGGATTTCAAATTTAGTTCTCATTAAGGTTCCGACCGCACTAAAAATCCAAAGGTCCGACTTAAGCTCCAAACTTTGATTTTGTGAAGACAAGTTTGATGATTGAACTAAATCCAAGTTCTTCTTTTTCTTTTCTTTCTTTTTCTTTTGCACTTATTGCATAAGTGTTTGCTAGGGACTAGCAAAGGTAAAGTATAGGGGGATGATGAGTCCACATTTCATCATCTTTATTCTATCATTTTGGCATCAAAAAAACCTAGCAAATGCCTGTAAATAGCATTAAAATCACCATCTTAGCATCCATGCATGTGCATTATATTAGTGTATAAAATACTGTAATTAAGGCCAAAATTATAGAATAAATAAAGAAAAGAAAAAGAATAAAATATTGTAAATATTTTATAACCCAAAACCCCCGAGACCTAGGCATCTTGATGAATAGGTCGACAAGGAATAAAGTAGGGGGAGATAAGGGCCAAAGTACAGATAAAATACCTATACATTCTATTCATTCTTTATTCATTTTGGGATCTAATTTTGGTGTCACTTTTTAAACACCAAATAAAGAAACTTTGTACATGAAAGTTGTAGATAATTAAATAAATAAAAATACAAAATTGATTTCACAGAAAAATAATGTACAGATAAAACGTTATGGTCTGAATAAAAATCCAAAATGCCAACTTCCCAGACCCGTATCTCACAAACGACAACTCCAAATGCAGCATACTCACCTTAATTGTATATAGAATAAAATAATCTATTTAATGGCGGTGGTTTCGCATTTGGCGGAGCTACGGTTTGAAAGTTGACTTTTGGACCCCCGTTATGTAGTGTACCGAATAAAATATTCAATTTATTCATTATTCATTATTTTTGTATTTTTATATTTTTATAATTATGTAAATATTACTTATAATAACTATGTGCATTAAATCAGAATAAAAATGCAAAGAAAATACAAAATAAAAATACTTGTATAAAGAATACATAGGTATACTGCCTATACATATACATATACAAAACACTTTCATATTTTATTTAATATACAAATCATATCAGAAAAATTAAATAAAAATATATATGTGTATATAAAAGTATTTTATAATTTTAGAAAATACTAAATAAAAATAATAAAAATTAAATACACAAATTAAAAATAAAAGAATACAATATATAGATATTATAGCTATATGGGGTATAAATGCAAACTTGTAAAAACATAATTCATAAAAATAACTAAAAATCATAATAAAATACTACATAAAATAACGAATATTTTTCATTTTATAACATAATTTAATTCGGCTTATTTCTATTTTTAAATGAATTGATAAAACATTTTTTTAAATCTTTTCCCTGGTTGGTCCACGTGGACCAACCTGGAGCCCCCGACTGTTGACCGGCGGGTCAACAGTCCGTCCTTGCCCCTTAGGTCTGCGAATGGCCTCGTTTTTCGCCCGCTTTCCCCCTTTTTTCGAGGCCACGCCATGCGTCCTTTGCCGCCGCTTCCTTCTTGAGAATTGTTCACTGTTCATCCATCTCCATCGCCGACCTCCTAGATTCACCCAGATCTGCTCATCTCGCCCGTGACTTCATCTCGAAAACACGCGCCCTACCCTCTTCAAATACAAACCCCTCACTTCCACCCTCGGTTGGACTGCCTTCGGACCACCCCTCTCCACCTTCCTGCGCTCCAGAGCTTCCTGGAGGTGACAGCTCCAGCTCCAAGCCTTCAGCCGAGGTGATCGAGGTCGGAGGAGCTCCCAAAACCTCCGCCAAACGCCGGCGTCGAGGTACCCTTCTTCCTCTGGCTCCGGCCATTGAGGGCTTCACCCCGCCTTTTTATTTACGCCATCTTGTTCCTGTCTGCTTAAGCATGAAAAGCCCTAAAAAAATTTGAAGTTTCATCGATCCTCTCGCCCAATCGAGCACCTTGGCCGGAGTGCACCTCCGGCCGTGCACCCCATCTCGCTCCACGCATCCCCGCGACCATCCAAGGGTCCAGGCAGTTTGCCCTGGACCCTTTGACTCTTTTTGCAGGTCAAAGCCAACTTGAAAGCGCTTGGAGGCGAGTTTTTGAGCTCGACGGAGCCCAACGAAGCCTCACAGCTCCGCCAGGCCCCAGCGAGCACCACGGCCACCGCCGTGGCCTTTTGACGACTCCAGGAGATAGAGGTGGACCTGAGGAGGCCTCACCCCGATTTTGAAGCTCAAAAGTCACCGGAGCCGGCCGGAGGAGCTCGGAGAACTTCGCCCAGCCGGAGCTCCGCCGTGTTCTTCCAGCCACCTTCGCCACCGTTGGATCAGGGCGTCCCCTCCAGATCAAGCAGCAGCCGTCCGATCTCCAGCGTTCTCCATCGTCAGATCACTTGTGGAGATCTAATCGCCGCCATCCACGCGAAGCGTCATCGGGCGTCCTCAACGCGCCACGTGTCAAGTGGCATCTTCCCCGCCGTTCGATCCGCGCGCCGAGGGTATTTTGCACCTACACCCTCGCGCATTTTGTATTTACTCTTTAGTATTTAAACTTTCATCTGTAGTTGAAAAACTCTGGGTTATTTGCCTGTAAGCCCCTACACTTAGTTTTAATTACACTTAGGTCCTCCGCCACGTCACCTCACGTGACCTGTACACGTGAGGTGGTGGGCTTTTTGCAAGGACCTCCCTGGGGTTTAGTTATTTCAGTTTAGTCTTAGGATTTTGTAATATAGTGTAAAACTTTGGGATATTTTGCATCAACCTCCCGGATCTTTTTGGATATTTCTCTTAGATCCCTGCCAGGCGCGTGTGTAGCACGTGCTTGGCTTGGACATTTTGCAGTAAGGCCCTGCCGAGTTTTGTAATTGCTATTTGGCCCTAAAAGTTGCATATCTAGTATAAACTTTTGTGGAAATTTGCATGTATGCCCCTGGATGTTTTGAAAATTGTGTTTATACCCCTGCTAGGACTGTTTAATGTTTGGATGTTTGTTGTAATTATTTGAAGTATCATTTTAAATCCAAAAATTCCACAAAAACATGCATTTATTTCACTGTTTGCATTAGAACACTCCTAAAAATTATAAAAACGTTTTGAAAAATTCCAAAAAAAATTACCTAGTGTCTATTTTATCCTATTTTAGTGTTAGTCCAAAAACCACTAAAAATCTCAAAAGAAAAACCTTAAAATTCAAAAAGACTTAAAAACTTCAAAAAAATCTAAAAAATCAAGAAAAACTCCAAAAAAATACAAACTCAGCTCCTGTTTGTTGTATATTTCAGTAGCTTTATTTGAAAATTAGTGTGAAAAATTTTGAGTACTGGTTACTATTTTTAAATCCCATTTTACTCACAGCCGGCACATATTTCACTGTTTTGCCTTGTTTTGCTATTTAAAAATATCAAAAACACCTTGAAAAATCCCCCAAAAATCACAAAAACAGTAGAAAACCACAAAAATACCAAAACGATTTTATTTCTAATTTTTGGATATTTTTGCACATTTTTATAAATACTTTATCTTCTCTTTTATTACCTTGTCTTTAAATTCCAATATTGAAAAAAAAAAGAAAAAAAATATAAAATATAAAATTATAAAAATCAGAAAGTTAAAAAACAAAATACAAAATTACAAATTAAATTAAAAATAAAAAAATTGAAAATTAAAAACCCACAAAAATTTCCTTTGATTGCTTGCTTAGTGTAGACACTTGACATCACACACATTCACTTATGCATACTTGTTTGAACTACCCTGTTTGCTCCCTGTGTTCGAACTCTCTGCATACTTGTCACTATACACCATTTGTGCAGAGTTAAAAATAAATTTGACTCCACACTTGTTTTTCATTGTTTGATACTTGATTGTGGGTTCATTGTTGATTAATTACATTTTATTGTGGGTCGCCACAACGACGCATTTAGACCCTCGATAAAGTGTGATTATCAACCATATATACTCTATTTTAACTCCCAAACCCTAACTTTCAAAGCCACTGCATCAATTTGATGCTTAAACCCTATTTTAGTGGGAATCACAAAGCAACTTTTCAGACTTTTTCAGAAATGGCCAAAATTAGGGTTCTTAATAGCAAAGAAAATAAAATAAAGGATTTCAGTAATCTCGTATGAAAATCCAACAGCAAAAGGAAGGATTTCGTTACCTAATCGAGCTCTCTCTCGTGTATGCAAGGCCTTATCGTGTTTCGTTTTTAGAAAGGCTGTTTTAAGGCTCCTGAAATGATCGAATTTCATTTGTGTATCAAAAACGCTAAGACGTGTCAAGAACTAAAAGAACGAACGAAGAACGTGAAGAACGCGAAGAACATATTTTCTCTTAAAATTTCGATGGAGTTTCCCCTTATATCGGGACATACTCGGAAAATTTTGGCAGAGTTTCCCTTTATATCGGGACATATTTCTCGGAAAATTTCGGCGAAGTTTCTCCTTATATCGGGACATATTTCAAAATAAAAATGAAAAGAGTTTCCTCTATAAAAAATCAATCACGAGGAAAACAACAGCAAAACTGAAAGAATATACTTAAACAACAAGAGATGAAGTATCGGTAGACACCACGCATCTTAGGTGAGTGAACGTGTGATGAATCACAGGGTCACTGACGCGCATAGACGCCCGCACCTAAGTAGGGTATTACACAGATTTCTCCATCAAAATAATTATAAAAACATAGTAGAAAGAACGGAAACATAAACGATGGAGAATCGGTAGACACCACGCGTCTTAATTGAGTGAACGTGTGACGAATCACAGGGTCACTGACGTGCATAGACGCCCGCACCTAAGTAGGGTGTTACACAGATTTCTCCTCAAACCACAACAGGAAAACATATCGGAAAGAAAGATGAATCAAGAACAAAACTTGGAAGAACAAGAGGATGAATTGAAAGCCTATCTTACGAAGTAAACTAAGAGAGGATCGTACCTTTCTCCTTCTTGTTCTCCCGGCAGCGCATCGCTAGCGCTCCTTCCTTGCCTCCCACTCCTCCTCCTAACCTCTCGATCCTAGCCCTTGGGGTGGTGGTGGCAGTGGAAGTCGTAGAGAATGAATGGGTAGGGGGTCTATTTATAGGTCCCGGAAAATCACTAACCATGGTTAGAAAACCATGGTTTAGACCTTAACCATGGTTTAGCAGCCCATGGTTTTGGACCATGATTTTACAAAAACTTATCCCAAACTTGGGGCTTAAGTTAGAACATTCTAGAGGATTCTAGATGCGCTAATGACGCTTAATTAACACTAATCGTGATTAACTTTCCCTAATCGCTATTTAACTTTTGCGGTTTACACTTATCTTTTGCTAACTATTGATTAGTGTTTGCTAATGATCATTAGCGGTTTTCAATCCGTCATTAGTTTCTTCAATCATGTTTAATTAGTCTTAATGACAGTCATTATGGGTTAATGACATCTTAGCCTTACTTCTCTTTCTTCTGAAAATCATAACAATTTGAAACGAAGTCCGATTCACACAAAACAAATTTCATTAGTTTTCTCTCGACGAGCCGGATCTTATTATATATGATCCGAGAAATGCCAAGTTCAAGGCTTTACATCCTTCGATTGATCCGAATCTCTCTTGGGTTTCGCATGCCGTGCTGATGAATATCCATTTCATCACCTTTATTCTATCATTTTGGCCTCAAAAACCCCAGCAAATGCATGTAAATAACATTAATTTGTATATAATAGCATTCATTATTTGTGGTACTAACTGTACATAGAATAAGGTTTTAATGCCAAAATTATAGAATAAAGGGAAGAAAAGAAAAAGGAATAAAATATTGCAAATATTTATGACCCTAACTCCGAGATGAAGGCCAGCATGGAATTGGTCGACAAGGAATAAAGTAGGGGGAGATAAGGGCCAATAATACAATAAATACCCCATCTATTTATTCATTTATTTATACATTTTTGACACCTATTTTGTATAGAATTATTTATTCATCAAATTAAAATCTTTTGTACATGAAAGTTGTAGATAATAATGTAAATAAAAATACAAAATTGAGTTTGTGTAAAAATAAGATTCAGTGTACACTTTATACACAGAATAAAAAGTCAAAATCTCAACTTCACAGACCTATATCTTACAAATAAAAACTCCAAATCACCCAAACTCACCTTTAATTGTAGATAGCTTTCCAAGAGCTATTTAATAAAATTAGTTTCATAATTTTTGGAGTCCATCTATGGAAGTTAGGTTTTTGGCCCACCTTGTATATACCTGATTAAAATATTCATTTTATTCAATATTCATTATTCTTATAAATTTATATTTTTAGAATCTTGTTAATAATGTATATAATACATGTACATATTAAAAGTTCAAGAAAACCAAAAAGAATTTGTAAAATAAAATAAGTCTATGAGCCACATAGACAAAATACCTATGCTACCTATATGTATATAAATAAAAAGGGATTTTATTCTGTTATTCTTTATTCATCTATATTTTTATCATAATGAATATAGTATGTATAACTTATTAAAAATACAAATTCAAAATAAAAACAAGTAAAATTCATTAAATAAATAAAATGTATATAATATATATGTAAAATACCTATAAGTATACCTACATATACATATACCTATTTATTTAAAATTGTAAATAAACTCATAAAAATGAAATAAAAATATATTTATATTCACAAAAATAAGTTACAAATTTATAAAATAAGAAAATCAAATAATAAAATAAAATAAACAAAATAAAAATAGATATATATAAATATACTTATAAATACATTATTTTAATAAAACCGTAATAAAATATATCAAAAAATAAATAAAAATCATAAATAAATACTATATTAATTTATAAACATTTTTTATTTTATAAGTAAAATCTAATTAATTCATTTATTAGGTTGAATAAATGGGTCAAGATTTGGCTGATTTGGGCCAATCAGGGGCCAGGGAAAGTTGACCTCCGGTCAACTCCCCCTGCGCCTCTGACTTCCGTCAGACGTGTCTTTTCCCCCGCTTTTCATCATTTTTTCATGGATGTCTCGTCCACCCATCGCACTCGAGTCCTTCACGGATTTTATTCTCGGATCATCCATGATTCCCGCCGTGATCCTGGATCCCTTGTACATAGCATAGATTTGTCGATTTTAGCCGGTCAAATAAGGGTGCCGCATTGTTTATAAATAATGAACCTCCGCCATCTCTCAAAGTTTGGTCAACCTCGCCCCATTTTCTTCCTTGTATTCAGTCCCAGGTGTGCTCCTCGTGACAGGAGGATGCCGCTGACACCTTGAATCGGCTGGAGATGGAGGTGGTTGCACCCACGGCGGCGCCCCGGCAGCCGTCCTGCTCCTTGGCCCTTCGGCCAAGTCGAGCTGCGCTTTTATATTTCTTAGGTAGTTTTTCATGTCTGCATTTCATTTCCGTCTTTTATTTCGCATTTAGATTATTAGCATAGCTTAGATTAGATAAATCGAAGTTCGCCGGAGCTCTGATCCGGCGACTTCGCCACCTTGTTCCCGACTGTTTTCTGACGTCATTTCGCCTCCATTTCCTTCCCTACCGCATTCTCCACCTTCCAGCTACTTCCTATCAACCGGAGCCTCCTTGGTTCCGCGAATCGAGGCTCCTTTATCACCCTTCGCCGGAGCTTCCTCGCCCATCACCATCTCCGTGCTATCAGCTCCAAACCCCAGGTCGAGGGTGATGCCCTCGAGCCTCTCTACCTTCCTGTGTAGGTTAGGTGCGTAACAAGGCACCAGGAGACGTTCCCAAGGTCGGCGGAGGTACCTGGAGCAGCGTTCCTTCTCCGAGCTCGTGGCGTCGCTCCAGCGTGCCTCCGGCCGATCTACCACCTCCAGCAGATAGAGCAGCCCTCCAGGAAGCTGATGGGACCCTCAGCTGCAGCGATGACCGGCGGAGGAGCGAGATCTGGCTGGAGGAAGCTCGCCCCGACGAGCTTTCTTCCATGTTCTTGCACATCAGCTCCCCGCCGTTGGATGAAGACGAAGTCCCCAGTTCGAGTTACAGCCGTCCGATGGAGCAGCGCTCAGACCGTCAGATCACCTCGGGTGATCTAATCCTCACCGTCCATCGTCGAACCGGTACCGGCCGTTGGATGCGCGACACGTGTCCAAGTAAAGCCTTCATCGTCGTCCACCAGCGCGCGTTTAGGGGTAAATTGCATATCCAACCCCCGCCTTTTTGTGTGTTTAATTTTTAATATTGTAGATTAAATATAACGTTGTGAATAATGTGGACATTTTGCATGTACCCCCTGTATTGTTTTTCATATTACCTTTGGGTCCAGTCCACGTCACCTCACGTGTCGTCCCACGTGAGGTGGTAAAATTGCACAAGTCCCCCTGGATGTTTGTACATTTATCTTTAGTCCATGAAATAAAATCTCAAGTGTATTATTTTTGTGAAAATTTGCAACCAGGACCCTAGAGTTTCGGAAATTGCATTCTGGTCCCTGTGGGTGCGGATCACGTGTAGTCCCACGTGATGGTTGAATTGCAAGGGGGCCCTGGCGGGTTTGCTTATTTGGTTTTAGTTCTGAAAATCGCAGAACACGTTAAGATATTTTGGTATTTTTGCCCTGATGTCCCTGTTACTTATTTTATTTGCAAAAATGCCCCTGCCAGGCTGTTTATTTTTGTGTCTTTTATCTATTTATTAAAAATAAAAATCCAGAAAAGTTAGGATAAATGTTTCATGTGATGTATGCACACCCATATTTTATTTCACATTTTTTGGTATTTCTCCTAATTATCAAAAATGAAAAAGAAGCCCTTTTAGCACTGTTTCAATTAAAAAAATACAAAAAAAAAATATAAAATGTTTTTGAAAAATTCCAAAAAAATTATATATGGTATATTTATATATATATTGAGTCCAGAAAATGAAAAACCCAAAAAAATAAAAAAAAAAGAAAATATAAAAATTTCAAGAAGCTCCAAAATCCTAAAAAAATATAAAAACCCTTTAGAAATACCAAAAATATGTTTTCACATTTTATAATTATGTATATATTATTATTTACGTATAAAAATCAATTGGGTTATTTTTGGACTTATTTCATATTTTAAAACCCAAATTAGTTTCAGCTTATTTAATTAGTCCCATATTAGGGACATTTTTGGAATTAAAAATACATAAAAATTAGTAAAATTCAGAAAAATAACCAAAAAAATATAAAAATATAAAAATCCAAAAAATGTTATATCTAATATATATTGAGTATTAATATAAATATATATATTCTTATATTACCTCCCTCTCTTCTCTTATATATATATATCTTTATATATATACATATATATATATCTATATTATATAATTAAAAATATAAAAAGAAAAAAAATATATATAATATAAAAATAAAATAAAAATTATAAAAACAAAAATAAAAAATATATATATAATTAAAACCCACAAAAATAATAAGGAATTGGACATGAACAAAGGATTGAATAAATTACTCATCTCATACATTCCCTTCGCCTCCCAGTGTTCGACCTCTACCTGTACTTACATCTATACACATTTGCATGTAGAGTTATAATAAATTTTAACTCCACATTTTTGGATATTCATTGTATATATTTATTGTGGATTAATTGTTGATTGATCTGGGATTATTGAGCGGTCACCGCATCGACTATTGATCCGCCTTGTGGATTAATACGACCCTTAATTTTCCCCAGTCATCGAATGGCGCCGTTGCCGGGGAGGCAACGGATTTTGTATGGTTGTTCATTCATTTAATTCTTTGTTCATGTCCTCTATTCATTTATCCATTTGATTTTTATTGAGATTATTGAGACCGTTCTGACCCATTTCCTCTATTTGTCTTTGATGCGAGGGACCGCCAAGCGAAGGAGGACCTCCTAGGAGGACCAATGCACCCAAGCGAGGCGGAGTTGGCTCTTCTACACCGGCCAACAGGAGAGAGCATCGAAGGCAGCTGGAGGAGAATTTTGGAAGGCAGTTTACATTTTTATGCATTACATTTTATTATGTATTTTTATGTGAGAGAGTGACACTTCGGAACATGTAATAATACAGGACTCTCGCAGGTACACTCCTACTTCCCGAGGTCCAGTGCCCGAGGGATTGTTCCCTGGGGGGCCTCGACGGTTTTGACACTTTTTCTTTTCTATTTTATTTTTATTATTTTGTGTGAATGAGCCCTAGCTTAGGAATTGCTTGCCGATAGATTAAGGTCCAAAGCCCTTAATATAATTGCATGTACCTATAGCGCGTTCTGGATCTAGTCAAATTCAAACAGTCGGTTCATTTATATTTTAACCCATGTGCCGTGAGCGAGCCCCATCAAGCGCTACTCCTGAACTCGCGTGTGTCGAGAAGAGGAGGGGTAAGCCAAGACCGGACTCTTAAGTTAAGGATAAATGACCGACTTGCGGTGCTTCACGATAATAGCAATTACTATCCTAGGGCGATTTCTTCGGCTTGCATTTGCATTTAGCATAGGTTTCAATTCTGTTCTGCATCCCGCATGGAGAGAGATGAGAAGCGCTGTAAGTCTCCTTACTTAGCATGCATCATCCTTTTCTGACTTGCACGGCTTTTCCGATCTTCTCCCTCTGTTTTTGCCAACCTAGGATGCTTAATGGAAATTGGAACCTCGATAGGCACGTGCATTGAAAAATACCCAAAAAAAGTGACAACTTAAATAAAATCGGGACTGCTAACTCTATTGGACTTAAAATAACACATAATGGACTTCCTTGTCTTGGGAGAGCAACCCCCTCATTGCAATCGTTTTAAATTGCTTACGTATACACTAAGGAGTAGAGACAAAATCCCATTCAAGCCTCCTAAGTGCTTGTACAACTTTGTGATTTTCACCTAACTCTAAAAACCGAAAAGATAAATGACCGTCACCTGACGGTCTTCACTGTGTCGAGTAGGTGAATTGGGGGTTTGCCTTGTGTATTGATTGTGACTTGGAGTCCGTTGTGTTTCTCATCCATTATTAGAGTAGTTGGCCCCATCGTGTGAGTCATGCATTTTTCATCTTTGAGTCTCTCTACCTCTCTTATACATATACCTCTTCATTTGCATTGAGTCGTGATATTGGTGCTTGAGCTCAATCATTTCTTCGCCAAGTCCATTCGTTCCCGACATCTTCTTCACCATCTTCTTCGTAGCCACTGTATCATCCCTATCTTCTCTGGTTCGGGGAGAGCCTGCTCTTCGAACCACCATTTTGACGGTGTTCCCGCCCTGTGTGGAACACCCAATTTTGTCTGTGTCTCGATCTTCTCGCCCGCCCTCCTCGTACCCTCTATATCGCTCTTCTTTCACCCTTGATATTGGCATGTACGCTCAATCAGCTTCTCCACCCCATTGTGTACCCTTCTCATCCATCTTCGTCGTGTACCCCGTATCACCTCTCCCTTTCACCCGAGAATGCTGTGCAGATTGACGAGGCCCGCATCGAGGATTATGAATACAGATTATTTGTGTAAGATGGGCCAATGATGTTGAGGATGCTGGGATTGATTTGGTGGATTTGACTTTGGACACATGCATACGAGTGTATTGAGGATTTGTGCTGATGCATGATCATAGGTGTGATGCATTATTGAGGAATTTTCGGTCTCGCACACCGGATTGAGGATGTGATGTGCTTCAGTGATTTGAGGATGATATCATGATATTTCTACCGATCTATCTATTTTGAGGTTTCGGCCCGTCTTGATTTGGATTTTGGATGGACTATCTTGATATGTGCTTTTTGATGACGGTACCCCGAACCCCCATGATTTCTCATCTTCCTGATTGACCCATCCTTGATCTCCTGACGCTTTGATCCACCCTGGCACTTAGAGGATTCCTGATGATATGTTGTGCCAGCTCAGCTTATTGGGTTGACTTGAGGGAGGTTTGTGATAGACCTGATTATTCTCTCCCTCACATGATCTTATGCCCTACTATTGATTGATGGATTCACATTATTTCGAGGACCTGAGATGACTTGCCAGCTTTCCCACGATCTACATTGATATAGATTGCATTCCTCCCCGAGGACTATCTGCGGGAGAATGCGGCAATTTCTAGGACTGTGGTTTCATTCACTACTTGGTCACCATTGTGATGGGACCCGAAATCGAGTCAGATGATATGCTTGATTGGCCTCCCTCTGTGACTGTGTGCCCGATCTATCGGCACATGGGGCCAACTGTCAGATTGCTCTCCTTGACGGTCCTTGCAAGGCAGAGCTCCACTTTTCTGATTATTCCATGCCTGGTTCATAGCTCTCTGAGGGTTATCTGCGAGAGGCTATGACACATTATTGCTATGATGGTCTCTTCTGCTGGTAGATGGTCTGCCGTCTATCGAGACTATGTTTTCTGTGGATCCGTCTGATGGGTCCGGCTCCTTCGAGCCATTCTCTCTCCTTGACGACCCTCGCAAGGATGAGATGTACTCTGATTATTCACTGAGTAGCTCACATCGCTTCCCGAGGACTATCTGCGGAAGGATGTGACACTTTCTTTCTGTACGATCGGCTTCACTCACCTCTGTTGCCGCCACCTTGTTGGGGCACGAAGCCGATTCGTCTGATTCGGGTGTCTCCCTTTCTATGCGCCCGATCTGTCGGGGCATGAGACCGACTTGCTCAGACTCCTTTCAGTCCGCTCTTCTTTACGATCCTCGCAAGGATGAGCTCTTTTCTGATTATTCCTTGACTAGCTCGTAGCTCCCCGAGGGTTATCTGCGGGAGACTACGACATATTTTCGATTTGATTGGTCTCTACTGTTGGTAGCCGATTTGTCGACTACTGAGACCATTGTGTGGGTCCGTCTGATGGACCCGGCTCCTTCGAGCCCTACTCTCTCCTTGACGACCCTCGCAAGGTAGAGACACATTCTGACTATTCCTTGCCTAGATCGCAGTACTCTCCGAGGACTATCTGCGGGAGACTACGACACTCTTTACACTCGGTTTCTCCTGCTGACTGTGTCTCCGATCTGCGGAGCACGGAATCGAGTCGTCTGATATATATGATTTTGATCCCATCATGAGTTGCATATCTGATCTACGGATCATGGGACCCATCTGATTAGACTCCTTTGAGTCTGCTCGCCTTGACGGTCCTTGCAAGGCTGAGCTCCTGATATCTGTTATTTGCATGCTTAGTTGGCAGTACGTTCCCCGAGGGTTGTCTGCGGGACGCTGCCACATTCTTTAGACTTTCTGGTCTCTTCCGCTGGTAGCCGATATGTCGCCTACCGAGACCGTACCTGATGATCCGTCTGATGGATCAGGCTCCTTTGAGCCCGCTCACCTTGATGACCCTCGCAAGGGTGGGCTTCTGTTCTGATTATTCATCGATTAGCATGTACCACTCCCCGAGGGTTATCTGCGGGAGGGTACATCATTTTCTAGGTACTCGGTTTCATTCCTGGTGTCTCCTGTCTGTTGGAGCACGAAGCCGAGTCTTCTGAGTTGTGTACTTGGTCTCCTCTCCGATTGTGTATCCGATCTGCGGATCTCGGGACCAAGTCTTCTGATTAGTCTGATTCCTTGCTCCTTGGAGCTGCTCACCTTGACGACCCTCGCAGGGTTGAGCCATGACTTGTGGTATTCAGTGTGTCTCCTGCGATCTTCCAATCTCATGACCACCGCATGCCACGATGTCTCCTATTCTTTATCTTACATATCTTATCGAGACTCTGATTGACCGGAGGACTCTGTACTGTTCCTTCTTCCTCCTAGTCTTATAGTATCGGCTCTATTTCCTCATGCTGACCCTACGAGCCGATTGACTGATTCACGCTATCAGTCCCTGCTTTACTTTCCGATCTATTTGTCCCCAGTAGCCAACACCCACCTGACTGTATATCCGGGTGTATTTCCACCTTCTGACTGCGTCCTCGTTCTCACAGGGAGACGATGACGCGAGTACAGTATTCACTTGTCAGATACCGTCCTGTACTTTACCAGTGCTTCACCACTTGTATATATGTGTAGTATATTCTGTTCATTCTTTCTCCCGCATGTTATGTGTGCCCTAGATCTATCGCCATATCTTTGTGTCTACACTTAGGACGCACCTTGTCCTAAGTATAGGGGGTACACACCGTGTTGTTCTTTCGTCATTCAGTTTCGTCACTCCTGTTGTTGCCTATACTTAGGGATATCTCACCCTAAGTATAGGGGGAGTGATGCGTATATTCTCCACGATCTTTTCGTCCATCTGTAAATATCTCTCTTTTCTTCGTTTCTTCTTTTCTATCTTTTGTATCTAAATAAAAGGTGTCGCCCCTTGTAGACAGTTTTCTATACTTAGGATGTACTTTATCCTAAGTATAGGGGGTGTACCCCTGATTTGATTAATTCTTTGCTCTGTTTATTCCCCACCCTTGACCCTCCCTACTTTGTGTACAGTATGCTATACTTAGGATTATTTGATCCTAAGTATAGGGGGGACGGTCATTTTCTTATTCATTTATCTCGTTATTCTTTCATTTATTATTCTTTTAGTCATCGTAGTATAGACTTTTCTATACTCAGTACGAGTTATGTCTTCTCTTTCTCTTTTCCGATCTATGAGGACATAGCTCATGCTAAGTATAGGGGGGTCGTATATACTCTGTATATACTTCATCCATAACTCGTACTTTCGTATAATTGTTAATAAATATGCCTAAAAATATGATATAATTCATTGGACACTTCTTATTCATCAGATTCTTTTTGTATATACTGATTAATAAATAAGGTTAAAAATACTTTTGCAAAATGATTTGAAAAATGGTGTAAACTGTTTGGAAAACTTTTTGTGAAATATTTTCAACCTTTGTAAAAATATTTTGATTGCAAAAATTCTTTTATTTGTGTGAAATAAAGGATTTGAAAACTTATTTGCAAAAGATTTTGAAAATGTTTGTAACAGTATTTTGAGAAAATGTATATATATTGTTTGCAAAATCTTTGCAAAAATTATTTTGTATTATAGTTTTCAAAATGATTTCTAAATAAATTTGAGGAATAAAAGCATCATAATAATAATAATAAATAAAATGAATAAATCATAAATAAAATACATTAAATTCTTTATCAATTGTATATACACCTCAATAAACCACTCTTGTTAAAATTAGTAAATTCTTTAAATCTTGTAAAATAAAGTGGCACGCCCGTATAAATAGTTGTATATATTTTATTCTTTGAGTGCCAAAATTCTTTTATTTGTAAATTCTTTGTGTGAAAAATCCTCTCTTTGTTTTCAAATTCTTTGAAAAATTGCATTATTCTTTGCATATTTGTAAATATCATTTGCATATCGTTCATATTCTTTTATTGAACTGGATGATTGAACTAGTCCAATAAAGTCAAAGATTGGAGCTTGGTTGGACCTTACTGCACCTAACTACACTGGAACTTTATGGGAACTAGGTTTAAGGTACTTCAGGTCTATTTAGACTTAATTCTTTGAGAAATCAGGGCTGGGTTCAAGTCACCTCAGTGGACTAACTAAAACTTTTCAAAACACACGCATGACTCTTGTCGGCCGTGACCTAACTTGGACACTTGCACCTTTCACTTGGCTCAACTCAGTTGGAGTGGTGAGGGGGTTGGATTTGCCAGTCTGAGACGCACACGGGTGGAAACATTCGTCCTCGTCTAGGGAGGGAAGTGCACCCCAACCTGGTCCAGTTTCAATGAAGTCGAATGACAGGAGAGTGTGGGTTGCAATAAAGCTTCAAAAGAGGGATAGTCTTCTGGCTCAAGAGGAAAAAGTCCTTATGTAAATGCTGCTGTAAATAGTATGTTGAAAAAAACTCCAAAAAAGTGGACAGGCTTGAAAATAAAAATAAAAGTGCCTGTCGGAGTATGTATATATGTTGTGTAGAAAATAAGCAAGCTTGAGCATCAAAGTTATACCATGAGAGCCTGCAGTTGGATGACTTGACTACACTGGTCTTGCATCCATTCTTTTCTCCACCTCCTCCTCTTGAGTCGGATGCCACTTGAACTTAGAAGGGAATACCCCGCTCCTCGACGGTAGAGGGCTGGATTGGGGAATCATTGGGTTGTCATTCTGGAGAAGTCAGTTCCTTTGTCATTTCAGTTGGAAAGAGCCACTATCACTTACATTGTACAAGTCAGCTTCATAGTCATAAGGGTTTGCGTATGATGTAGGCTAGTTCTGACCTGGCTATTGAGGTGATTTGAACCGAGTTCTGTGAATCTCGAAGGCTGTTGGGTTTTAAATTTGGTTCCCGACTAGGTTCCACACACATTCTCACACCAAGGTCTAACCTGAGCTCCAAACTTAGATTTTGTACAGATAAGTTTAATAATCACGATCAATTCAATTTATTCTTTAAATTCTTTATTTTTGCTTTTTCTTTTCTTCTTATTCTTTGTTCTTTTTGTACTTATTGCATAAGTATTTGCTAGGGACTAGCAAAGGCAAGTATAGGGGGGTGATGAATCTCCATTTCATCACCTTTATTCTATCATTTTGGCCTCAAAAACCCCAGCAAATGCATGTAAATAACATTAATTTGTATATAATAGCATTCATTATTTGTGGTACTAACTGTACATAGAATAAGGTTTTTAATGCCAAAATTATAGAATAAAGGGAAAAAAAGAAAAAGGAATAAAATATTGCAAATATTTTATGACCCTAACCCCGAGACTAAGGCCAGCATGGAATTGGTTGACAAGGAATAAAGTAGGGGGAGATAAGGGCCAATAATACAATAAATACCTCATCTATTTATTCATTTATTTATGCATTTTTGACACCTACTTTGTATAGAATTATTTATTCATCAAATTAAAATCTTTTGTACATGAAAGTTGTAGATAATAATGTAAATAAAAATACAAAATTGAGTTTGTGTAAAAATAAGATTCAATGTACACTTTATACACAGAATAAAAAGTCAAAATCTCAACTTCACAGACCTATATCTTGCAAATAAAAACTCCAAATCACCCAAACTCACCTTTAATTGTAGATAGCTTTCCAAGAAATATTTAATAAAATTAGTTTCATAATTTTTGGAGTCCATTTGTGGAAGATAGGTTTTTGGCCCACCTTGTATATACCTGATTAAAATATTCATTTTATTCAATATTCATTATTCTTATAAATTTATATTTTTAGAATATTGTTAATAATCCATATAATACATGTACATATTTGATGAATACCCATTCATCACTCTTTATTCTTCTATTTTAGCTACAAAAACCTTTGCAAATACATGTAGATATGTGTAAATACCAATAAATACCAAAAGCATGCATTGTGTAAAAAACCTATAATTAGCATGTTTTTGTGCACAAAATAAAAGAATAAAGAGCAAAAAGAAAAAGAGGGAAATATTTAGAAGAAATATTGAGCAACCTAACCCAAGGGAGGGCTCAGCATGGGCCTGACCGCATAAAAGCCAAAGTAGAGGGAGATAGGAGCTCATTTGTATATATTTGTAAATACATAAAAACTAGATATTTTCCTCACCCCAAAAATATGTTGTAAGTATTGTGTGTATATTCTATTAAAAACAAAATAAAAAGATAAAAAAATCAAAAATTCAAAAATACCTTGCACCATGTGTATAAACCACACTATTGTATTTATTTAACCCTATAAATAAATTCATTTATTTTCTAAAATTTTTGTAAATATTCTATATTATATTTTGTAAATAAAATAAATAAAAAGAAACAAAACAAAATTCAAATAAAAATCACAAAATGAAAAATACAAAAATACATTGTATAAATACCACTGTATATAAAGGTATTCATTTATTTATTTCACCCTTGTATATAGGTGATAAAAATCAAATAAAAATATTCTTTTATTCCATAATTCATCTTGTAAATAAATAAAATACAAAATGGGCATAAAAATACACAAAAAAATAACAAATAAAAAATCAAAAATAAAAATCCATATAGTGTACATATACCTATATATAGAGCTAACCTATTTTTATTTCCAAAAATTAAATAAAAATCACCAAAAAATAGAAAAAAATAAAAGAAAAATATTTCATGTTTTAAGTTTTTCCTAATTCGACCTATTTCTACCCTAAAATAAATGGTCAAAAATCCAGCACACGTGGCCGCCTCTGATTGGGCCACGGGGGAATGTTGACCCCGGTCAACTCCCCCGCGCCCCTTTCCTATTCTGGACCTCGCGCGCCGCGTCACCTTCTCCGATTTATGCACGCGCATCCAGCCTGTCTCGCACTCAACCCCCGCGCCCATATTCTTCGCCGCACATCCCTCTCCCTCGCCGGATCCTCCGCCATCAGAATCACACCTTCCATTGCTGTCGCCACTCAACCCTAGACGCCCCGGTCACACTATATATCCTTCACCTCCGCCGCCCTCGCGCCGCATCTTTGGACCATCTCCTTCTTCCCCGTGACCTCCATCGGCAAGGCGAGAGTGACAGCAAGCTTTTGCCCGTGTTGCAGTGAGGCGAGAGGGCGATTCCATCGATCCGGCGTAACCTCGCCGTCCTTGCTCCGCCGCCGCGTCGAGCACCGAGCTTCAGGCCTTGACGCCCTTCGAAGCTACGACCCGGAGATAGCCCATCTCCAGCACAGTCTCCAGCATCCATCAGGTAGCCGTAGTTCTTTTTAATTTAGCTTAATTTCCGATTACGCCCAATTTCCACCTCCGACGCACTTCTTCGATTCCGACCACCTCACGCAATCTCTCGACCATCCGACCCGAGCATCACCTTCACCGTGTCCCCACGCACCTTCTACGCCCGATCATTCAACCCAGACCGCACCGGATCTGGGATTCGAGTTCCACCGCCGTCGCCTCGCCGGAGCTCGTTCGCCACGACGCACAGACCACCTTCACCCCGCCTTCTTGGGTCGAGGCACTTTGCCCTCGACCCGCGAAGCTTCTGAACGTTTTTGCAGGTCAAGAGGAGGCCGTCTGAGGCTTCCCAACTTCAGCCAGGAGCTTCGAGCCGATAGGCCTCGCCGGAGCCCCTCCAGGGCTCGGTTGGGTCCTTGGTCACCACCAGCAGTTGCGCAACTTCACGCCGGAGCTTCTCCGACCTTCAGGCGCAGCTGAGGAGGACCGGAAGTGCACGCAGGAGGCCGGCGAAGTTCGCCGGCCATCAGTTCTTCGAGGACCTTCCAGAGCCGTCCGATGCACCCTCTGCTCCAGATCTGATCGTGACCATCCATCTGTGGAGGAGCAGCAACCGTTGATCCACCCGAGGAGCGCATCTGGACCGTTGCAGCCGAGGAGAGAGGCACCCGAGCCCCGCACCGCTCGATCTTCCACGTGGCCTCCCTCGGACCGTCGATCGAGTCGAAGAGGAGAAGAGAAGAGTAGCGCCGCGCATCCAGCCGTCAGATCATACACGTGGCGCCCATCCGACCGCCGATATTAATAAAGGGGTAAATTTCATAGAGCCCCCTCGTAGTTTGTCGTTTTCATTTTAGTCCTGTAATTTTGAATTCTAGTTGTTTATTTTCTGGGTTATTTGCATCAAGGACCTCGCGCTTAATTTTAATTGCACTTATACCCCTGCCAGTAGAGACCCACGTGCTTTAGCACGTGTTTTGTTGGGTTATTTGCATGAGACCCCTTGTAGTTCTGGAATGTTATGAATTGAAAGAATATTTTGTTTATTTGCAAATATGCCCCTGTGAGCACTTTATATGCGCATGTGCGAATTATTTTGGGAATTTTGCAACCATACCCCTGGGCTTTTGATACGAGTTATCAAGTAGCCCTAGGACTTGGTTTTTATTACATTTAGGTCCCTGTGTGCCCCAGACACGTGCTTGGCACGTGACTTCTTGGGTAAATTGCACCAGGACCCCAGAACTTTTGGGTATTTGCACTTAGGTCCCTGTGCACAGTGCCCCACCTTTATTTTTGAATAAAATATCAAACGAACTCCAAATCCAATGAAATTTTGACACATGGCTCCTGCCATGGTGTAGGAATTTCTATGATTTTTGGGGACATTTCTGATTTCATTTATTATTTTTAAAATTTCAAAAACCCCTAATTTTGCTACTGTTTGACTTTAAAAATACCAAAAAAATATAAAATCACCTTTAAAAATTCCAAAAAAATTAGGTATTGTTGTTTACTGGTTGCTTGATTTTCTAGCCAATTTTGGCTATTTTTCATCATATAAAAACCTTAAAAATTGAAAAACCCCTAAAAACTCATAAAAATTGTAGTAAATAAATTAAAAATCCAAAAACAATAATTAGGGTGCCCAAATTTTCCTTATTCTTCATAGAATATAGGAAAACTACCTTTAGGGCTTTTTGAGATCCAAAATTATTTTACTTTGTGGTCTTAAGCCTTGCTGGACAGTACCCTACATTTTTTGCATTGTTTGATTTTTTATAATTATTTTGTCCATTAGAAAAATTCCAAAAATTCACCAAAAACAGTAAAAAACATAAAAAAACATAAAAACCATTTTTCCATAATTTTTGCATCATTTGTGTGTCTTGTATAAATTGTTGAAGTCCCCTTGTATTTACATTCCTTCATTTTCTCATCTTTTAAAAATCTAAAAAAAAATTCAAAAACAAATAAAAACAATAAAAAAAACACTTTTGGATTCTTGACTACATCGTAGGCTATTTTAGCCAATCTGTGCTCCTTGTGTTCGACCCTGGGAGCTATACCAGGTTAATCTTATAGCAGACCGCTCTTTCTTGTGCTTGCTTGATCTATTTTGTGAGTGGTTTATTTTCTTGATTTACACATTTCGAGTGACTGAGGACAACGACATTGTGATTTATTTTCCACTTCAGTTGCTTGTGTGATTTTTGTGCGATCAGAATGGCGCCGTTGCCGGGGAGCACGGCTTTGTAGTCAGTTTTCCATTTTTGTCTCTCTCTATATTATTGTTGTTTTCTGACCATTCTCTCTCTTTGATTTTTGTGCGAGGTACTACGTGGAGCTCTTGAAGTACACTTTTTGAGGACAACGACATTGTGATTTATTTTCCACTTCAGTTGCTCCTTGATTTTTGTGTGATCAATATTAAAAGTTCAAGAAAACCAAAAAGAATTTGTAAAATAAAATAAGTCTATGAGCCACATAGACAAAATACCTATACTACCTATATGTATATAAATAAAAAGGGATTTTATTCTTTTATTCTTTATTCATCTATATTTTTATCATAATGAATATAGTATGTATAACTTATTAAAAATACAAATTCAAAATAAAAACAAGTAAAATTCATTAAATAAATAAAATGTATATAATATATAGGTAAAATACCTATAAGTATACCTACATATACATATACCTATTTATTTAAAATTGTAAATAAACTCAGAAAAATGTAATAAAAAAATATTTATATTAACAAAAATAAGTTACAAATTTATAAAATAAGAAAATCAAATAATAAAATAAAATAAACAAAATAAAAATAGATATATATACTTATAAATACATTATTTTAATAAAACAGTAATAAAATATATCAAAAAAATAAATAAAAATCATAAATAAATACTATATTAATTTATAAACATTTTTTATTTTATAAGTAAAATCTAATTAATTCATTTATTAGGTTAAATCAATGGGTCAAGATTTGGCTGATGTGGGCCAATCAGGGGCCAGGGAAAGTTGACCTCCGGTCAACTCCCCCTGCGCCTCTGACTTCCGTCAGACGTGTCCTTTCCCCCACTTTTCATCCTTTTTTCATGGACGTCTCGTCCACCCATCGCACTCGAGTCCTTCACGGATTTTATTCTCTGATCATCCATGATTCCCGCAGTGATCCTGGATCCCTTGTACATAGCATAGATTTGTCGATTTTAGCCGGTCAAATAAGGGTGCCGCATTGTTTATAAATAATGAACCTCCGCCATCTCTCCAAGTTTGGTCAGCCTCGCCCCATTTTCTTCCTTGTATTCAGTCCCAGGTGTGCTCCTCGTGACAGGAGGATGCCGCTGGCACCATGAATCGGCTGGAGATGGAGGTGGTTGCACCCACGGCGGCGCTCCGGCAGCCGTCCTGCTCCTTGGCCCTCCGGCTAAGTCGAGCTGCACCTTTATATTTCTTAGGTAGTTTTTCATGTCTGCATTTCATTTCCGTCTTTTATTTCGCATTTAGATTATTAGCATAGCTTAGATTAGATAAATCGAAGTTCACCGGAGCTCTGCTCCGCCGACTTCGCCACCTTGTTCCCGACTGTTTTCCGATGCCATTTCACCTCCATTTCCTTCCCTACCGCATTCTCCACCTTCCAGCTACTTCCTATCAACCGGAGCCTCCTTGGTTCCGCGAGTCGAGGCTCATCCATCACCCTTCGCCGGAGCTTCCTCGCCCATCACCATCTCCGTGCTATCAGCTTCAAACCCCAGGTCGAGGGTGACGCCCTCGAGCCTCTCTACCTTCCTGTGCAGGTTTGGTGCGCAACAAGGCACCAGGAGACGTTCCCAAGGTCGGCGGAGGTATCTGGAGCTGTGTTCCTTCTCCGAGCTCGTGGCGTCGCTCCAGCGTGCCTCCGGCCGATCTACCACCTCCAGCAGATAGAGCAGCCCTCCAGGAAGCTGCTGGGACCCTCAGTTGCAGCGATGACAGGCGGATGAGAGAGATCTGGCTGGAGGAAGCTCGCCCCGGCGATCTTTCTTCCCTGTTCTTGCACGTCAGCTCCCCGCTGTTGGATGAAGATGAAGTCCCCAGTTCGAGTTACAGTCGTCCGATGGAGCAGCGCTCAGACCGTCAGATCACCTCGGGTGATCTAATCCTCACCGCCCATCGTCGAACCGGTACCAGCCGTTGGATGCGCGACGCGTGTCCAAGTAAAGCCTTCATCATCGTCCACCAGCGCGCATTTAGGGGTAAATTGCATATCCAACCCCCGCCTTTTTGTGTATTTAATTTTTAATATTGTAGATTAAATATAACGTTGTGAATAATGTGGACATTTTGCATGTACCCCCTGTATTGTTTTTCATATTACCTTTGGGTCCAGTCCACGTCACCTCACGTGTCGTCCCACGTGAGGTGGTAAAATTGCACAAGTCCCCCTAGATGTTTGTACATTTATCTTTAGTCCATTAAATAAGTGTATTATTTTTGTGAAAAATTGCAACCAGGACCCTAGAGTTTTTGAAATTGCATTATGGTCCCTGTGGGTGCGGATCACGTGTAGTCCCACGTGATGGTTGAATTGCAAGGGGGTCCTGGCGGGTTTGCTTATTTGATTTTAGTCCTTAAAATCGCAGAACACGTTAAGATATTTTGGTACTTTTGCCCTGATGCCCATGTTACTTATTTTATTTGCAAAAATGCCCATGCCAGGCTGTTTATTTTTGTGCCATTTATCTATTTATTAAAAATACTTATGAGGCTTCTAAAAATACAGAAAAATTAGGATAAATGTTTCATGTAATGTACTTGCACACCCATATTTTATTTCACATTTTTGGCATTTTTCCTAATTATCAAAAATGAAAAAGAAGCCCTTTTAGTACTGTTTCAATTTAAAAAAATACAAAAAAATTATAAAATGTTTTTGAAAATTTCCAAAAAAAATTATATATGATATATTTATATATATTGAGTCCAGAAAATGAAAAACCCAAAAAAATAAAAAAAAGGAAATATAAAAATTTTAAGAAGCTCCAAAATCCTAAAAAAATATAAAAACCCTTTAAAAATACCAAAAATATGTTTTCACATTTTATAATTATGTATATATTATTATTTATGTATAAAAATCAATTTGGGTTATTTTTGGACTTATTTCATATTTTAAAACCCAAATTAGTTTCGGCTTATTTAATTAGTCCCATATTAGGGACATTTTTGGAATCAAAAATACATAAAAATTAGTAAAATTCAGAAAAATAACCAAAAATATAAAAATATAAAAATCCAGAAAAATGTTATATCTAATATATATATTAAGTATTAATATAAATATATATTCTTATATTACCTCCCTCTCTTCTCTTATATATATCTCTTTATATATATACATATATATATATATTATAAAATTAAAAATATAAAAAGAAAATAAATATATATAATATAAAAATTATAAAAATAAAAATAAAAAAGTATATAAAATTAAAACCCACAAAAACAATAAGGAATTGGACATGAACAAAGGATTGAATAAATTACTCATCTCATACATTCCCTTCGCCTCCCAGTGTTCGACCTCTACTTGTACTTACACCTATACACATTTGCATGTAGAGTTATAATAAATTTTAACTCCACATTTTTGGATATTCATTGCATATATTTATTGTGGGTTAATTGTTGATTGATCTGGGGATTATTGAGCGGTCACCGCATCGACTATTGATCCGCCTTGTGGATTAATACGACCCTTAATTTTCCCCAGTCATCACGTGCCGATCTTTCTGGACCCTTGAATTTGCTATAAAAGCAATGATTCCGCCTCCTAGCAGGACAGCTCGTTCCTCGCCCTATCTTCCACCCGTAGGCACCTTCGATTGAGTGACAGCTACAGTAGGCCCTCCTTGGAGCGGCATTTGGTCGCGTGGTTCACGTAACTCACTTACGTGGCTTGAGCTCCACCGCTTCTAGCCTCCCCGCCTTCCGCAACGAGGTTGAATCCATTACCTCGTCAACCATCTTCATTTGGAGCTCGGGAACTCATTCCAACCTTCAGGTACCTCTCATATCCCCTTCATTTATCTGTTCGATTCATCCATTCCATTTTTCACCGCAGCACGCTCATCTGCTCCACCCCAGTTGTCGGAGCTTAATCTCACCTTCACACCCCTATAGATCGAATCCCCCACCAATGCTCACTTTCGCATCGCACCCTGATCATCCCTAGGCTCGTCCTCCTGGTCAGGATTAGCGTCGAGACTCTCTTCTTCCACCTTCGTCGGGAGTTAAACTCCATCTACCTTTGTTTCTCTGAATTTCACCAAGCAATAACCCTCGTCGGAGCTACGCCTCCGAGCGTTCTTCCCTTTGCAGACACTGGTGCGCACGGAGAAGCCCTATTTGGCCTCAGTCTGCTCATGCAGAGCAACTCCATACGCACTTCACTGCGATAGCCATCCGGTCATTCTCCTTCGCATCAAAGCTGTCCACTAGAAGCGGAATATGTTCACGACACTCCAGACCTTTTGGGGGAGCTCATCATCCCGGTGGATCTCCTCCATTCACCGATCGAAGTTCACCTGGGAGGTGTTCTTCCTCCAACCTCGTCTGTCGTTGGATATCCACGCCCCTGCCAGATTGCATCACAACCGCCCGATAGAAAGCTACCGCAACCTTTAAATCAGAGCCACAACGTCAGATCCAGCCACACGTCTGTGACAGAGCCTGCACCATCAGATCAGCAGGTGGAAGTCATCAGAGTCGTACGCCCACGACGCCCTCCGCGTGTGTCGTGTGTCCTTGTAGGGTATATTGCATCTTTTACCTCCATTTTCATACGTGGTTTTTTTGTCCATTAAATAAAGTTGTAGTTTAATTAATTTACAATTTGGACCTCGATCTTTTAATATTTGCATTATAGTCTCGCTCCACTTAACTCATGTGGTTTCTTACGTGCTTGTCTGGTGTATTTGCATGTTATGCCCCTATGCTTTTGGCCGTTACGTTTTGAATAGAAACTTTTAGGTATTTGCAGTTATACCCCTGTATGTGGTTTATTGAACATGTGCGTGAATTAGTTGGATAAATTTTGAAGCCGAGCCTTGAACTTTTTACTTCTGTTATTATTTAGCCCTGAAACTCTCAAATAGAAGGGAGAGAAAAGGAAGGAAAAAATAAAATAAATGATAACAAAATATATTAAATAAATTAATTTCATAATAAAATAAATAATTAATAATTAAATATGGTTAATAATTTTTAAGTAAATAATTAGGGAATTAAGTATTAATTAAATAATTTAGTATGTAATTAAGTAGTTAATTAAATTAGTACATAAATGATAAATAAAGTAATTAGTTAATTAATTTAAAGAAAGAATTGAAATATTATTTTTTAAATTAATTAAAAATATATAATTAAAGTACTAAAATAATAATATAATAATATAAGTTACGGTTCATTGTACAATATACCAATACTAACCTGAAAACCGTATTTTTCGCATTAACTCCGATTTTAGTGAAACTAATATCATTTTCTAGATAATTGAATAATATAATTTTTTGAACCGAGTTTGCTCAATTCGTAGTTCCTACGGCCGAGTTATGATGCCCGAAAGCAGTTCGGGCCTCCGAATTTTGAGCTTACTTATATTTTTATATTTTTACATACAATTTTATAAGATTTTAAGAAAAGAAATTAAGTTAATAGGGTTTACGATTCTTTAATTAAAAAACAGGGAAGTTTCTATATATAGTACACATAGTCAACGGGTCCAAAAGCCGAAACTTGCCAATTTTATTTGAATGTTTTTTTATATTTTTAATAATAAGTATTATGTATGAAATGGATTTTAAAAGTGAGTTTGGTCAGTTTGGAGTTTTCTATAAATAGTTATGAACCTAGGAACTTGGCTTTAGCGGCTTTTTCGGTTCATTGCTGTTAATTATTTTTATTGACGAATTATTTTTCTGATATTTTATAAAATAAAACATATTTTTATGAACAACTTTTACAAAAGGAGTGTTTTGGTTTGAAAGTATTTTGATGATAAATAAAATAGGTGAATATTTATAATATGTAAAATGGGTAAATTATATTTTTTATCTTTATTTTCCAGATATTTATATAAGTTAGGATCCTTATCTCCCCCTACTTATTTCTTTTATCGACCCAGTCAATATTGATCTAGTCTCGGGATTAGGGTCAGTATGTATATACTTTATATCTACATACTCTTTTTCTTTTATTTTTCTTTTTCTCTTTATTCTTTTATTTTGGTAAAAGAAGTGTTAATTATATACTATTAACAATTGTGCTTAGAATGGTAATTAATTGGAATTAGTAGTTATTTAAATGTATTTTACCAAGAATTTTAGCCAAAATGAAAGAATAAAGGCTATGAATCATCGATTCATTAGGTCTCCAAGTAGTGAAAACCATGGTCTAGGAAACATGATTGTAAGTCTATGATTTTATCTATATCCCTAACATCATGGTTTTCCATGTTCATGATTTTTCCCATGATTTGTGCATATGTATACCACAAATTTGATGGTGGTACTTAATTAAACTAATTATAATTAATTCAGACTAATCAATATTAATGAGTCTTAATTTTATTTGGCTTGCATTAATACATAGTTAAGTTCCTTAATAATCAATAATATCATTAATCAATATTAACTCCATTTGATGACAGTGTTTGACCATACTATCCTCACTTCAAAAATATGACGAAATTCTTAAAACCATATGAATACTATGCATTGATATCCATTGGAGTCATCTCACTAAGATGACTATTTTCACAATATTTAAGATATGACCTAGAGAACATCAATGTAGGGCTTCTATAGATATAACATCATAATGAGATTTATGGTCGTAAAAAATCAAAGAGAATAACTCCTTTTTATTTGTGATCAAACATTCCTAACTTTAGTATTTTTTAAGGATAAGAATGCCACATGGATCCACGATGAAGAGAGTAGAGCTCTTCCTCGAGGAACTGGAGTTATTGATGGGCACCTTCTGACCGAGATGTTGCAAGGATCGATGCAGTGATGCTACTCTAGATACTTTGATTTGGTAACATCTAGTAGAACATCAATGTCAAGAGAATGTACAAACTCAACGGCTCGACGTGCCCCCGTTATACTTAGGGTAAAATCTCCCTAAATATAAAGACGAAGATCAAATGGTGAGGGACACACGAGGGAGTAGACGATACAAAAACTGACGACAATCAAAATACGATACGAGCGAGTTTACCTCCTCTATATTTAGCGTAAAGCGCACCCTAAGTATAAGCAACGACATGGGCAATCGAAAAGGGCGAACGAACAACACAGTGTCTACACCCCCCTATACTTAGGATAAAGCACATCCTAACTATAGTAAAATTCTAGATGAACCTAAGTGAGTAAGACAAACGATTGAATGAGTGAATGAAAGATATATGTACAAAGTAGATCGTGAAAATCGGGTATGAGATGCATAGTGCGAAGAGTGAAGAATACATATCAAATAAAATATGTCGGTGCAACATCAATGGTCGGTGATCGGAAGTGGGAGGTGGTTGGGAAACGGTTAGCCGTTTGGTGATTGGATGGTTGAAGAAGAAGAGGAGACCGACGGTGCGTGGGGGGTGATATGAGAAAGGGTTTCCATCGGGGAAGAAGGGGGACTGAGTAAAGGTAGAGACAGAAAAAGAAGGGAAGATAAAAGGAAGGAAAAAAATAAAATAAATACTTAATAATTATATTAAATAAATTAATTTCATAATTAAAGAAATAAATAATAATTCAATCTGGTTAATAATTTTTCAGTAAATAATTTAGTAATTAAGTATTAATTAAATAATTGAGTATTTAATTAAATAATCAATCAAATTATTGAATAAATGATAAATTATTTAAATAAATAATTTAAATAAAGAAATAAAATATTATTTGTTTTAAATAAATAAATAAATAATAATAAAGTATTCATATAGTAATATAAGTTACGATTTATTGTAAAATATACCAATACGAACCCGAAAATCACATTTTTCGCATTAACTCTGATTTTAGCGAAACTAGTGTAATTTTGTAGAAAATTCAATAATATAATTTTTGGAATCGAGTTTTCTCAATTCGAAGTTCATATGGCCGAGTTATGAGGTCCGAAAAATTTAGGTAGCGGATTCGGACCTCCGTATTTTACTGGTATTTTAACTTATTTATATTTTTACATTTTTATATACAATTTTATAAGATTTTAAGAAAATAATTAAATTAATTGGGTTTAAGGTTATTTAATTAAAAATTAGGGGAATTTCTACATATAGTACATATAGACAACGAGTCCAAAAAGATGAAACTCACGGGTTTTATTCGAATATGTTTTGATATTTTTAATAATAAGTATTGAGTATGAAGCAGATTTTAGAAGTGAGTTTGGTCAGTTTGAAGTTTTCTGAAAATAGTTATGAACCTCGGAAATCAGTTTTTGCGGCTTTTTCGGTTAATTGCGGTCAATTATTTTTTTTATTACGAATTATTTTTCTTATATTTTTATAAAATAATACATATTTTTGTTAACAACTTTTAAAAAGGAGTGTTTGATTTGAAATTATTTTGATGATAAATAAAATAGGTGAAGTATTTACAATCTGTAAAAGGGGTAAATTATATTTTTGGCCTTTATTTTCTAGATATTTATATACGTTAGAATCCTTATCTCCACCTTCTTATTTATTTTGTCGACCCGATCAATATTGACCTGGTCTCGGGGTTAGGTTCAGTCTATATATATTTTATATCCGCAACGTTCTTTTATTTTTCCTTTTCTCTTTATTCTTTTATTTTGGTAAAATGATTGTTAATTATATAATATTAATAATTGTAGTTGGAATATTAATTAGTAGGAATTAGTGATTATTTACATGTATTTTACCAAGGATTTTAGCCAAAATGAAAGAATAAAGGCGATGAATCATGGATTCATCACGTCTCCAAGTAGTGAAAATCATGGTTTAGGAACCATGATTGTAAATCCATGATTTTGTCTATATCCCTAACATTGTGGTTTTTGCTGTTCATGATTTTCCCCATGATTTCTGCATATGTGTACCAAAAATTTTATAATGGTACTTAATTAAACTAATTATGATTAATTAGTACTAATCAAGATTAATGAGCCTTAATTTTATTTATCTTGCATAAATCCATAGTTAAGTTCCTTAATAATCAATAATATGACTAATCAATATTAACTCTATTTGATGACAGTGTTTGAGCATACTATCCTCACTTCAAAAATATGTCGAAATTCGTAAAAACATATGATTAATATGCATTGATATCTATTGGAATCATCTCACCGAGATAGGTATTTTAACAATATTTAAGATATGACCTAGAGAATTTCAATGTAGGGCTTTTATACATATAACATCATAATGAGATTTATGATCGTAAAAAATCAAAGGTAATAACTCATTTTTATTTGTGATCAAACATTCCTAACTTTACTAATTTTTGAGGATGAGAATGCCACATGGCTCCACGATGAAGAGAGTAGAGCTCTTCCTCGAGTCGTAGGGACCTGGAGTTGTTGATGGGCACCTTTCTAACCGAGGTGTTGTAAGGAGCGATGCAATGATGCTACTCTAGACACTTTGATTTGGTAACATCTAGTAGAACATCGAGGTCAAGAGAATGTACAAACTCAACGGCTCGGCTTGTCTCCCTATACTTAGCGTAAAATATCCCAAAGTATAGAGACGAAGCTCAAAAGGTGAGGGATAAGCAGGGGAGCAGACGATACAAAAACTGACGACAATCAAAAGGATATATGAGCAAGATTACCCCCCTCCCCCCTATACTTAGGGTAAAGCGCACCCTAAGTATAAACAACGACAGGGGCAATCGAACAAGATGAATGACCAACACGGTGTCTACACCCCAATATTTAGGATAAAGCACATCCTAAGTATAGAAAAATTCTATATGAACCTAAATGTGTAAGACAAATGATTGAATGAGTGAATGAAACATATATATACAAAGTAGATCGTGAAAATCAGCTATGAGATGCATAGTGGGAAGAATGAAGAGCACATCTCATACAAAATGTATAAGGGCAACATCAATGGTCGGTGAACATAAGTGGGAGGTGGTTGGGAAACTGTCGACCGTTTAGCGGTTGGACGGTTAAAGAAGAAGAGGAGACCGTTGGCGCGTGGTGGATGAAGGGAGAGGGTTTCCATCGGGGAAGGAGGAAAGAGTAAAGGTAGAGAGAGAGAAAGAAGGGGAGAGAAAGGAAGGAAAAAATTAATTAATTAATTAACAATAGTATTAAATAAATTAATTTCATAATTAAATAAATAATTAATAGTTAAATATGGTTAATAATTTTTTGAGTAATAAATAAGGTAACTATGTATTAATAAAATAATTGAGTATGTAATGAAGTAATTAATTAAATTAATAAATAAATGATAAATAAATTATTTATTTAATTTAAATAAATAAATGAAATAACATTTATTTCAAATAAGAATTAATTAATTAAAGTATTAAAATAATAATATAAGTTACGGTTTATTGTACAAAATACCAATACGGATCCGAAAATCACGTTTTTCGCGTTAACTCCGATTTAAGCGAAACTAATGTTATTTTGTAGATAATTGAATAATATAATTTTTGGACCCGAGTTTGCTCAATTCGAAGTTCATACGGCGTAGTTATGAGGCCGAAAAATTTAGGTAGCGGATTCGGGCCTCCGGATTTTATTGGTATTTTAATTTATTATATTTTATATTTTTTTATACAATTTTATCAGATTTTAGGAAAAGAAATTAAGTTAATCGATTTTATGATTATTTATTTAAAAATTAGAGAAGTTTATACAAATAGTACATATAGACAACACATCTAAAAAGTCGAAACTCACCTATTTTATTCAAATATTTTTTTGATATTTTTAATAATAAGTATTAAATATGAAACAGATTTTAGAAGTGAGTTTGGTAAGTTTGGAATTTTGTTAAATAGTTATGAACCTCGGAAGTCATCTTTTGTCGCTTTTTCGGTTCATTACGGTTAATTACTTTTTTGACGAATTATTTTTCTGATATATTTATAAAATAATACATATTTTTGTGAACAACTTTTGCAAGAGGAGTGTTTTGGTTTGAAATTGTTTTGATGATAACTAAATAGGTGAAGTATTTACAATATGTAAAATGGGTAAATTATATTTTTGATCTTTATTTTCTAGATATTTATATTGGTTAGGATCCTTATTCCCCCTACTTATTTCTTTTATCGACCCGGTCAATGGTCTCAGGGTTAGGATCAGTATGTATATACTTTATATCTATAGCCTTTTTTCTTTTATATTTATTTTCTTATTTATTATTTTATTTTGGTAAAAGAAGTGTTAATTATATAATATTAACAATTGTGGTTAGAATGTTATTAGTTGGAACTAGTGGTTATTTATATGTATTTTACTAAAGATTTTACCCAAAATGAAAGAATAAAATCATTGAATCATGGATTCATCAGGTCTCCAAGTAGTGAAAACCATGGTTTAGGAACCATGATTGCAAATCCATGATTTTTTCTATATCCCTAATATCATGGTTTTCCCTATTCATGATTTTTTCCATGATTTCTCCATGATTATACCACAGATTTGATAATGGTACTTAATTAAATTAATTATAATTAATTAGTACTAATGAAGATTAACGAGCCTTAATTTTATTTAGCTTGCATTAATTCATAACTAAGTTCCTTAATAACTAATAATATCATTAATCAATATTAACTCTAGTAGAAGACAATGTTTGATCATACTATCCTCACTTCAAAATTATGTCGAAATTCGTAAAAACATGTGACTAATTTGCATTTATATCCAATGGAATAATCTCACCAAGACGGCTATTTTAACAATATTTAAGATATGACCTAGAGAACTTTAATGTAAGGCTTCTATAGATATAACATCATAATGATATTTATGTTCATAAAAAATCAAAGAGAATAACTCATTTTTATTTATGATCAAACATTCCTAACTTTAGTAATTTTTTAAGGATGATAATGCCACATGGCTCCACGATGAAGAGAGTAGAGCTCTTCCTCGAATTGTAGGTACCTGGAGTTGTTGATGGGCACCTTCTGACCGAGGTGTTGCAAGGAGCGATGCGGTGATGCTACTCTAAACACATTGATTTGGGAAAGATGGTGTGCTCTGGTTGGAGATGGGCGGAGATATCAGGGAGGCGAGTAAGGGGGTTCCTTGCACGCTGAGAGAGAATAGAGATTGAGCTCCGATTGGGTCGTGATGGAGAAGGAAAAAGACGGGCGGTGATTCGTAGACATTGTGGGGAATATGAGCTCGATGTTGCAACTGACCCTGCATGTCGATGATCGATGAAAAATACAATCCATATTCTCCATCGTGAGATTTTCCACTCAGGGCATGGCCACCTCCAGAATACCCTGTCAAGGCATGATAGTTTCGAATTACCCAGTCAGGGCATTGATCGACAAACGATTTGTCGATCGACAAATGGTTTGCCAATCAATGTAATAGAACATATTTTAATATTGATTTCGGAACTATTGGTCGATGGATACGAATTTATTATTAAATATATATGTTGCATGAAAACGGCAAATGGTTTGTTGTTTGCATGCAACATATATATATATATTTATATTTAACATTTATTTAATAATACATATATATTTAAAAATAATAATAATATATGACGGATATACATTTATTATATATATATATGTTACGTGAAAACAACAAATGATTTTCGTTTGTATGCTACATGTATATTTTTAACAAATATTTACATATATGTTTAATTAATAATATATGGATTTAATGGGTTGTCCTGTGCGGTAGTCAACTGACTACCCCATATCATTTTTCGGTGAAATTTTATGATTTTTTTTGAAAAATACCGCCATGTGTTTCATAAATATATATCTCTGATATGTCATTCAAATTTCATTAGAAAAAAGACTCATACGCCTTCCATCTAGAACAGATCGATTATAAACAATTCTAAAAACCGTTAAAACTACCTGTTCTAGATAGAGGGCATAAGAAACTCTATTTCTAATGAAATTTAAAATTAAATATATATTGCATGAAAACGGCAAATGGTTTGCCATTTGCATGCAAAATATATATATTCTTAATGTATATTTAATAATACATATATATTTAATAATAATATAATATATGGACTTCATGGGTTGTCCCGTGCGGTAGTCAACTGACTACCCAATGGTTTTTTTGAAAAATATCATCATGTATTTCATCATTATATCCCCTTAATATGTCATTCAAATTTCGTTAGAAACAGAGACTCATATGATATCTATCTAGAACAGGTAATTTTAACGGTTTTTAGAATTATTATAATCGAACTGTTCTAGATGGAAGGCATATGAGTCTCTGTTTCTAATGAAATTTGAATGACATATCAGATAGATATATTTATGAAATACATTACGGTGTGTTTTAAAAAAAACCATAAATTTCACTGAAAAATGATACAGACGGGACAACCCGTTAAATCCATATATTATTATTAAATAAATATATATTATTAAATATTTGTTAAAAATATACATGTTGCACACAAACGGAAATCATTTGTCGTTTTCATGCAACATATATATAATAATAATAAATGTATATCCGTCATATATTATTATTAAATATATGCTATATATATGTTGCATGCAAACAACAAACCATTTATCATTTTCATGCAATATATATATATATATAATAAATTCATATCCGTCGGCCAATAATTCCGAAATCAATATTAAAATATGCTATGTTACATTGATCTACAAACCATTTGTCGATTGACAAACGAACCATTTGTTGATCAGCAAATCGTTTGTCGATCAATGCCCTGACTGGGTAATTCGAAACTGTCATGTCCTGACAGGGTATTCTGGTGGTCGCTATGCCTGAGTGGGAAATCTCTTCTCCATCCTTACTATGGTTTGTTCGAATGTTGGAAGTTGCATGTGTAGTCGATGCATATCTACAGGAGGAGTATAAAAGTTAAAGAAATCACTAACCAAAAGTTGGTTTGAATAAACAATGTTTTAGTTCACCTCATTACCTCTTAAATTAATGAAATGAAAAGAAGTGATGACGATGCAAGAATCTAGAAGCACAACTGATATCCTGAAAATGCATGATATAAGAGGGACATAACAGTAAAAAAATCAAAATTATATATCAATAAGATAAATACGCGTGAATTCTGTGTAGTAGAACACAAGACTTGACACTAATATAAATATTTATATGTAAAGACGATTTGAATAATTCAAAGTAAAAAAACAAAAGTCTACAAATTCTCTTGACGTGTGACATGGTCGTCTGAGGAGGACATGACCACGTCTTTGAGTCCAACTTACAAATAGTAATTAAATCCAAAAAACTGCCAGCGCATCCGTCACAGATTTAAGGAGTATCGGTGATATGTTTGATTTCTGATTAACACCGGCATCTACTCTTCAGCATAAGCAGTATAGAGGAGCAATATAGTAATTTGAAAATATAATTTTCGAATAAACTTTACAATAGAGTTCAATGGGGCTGCTAAGGAGTTAACTTGGCTTTTCCACGTAACTTTGTCTATTTTTTTAAAAAAAATTTCTCCCGAAACGGAGACTCTTACGACCTTCATCCAGACAGTTATTTTTTAACGGTAACAGAATTGCTAAAAACAATCCTCCTGCATGGAGGCCGTAAGAATATCCATTTCACGCAAAATTTGAATGACATAATATACGGATATATTAATGAAAATCCAAGAAAGAAATTTAAAAAAAATAAAAAACAGACGAAATCACGCGGGGAGTTAAGTTAGCTACCCGCAAGGGACAGACCCATTTTATCATTTATAATAATAAATAATAAAATTCTTTTCAATATTATTTTTTATTTTGAAATAGCAGGATTACTATATTATTTAACAGCTACGAATAATATCGCAAATTTTATTCGATTATTCTAATATTTTGGTAGTAATCGTGGCTAAATCAATATTTAAAAAATCGTATCAAACATCAAATCAAGAAGGGTTGATTTTGGTTTTTTTGCTCGAACAAATGGGTCCGTCCAACGAACAGGTGATGCTGAAATCTTTGTGTTGTAGGTTTGATTTGTATGGTTCAACTAGATTGAACTGACTCATAGTACATTAGTACCCTATATTTTATTAGAACTCAAAGTACTAGCCTTTTATTAGTTCACTTATGCTCCTATATTATATAAGCATAAGGACATTATTAAATTTTTTATGAATATATGAGCACAAGTGTAATTACTAAAAAGTTTATTAGAAAAACTAGAAATGAATAATAAATATGTTTTATCAGAATCATTTAAATGCATATATGGGGTGTATGAAATTAACATTTTTAAAACTTTTAGAATCTAAGAAATGACAAGTGTTGTTAATTTATAACTTCTCATAACGTCACTATGACAACTTCTTCTTTATGTTGACGCCTCATTTGTTGTTGTTAGAAGGAGACAACCTCATGTACAATGTGGGAAGAGAGAGATAATGCTTGTGAGGCAAGAAGAGATAAGTGATATTGGGTCGCGGCACATCGAAGGAGAAGATATAAATGAGTTCCACACAATGGTTAGAATGAAACTAGATTATGAATAGTTTTAATGAAAATTACATTTTATTAAATGATTGGAAATTATATTCCTATCAAAAATGGATGGTTAAATCGATGGTTTGATTTAATCGGTTTAACCGAGTCAAGCGGTCCAACGAGTTTGAACTGATTTTTATTTACTGAATGAAAATTGAGAGGCTGGACTGGTTGTTTTCCCCGTTCTTAGCTTAACCGATTGAATTGATATATTCATTTTAGTATTTAAAAACCTTGGGCCAAACTAATACCGAGTCTTTAGAGTGATCGTGTGCTGGCTAATTTTATAACCCACAGCATGCTTGTTTTAAATTGACCATCGGATGAAGATAACAAAGACCATTCAACTCAATTGGTCATCGGGAATGGAGTCAAATTGGAGTGGCAGGGATAGCCCTCCACCAATCATCTGCTAGATCATGAATCAACGCTGCACGTGATATATATATATATATATTTAAACTTCCGAAGCAGTCCTCTACCTCTACCTTTACCAACACCGAGGAGGAGGAGGAGGAGGAGGAGTTGAAGAAGATGAAGTTCTATCACGAGCTGCAGAAGCATATGATAGCGGAGTGGAAGGACGCATTCCTCGACTACGGCCATCTCAAGAAGATCATCAAGCAGATCAAATTATCGCGCTCCCAGGGCAACCTTGCCACTGCCGTCGTCCATCCCATCCGCTTCGTCGCTGGACGGCTCTCCCGCCGCCGCTCCGCCCGCCAGGTGTCCGTCCTCATCGCCTCTCTTTTCAATTATCACGATTCTATATTCGATTATTTTTTAGTTCCCGTGTAACCGTGAACTGATGCACATTTTTTCCTTCTAAATTAAGCACACACACACACACAGTTGATTATACAGTATGGTGTTTTAGAAGAATCGAAGAGTATAGTTTTTTTCTTTTTGATTCTGGGAGCGATGCAGGCAAGGGAGACGGCGCAGCAGTACGAGGTGGAGCAAGAGCGCTCGACAGTGGGCGAGGCGATTGTGTTCTTTGAGAAGTTGGACCAAGAGCTTCAAAAGGTCAATGACTTCTACGCGGAGAAGGAGACGGAGTTCATCGAGCGAGCGGACGTCCTCGCGAAGCAGCTCCAGATCCTTCTAGACTTCAAGCGCATCCTACGCGAGCATCATCTCCTTGTCAACAACTCCGGCGACTCTGTCTCCATCTCGGTCACCGAACGCATCACCCGATCCCTCTCCCAACTTGGTTCCCCCTCCCGATTCTCCCGTACATATCCTCTACCGAGTTGGAATTCGCGAAAATACGCTTCTCCATGTTTTATAGTAATGTCACTCCTTTTTATCTTCGTGCCATCCAAACAGAGAGGGGAGAGGAGCCGGAGCGAGGGAGCTTGTCGGAGATGTCGTCACCGATGGGCGAGATGATGGAGGTGCTGGAAAGGAACGGAATGAGCTTCAAAGAAGGGTCGACGACATTGGTGAAGAGAGCGGTGAACCCAAGGTCGACACCGACGACGATGCGCATCGACATCCCAAACGCGACACCGGCGAGGATGTTGTTGGCGGCGACGACGGTGATATGGGAGGACATATTAAAGAACCGCGGGACTTACAAGAAGAAGATCAAATCTGCGGAGAAGATGATAAGCAAAGCCTACGCCGAGCTCTACAGAGGTGTTGGCCTCCTCAAGACCTTCTGGTTCGTGATGCGACAACCACTGCAGAGGATTTGTTTTTTTTTAAAAAAAATGTTTCGATATTTATATATTTACGCGAGACGTTTTCTTAATTCGATTCTCTCGTGGTTTTTGATATACAGCTCCTTAAACATGACGGGCTTCAGGAAAATCGTGAAGAAGTTCGACAAGGTAATTATTACGGACCTTCAAAATTATCCATCCTATTTTTAATTAATTTCAAGCTGCTGTGAATTGTGAATTCGAGAAAATGTTCTAAATTTTTAAGAGCCCTTATAAGGAATACAATAAATTGCATTTTCTATGCAATTTTTATTTTCTAGCATACGAATATTCAATTTTGGTTTGAATTTGAGAATAAAGATGGATATTTTCTGCGAAAAAATAATGAAATAACTATAGCATGTTAATCGATTTTAAAAGAACGGCTGATATCACGTATTATATATTTTCAATGGAATGATAAGAAGTTGTTTGGTAAGGTACGATTATAAAAATATATAGTGAAACCATAGGATTAATAATGGGCGGAAGAGAGGAGCATAAAAGCTGCGAACAATAAATGCGGATTGAATTATAAGAATGGAAAAGCTGACAAATGATGGAAAGCACTTTAATATATGTAAAACAAAAACAAACCTTTTTCTATGCTAAGTAGGGTTGGTTATGTAGATTTGTTGGGCTAATTCGTATATATTTTATGTCATTTTTGAGTTTATGTCACTCTCTCTTAGCCGGCTTAACATTCAAAATTCACATATTTTTATCGGTGCATCAGTCGGTCTCTTTTGAAAATGATCAAACAACTTTAAGTGATTTTCTCGCATCTTATCCTCGATCGGAGCTATACAAGCTTTCCTTATGATGATCATTCTGAATCCCATCTTTATATGTGTGTATGCTCACACATTCAACTTAGAATTTTCATTTCTGCTATTATCATTCTCTGCACATGTCTATGGTTCATATACCAACAATCAAATTCAAAGAAAATAGTAGGTCTCACAGCTTCTTGTAAACTTTCTTTTGATTTTTAACAAAATTTTCTTATCACAAAGAACAGTAGAGTCTTCTCTTCTCTTTAGCCAACCTATATTTATTCTATTTGTAGCATCTCTATCAATTTCCTTCTCACGTTACAAAAAAACCTATTTATAAAAAAAACTATCTTTTAAATGTCATCATCACCAATATTCACATCGATTCCCTCATCATTCCATCCATCAAAAGTGTACTCCATATATTCAGTCTTAGCTCTACTTATACGAAATCTTTTAGTCTCCAATGCAAGTCTCCAGACCTCAAGCTTCTCATTTACTCTATATATAGTCTCATCAATCAACACAATATTATTAACGAATAACATATGCCAATGTATCTCATCCTGAACGTGGCTTGTTAACTCGTCCATAATCAAAGTAAGAAACAATGAACTGACAGTTGAACCTTGATTAAATTAATGTTAATGTCAAAATAATCAATTTTTCAAATTGTATCCTTACACAAGATGAAACCGTACGATACATATCTTTTGTGAGGTAATGTACATGACATGTGTATCTTTTCAAAACTCTCTTCAATACCCGCCACAAGCACTTTAAAATGTATTTTAATTTATTATAGGTGATAAGGTGTGAGGATTATTATATCCCGATGTACAGAGATCATTGTCAGATTTATTTCATAGATCTGGGTTTTAGTGTGGATATGATAATAGTAAAAAATATTATTATTGGACAACAACGCAATTTTTTTAATTGCATAAAACCAATTGTACACAAAGAAGTACAAATACGTCTACAACTAAGGTTAAGGATTGGATTCAACCGATAAAAATTACCGTATGTATGTATTATATGGGTTAAATGTATATACTATCATGGAGTAGTTAATTTGATTCATTCCATTGTTTTATTATAAATAAATTTATAATATTTTTTGAAAATACATGGAAGTATTTTGATCACTTAATGCAATTATATTGTTATTTAAATCGCGATTCAATTCGAGATTCATATCACATCCATCAAACATATCAAATTTAATGATATCCGAATTGTTAAAATTGACCTCTTCGTATGAACATATTATGAGTGTGCTTTTTACGAAATTTAAATGATATCATGGTAATTTAGGTGGTCTAAATCTTTTCATATATTTTAAAAAAATATCACAAATTTTTTTATATAAGAGAACAGAAGTAGGTAAATTAGCTAATTTATAGTAACATATATATTACCTTGTATATGGTTTAAATTGACTGATGATGTGTATGTGGAAATAAAGGTGACGCACGACCGACAGCTGGAGGGATACATGCAGAAGGTGGAGGAATCGCGTTTCGTCACCTCTGACAAGGTCAGTGTATTTATATCCCTTGTTGTTATTTGTTGTTGGAATATATAGTAGATGGAAGTATATTATTATTATTATTATTATTATTATTATTATTATTATTATTATTATTATAACTACGAACAATATGGCTGGTCCCTTTATTTATTTCGTCCTACGGCCATCACCACATTCATTTACCCGTGGACAAAACTGCTGTATTATTATTCTATGAAAACGCGACCATGCTCTATGATCGATATCATAATCAATCAATACTGTGTATATATATATCAAAAGATTTCACCACTAAACTAAGAGCTTATCTAGTAATTGGTTCAGTTATGTTGTAACAAAATGTGAATAGTAGTTGTTTGGATGGTTAAATAGTTAGAATGATAAAAGTAATGTGATGTCATATTGATTATTTTCTATATTAAATTTTTATAATTATAATATTTTTTTACGTTAGGTTTTTATTTGAACGTGGTTAAAAAATATCATAACAAAGCGATTGTGGGGACCACACAATTAATTGTAACTCGGGATAATAGATGTAGCTAGATGTATGCCAGGTTGCTTCGAGATAACTTAGATACCATCTTGTTCACCCACCACAAACATGTTATCTAACTCTGCATAGAGAATCAATAACCTCATAAATTTTATGAAATAAATTAAGGAAGTCTTATGTAGTTCAAATTCTCCGACTTAGGTTTTCTAATCTTTATCGATAAAAACTGAACCTCATAACTTGTTGGGCTCAGATGTAAATAGCCTCATTGACAACCGCTCAAAATACTTAAGCTCGGATTTTTAAATAGTCACATCCCATCATTTATAGCACTCAAAATCTGTGAGTATTAGATGTGAGATTATATTCGGGTGTTGCATATAGGACACCGAAAAGTCATCCCTCTCTCTCCATTGTGCCTAGACCCTGTAGGTTCTTAGATTTACAAAGGGGCAAACTTTGATTTTTTTTAAACTCTTAATTATTGAAAGAACTTTGCTGATATATCCATGGATTCAAAAAACTCTAATTCTTCAACAACTGCTTCTTATTGTGAAATTCTTATTGCATTTGAAATCCACTTTTGTGCTCCAATTGGTACAAGAGTTTCATTAATTTTGGTTGTTGATGAATTATCGATGTATTTTTTTGGCAAAATGACATGATTTGACTTAAAAATCCCTAGTAAATCAAGGCCTTGGTTTTTTTATGAGACTTGGTTTTTTATGAAACTTGGATATGTTGTATCTTACATGGTCATCTAATTATTCCCAAAAGAGCTGTGAGAATTATTCTTATCTGTGTTGTAAAGAATACTTGAAAGTTATGAGCTTATTAATTTTTAATTACGTATATTGTATCATTATGGAAAAAGTAAAATAACGATTCTGGTTCTTTTGATGTGCTATAATGTATGATTTAGGGGGATATTTTCATTGTTGTTTGCTTTGCTTTGAAAAAAATAAAAAAACTACATTCTATATTCTAGCTTCCTACATTTTTATTCATGTTATTTCAAAAAATGCCAACAAAATTAGTATAGGTTACATTTAATTAGATTCATAACATGTTTCAAATGTTTTTAGAGATATTGTGTATTTTTTTATGCCAAAGAGGGTGATCTCCCAATTTGGGAGTCACCGCTAAAAATATATATTATATAAAAACAAAATTACATCGATCCTTATCTAGAATCCCACATGCGTAATAGCGCCCTACAATGTGATACAACATTTTCCGCGTAAAAAGGTTGATTCTTGAAGAGCAAATCGTTTCTTGCTAGCCAAATTATCCAGATAACCGCAAAAGGTTTTGAGATATCGTCCGTGGAATTTCCTCCCACTCTCCTGATTGCCTCCCAGAAGTTCGTCGATCCACTCACATCGACCCACGAAAAAGCCATCTCCCTCCAAACCTTCACCGAAGCCTCACACGTGAAGAAAAGATGCTCTGCAATCTCCGCATGTTCACCACACCTATCACAGTTCACATCATGAGTCCCCAATAAGTTCGCCCTCCTAACTTTATCACAAATCCTATTCTTCCTGAGGCACCAAAGGAAAACTTTTATGCTACTTGGTATCTTGCTCGCCCATATAATCTTCACATCCTTGCAGAATTCTGGGTCAGATGTTTCCGCTCCACTACTTCTCAACTCATCATATAATTGTTTGACTGAGAATCTAGAGCCCGACCATATATAATGATCTCTGATCGGAGAGAGATCACCTGACAAGTGAGCCGCATCCAACAGACTAACCAAATCTTCCCGTCTCCTATCCGAGAGGGTCGCAGGAAAAGGTATCCTCCACTCACCATCCTGCATATAATCTCTCAAATATGCCTCCTTCGATGTAGCCATTGCGAATAGTCTCGGAAATCGCCTCTCCAGGGTGCCTTCCCCTGTCCAATCATCTCTCCAAAATCTGAACTCTCTCCCGTCTCCCACCCAAGGCGTTAGCCTATGGGAAATGTGCCTCAGCACCTCTCGTACCCCCTGCCATAAAGGAGACTCAAATCGAGTAACCTCAACCACTAGGGCCCCTTTTACTCCATAAATCTTCCTCAACAATCTAGTTGCCGGGTCTGAAGACGAACCCCAAATTCGCAATACCCATTTAGCTAGCAAAGCCTTGTTCATGCATTCCAAATCCCGTACACCCAAACCTCCCTGCTCCTTAGATCTCGTGATCTCTTCCCAGGCCACCAAATGCATGCATGCCTTCTGCTGTTTTCCATCTGACCAGAAGAAACATCTCATTAGCTTTTCAATCTTCTTTCTAACCCCTGCGGTACCATTGTGGTTGAGAAAAAGAATACTGGAATGGAGGATAGGACATGTTTTAGCAAGACCAACTTCCCCCTTTAGATAGGGAGATCGCCTTCCACCCTGCGAGCTTACTCTCTATCTTTTGGATGACGGCTTCCCAGTCCGCTACTTTCAATTTGCCCACCAATAGAGGGAGGCCTAAAAAAGAAATCGGCAGCTCACCTAACGGACAACCGAGCATCTCTGCTATCCTGATCCTCTCCTCATGCTGAAGACCAAATGTGATGACGACTGACTTCTGCAGATTTATCTCCAACCCTGATAATCTGCTAAAGATATCAAGTAACTGAGCCGACCTACCCATCATCTCCTCAGATCCGTCTAAAAAGAGAACTGTGTCGTCAGCATATTGAAGCAAGGGCACTGATATATCGTCTAGCCGAAATCCTTCGCACCAGCCATTGTCAACTGCCTGTCTGAACATCACTGCCAGCGCGTCTGCCACCAACACAAAGAGCATGGGTGCCAACGGACACCCCTGTCGAACACATCAAAATTTAATTTGCAAAATTCATTAAAAATTTATAAAAAAATATAAAATACAAAAGTGAAGAATGTTTTGGATAGGTATTTACCTCTATCTAAAGGGAAAATAACCTTGGGATTCTATCTCCAATTTCGAAGCAAAAATTCTCTTTTAAAGTCTCACTTAGTTTCCCTTATTTTTAAGTCTAGTTTATTTTTATTGAATTTATTTTCTATTTCTCTTTGCATGAGACATACCAAAAATATATACAAACCCCAAAATCCAAAATATATTTTGCTTCATTTTATTTTATTATTTCACTCATTTCTAATTTTAAAAATCATTTTCTTTTCTATTTACTATCTTTCTTCCTTTTTTTTCTATTTTCTATATTTTCTAAATTTGAAATTAGATCAAAATTTTGAAAAATAAAAAATCAACTTAGAAATGTAAAATTAGAAAGTTATACACATCTGCTATTCGTTACGAGTAAAGAAAGTGCCATTCGTTGCGACTTTCTAAGATTAAATATGAATTTAGCAGTGAAGAGTATTAGATCCCTGTAAATAAATAACGGTGTTGCGTTTGAAAACATTCACAGATGGTGAAATTAGGTGACGAAGTGGAGTGCATATTCACCGAGCACTTGACCAACCAAGACAGGAAGAAGGCCATGGAGTTGCTAAGGCCCCGACAATCCACGGAATCACACACCATCACATTCCTCGCAGGTATGATCCTACACACCCAAATCAGGTTCATGGAAATTAATGGAGATTAACATTCATCGTTTATTCTTTTATGAAATCTGTATAAAATACGTTGGACACATGCATGCAGGCCTTTTCACTGGTAGCTTCGTGACAATGTTCGTCGTGTACATCATATTGGCACACATCTTCGGCATTTTCTCCTCCAAGGTTGGGTACGACCCTGCTTACATGGAAACCGTATACCCTATTTTCAGGTATATATACCAACCACCCTATTCCTCTACTGTGTTCATGGGTAATCCTGTATTTATTCTGCTCCCTCCGTATATATGTATGGTGCAGTATGTTTGCACTGCTCAGCCTTCACATGTTCATGTATGGGTGCAACCTTTACACGTGGAAGACGACCAGGGTCAACCACAACTTCATATTTGAGTTCAATCCGAACTCGGCGCTCACGCACCGGGACGCCTTCCTCATCTCTGCCGGCATCATGACCATGGCCGTCGGCGCCATGGTCCTCCACCTCCTCCTCGTGTCTGCCGGAGTAGTCCATCATCACGAAGTCGACGCCATCCCCGGGATCCTTCTCCTTGTAATTAATATACCATAACTGATCAAAAGTTACTTCTTAGCTACGTATGTTAACATTCTACTAAAATTGTTTTGTTGCCTCTGAAATTTCAGCTGTTTCTGGCGATGCTCTTCTGCCCTCTCAACATATTCTACCGCTCCACAAGATACCTTTTCCTGTGGATTCTCTTCAAGATTGTCGTGTCACCACTCTACAGGGTAATGATTAAATTACACTTCAAATGCGTCATGATATGTGACGTTGTTTAGAAAATTTACTAAATGAGATGGCTTATGCAGGTGCTTATGGTGGACTTCTTTCTGACAGATCAGCTAACGAGCCAGGTAACTTGATGCCGCTACCCACATTAATTAGTTGGACATATGATGACATGTTTGGAGATTTTACTCACGACATATATCTTGCAATGAAGATTCCCCTGCTGAGGCACTTGGAGTTCACATCGTGCTTCTTCGCCGCTGGTAAATTTAGGAAACCCGTGGCTGGGACCTGCAACACGAGCTTGGAATACAAGATTGTGTTCCACATGGTGTCTCTTCTTCCATATTTCTGGCGAGCCGTGCAGGTATAACTCCATTCTCATGCAACTACTGTTGATCTAACCAATAAAAAAAAAACTACTGTTGATCTACATCAAGTGTACATTATCGTACATGATGATTAATACAAATCATCTGCTCTTCAATTATTCTCAAGTGCTTGAGAAGATACGTAGAGGAGGGTCGTGATCTGAGCCATATATCGAATACGGTCAAATATGCTTCCACGCTAGTCGCAGCTGGCGCTCGAATGAAGTACGAGGTGAGCCCAACCCA